>BPTQ01000005.1:93226454-93765192 GCA_019973895.1 Chrysanthemum seticuspe | reverse complement strand
TTCCAGTTCATAAAATATAAAAATACAAAAATAATCATCCCTCACCTTTAGACTTAAATCGACATACACTTCAGCCTAACGACACTATTCCCCTAGAGAACGATATCAATACCCGTGGCTTACCCTAATACTACACTACAACGATTAGGTTCACTGCCTAGGGTGTTACAAAACTTGCTCGAAGAAAAGGAAGTTCCTTTGACCCCGAATGACGCGTGTAGCGTTATCAAGTTTTTGGCGCCGCTGCCGGGGAATAGTTATTGTTTAGGCTTGATTTATATCTCGTTTAGGTCTACTCACAAGATTCCTATCAAGTGAGATTTTTTTTCTTTTTATTAGCTTCCCTGTAGTCTATCCCCTTTCTTCGTGTTTGTGTTCGTAAAACCCTTTTCATTTGTCGCTATGGCAAGTGAAATTGCATTTGAATCATTAACAAATGAGGAACAATTGAATTTCGCAGATTGGATTGGTTTTTATTGTTCTAATGAATTTGTGAGTGAACTTAGAGATATCCAAAAGGAGAAGGGTGTAAGGTTGGATGGGTTTGATAAATTTTGTGCTTGTGTGGCTTCTATTAAACGATCATTGTTAGAATCAACTCCTTCTAGTGAGACCCTCTGGAAAAAATTTAAGAAAAGCGTCCTAAGTATAAACCGTCAGTTGTTACAACTTGAGGAAATGGATAAGGAGGATTTATCTAACCTTAGGCATCATGATCAAAAAAACCTAGTTTTTAAGAACATGGAACCTAAACCCGAACAAGATTGTGATGGTTGAAGCTAAAATACTTAGTTGCATGTGTGGGATAGATTTCAAAACATATGACACACGTGAGGAATCCTTTAGGCAAATAGAACATAGTAGTCAAGTTTTTGAGAACAATTCTTATGAATCGGACCAAGAATTTGAAATGGCCAAAGAAGGATTTGAGATGCTTAGGAGTGTATTTGGGTCAGATCATACTAAACATTTAGGAGATCTAGATATAATGGAAAATGAGGTGGAAACTCCAAGCCCACAAGCCCTACCATCACTTGAGGAACACACATCGCCTATAACTTACCCGGAAGAAGTAGAAAAGACTATAGGAACCCCAATTGATATAGAACCTTTGGACCAAACACCACTAGAGAATGTAGGTTTAGATGCTTGTTGTCATGACCTCTCTCTTAGTCCTAGGGAAGTTCCTAATTTTGATGAACCGGAGCCTCAACCAAAAACCTTACCCAATTTTCCGTCTTTAGATGTGAATCTTGGAATTGAATTAGGCCCCAATCCACCCATCAAAATAAATAATCCAGGTAGTTGCTTGAAAAAGGTGGTAGACTCTAGTCCATGTAGAGTGGATGCTAATATAGGAGTAACTCATGACCTTACACACTTATATCACCCATTCATGGTTGATAACAAGAAACATTATGGGTTTAAACCGGGTTTATTAGGTCAAGATGGATCCTTAAATAAGAATCTTTTGAAGTTGATAGAAGATGATGCATTTTTAGGAGAGAGATTTGATTCACCCACTATACCAATAGACTTAGGTAAGGTTATAATGAATGGAGTACACTCCTTTGAGCATATAAATCACCCCTCACCCTCTCCTCACGTAGCAAATTTCCACCCTAAGGGTGTGTATCGCTACTATCACCCGCACTTAAACTTAAGTGTAGAGAAAACCTCCTCTTTATCCGTTAAATAAGGGTAGAGTCAGGCTCGTAACTCGAACAAAAACAAGCGCTTCTTGGGAGGCAACCCATGTGTATTTGTTTTTCATTTTCATTTATGTGTCGTATATCTTTTATAAATTGTTTATTCTCATGTTTGAATTTGTAAAAATGCTTTATTTTGTCTTTAACCTTATCTTAATTACATATAAAGGTATTTTACATAAGGGATAAGTGTAGGGAGGATTACACACGTTTTCAAAAGAAACGTGAACATGAGAATAACAATTCATTAAAAGATATATATGTGTGTTTGTTCGAGTCAAATGCTTGTATCGAGTCATAATGGATGTTTTGCAAAAAATTTTCCAGATTCTAAAGATATAAATTTTCCAGAATTTTTTCGAGAAAATCGCAGACCAGTTTTTGTCAGGATAACCTGACGGCGTCAGGATTGCAACCTGACGGCATCAGGAAGGAGTAAAAACAACAGATTACTTTTTTCTCGTTTTCTGAACTACTTATAAATTTTTGGAATTTTCCAGGTCTTAATTTTCCAGAAATTCTATAAACATCCATTCCACAAGCATTATATCTTAGTTTAGTAGAGTCTTATATATATTATTACCGCCGATTTTACGTGAAGGTTTCGTTTATTTTCTTCGAATGTGCAGGTTTTATTTATCAAGAAGAAGAAACAAAAGATTGGAAGGAGCTTTTCACGCATACATTTTTCTTGGAAAGGATTTAACCACTACTTTACACGGATCCTACCGAGCTAATCAGGGGAGTACTAGTTTCTTTCGTTTTTAATTACCTTCCATTATCATAACTTTGATACTTTCGGGGAACATTGGGGACAATGTTCAGTTTAAGTGTAGGGACGGAAAATAAAACGGGAACTTAGAAACTATGCTTATCCTTGATTATTTGCTTTGTCCATTTGTATTTGTGTAATAAACCATGAGAAAATGTCGGTTAGGGTAATTTTGGCACCAAACTTGAAATTTTTCATGACATATAGGAGTGGGCCATTTGTCTTAACAAAAGCGTCTCACGGATAGGAAGTTGCATGACTAGCACAAAAACCCTTTACCACCTAAATTCCACCCAAAATGTGAGGATCGCCCTTAGATTAGTAGGAATTAAAAGCATTCATCTTTAATGCTTAGAGTGTGAACCGGTAGTATATTAGATTCTAGAACTTGTTTTGTGATACATTCCGAGATCGCTAGTAAGACTACACTTGTGTAGTTAGGAATAACTAAATGATAAGAGGCATTAGGATAACCCTTGTTTGATACCCGTAATATAATTACTTCTTCCACATCGGTTGAGTAATTCCCCCACACCTTTGCGTTGTACTCATCTTTAGTACACGATACCCCTAGTTAACCCCTCAGAGCCTATCCTTTTCGCGGTTCTCGTGATGTTTCGGTTTTTCCGGAATATCAATGAAGAGCATTGTTTACAACCCACCCCCAAATTTACACCCAAATCGCCTTAGCCTACCCTGTATGCACTCACTTTTAGTGCACTATTTTTATCACCCTAAACCCTTAGTTCAATTATCTACTTGCATGAGTTACTAAGTCGAGTCATATCCTTTGTACACAGTTTTGGGATGATTGGGACTCATGGGAAAAGTTAAAGTTTATGAAATGATTGGAAGGGAACGTTAAATTCCCTAATTTTCGTAATAACATACCCCAAGTGTTTTGATCTTTTTAATTCGGGTCAAATTAGTGTTAGAGTAATAAAAACTCAAGTGTAGGGATGTGCCTATAAATCCCTATCATTTTGATGTTAGCGTAGAGGATGGTAGAGTAAAAGTGTATGGAAAAAAAAAATTGAAAAAAAATAGAAAAAGAGAAAAGAAAAAAATAGAGTGTTCAAAAAAAAAAAAAAAAAAAAAAAAAAACATACGGGCTACCATCCTACATCTATCCTTTAACTTTATGTTTGTTTTTTTCAGTTATCTAGAGTCTAGAGTGTCGAGTCTTGGCTTAGCAACGCCATTCTTCGTATGCTTGTAACATAAAGATTTTTGACTTGCCACCACTAAATAGCCTATCCCACCAAACCCTTTGTTTCCCTACCGTAAGCCTAACATTACAACCCTTTAAAGACCTCTTTGATAGTCTTTCCTAGGTGTTTACGCCAAAGCGATGGAGGTTTGATCTATTCTCAAGCCTATGGTAATCTATGTACTAGCACCGGTTAATGAGTGTTTAATCTTCCATTTCCAACTTGTTATATTTTATATACACCCGAGAGAGATGTGAGTATCCAAACACCCCATGTGAGGTGCTAGTATGTAATTTCCGTGCTTGTTATGACTTTTGCGGGGCTTATATGTGTTGTGGACTGTTTTAAACCAATGCTTCATGACCCCTAACTTATAAATTAATTGGCTAAACACATTTGCTTGAGGACAAGCAAATACCAAGTGTAGGGATATTTGATAAGGTTTTAAAATGTACCTTTTTGAGGGGTCGTTTAAGCCCTTATTTGATCAATTTTGTATCCGTTATTACTTAATATCGTTCCTTTTCACTTTTTAGGTCTCTTGAAGGAAAATTGCTGTAATGGCACTTATTTGGACGAAAAGGCGCGGATATACGAAGAAAATGGCCAAAGTCAAGAATCGAGACACTCCAGCTGCTGAAAACACAAGGTGACGGCGTCACTGCTTAACTGCGACGCCGTCGGAGGATTTTGTGACGGGACAGAAGCCAAATCTCTTATTTTCAAGTGACGGTGTCAGGCTTTAAAAGAGTAGACCGTCGTAACTCAGACGGCCTAGATTCAATCCAGACGGCGTCAGAGGCTGAAGAGGACGGCGTCACAAGCATAAGGTGACGCCGTCGCAAGACTAACATGGCCAAGACGAAACCCTAATGACGGCGACCCGATGGCGTCACACAACATAAGGTGACGACGTCGCATATGTAATCTTATATATAGAATCCGAAATTTTCAGTATTAGGGTGTAGTCTTTTGGAGTAAAAACCTAAACCGAACCAAGGCTGTCTTGCACAGTATTTTAGGGTTCCAAACCCTATCTTACATCAAGATAATTGTTTTACTTCATAAATTTAATTATGTCTTTGATTATTTATGTGTATGCTTGCATGTTCTCCATGTCCGGCTAATTTACTTGTGTGTTTGCTTAGGGAATATGAAACTTAATTATTGAATATTGATTGGTTGTCTCTTATCTTAATTGTTAATGATCTAGTAATGAGATAGGTCATTCGTTGTGTACTTAATGCTTGATTAATCTTTGTGAACCTTAGGTTATAGCACTTAGAGTGGTTGTAAGCTAAACCTTCCAAAGAGGCCTTAGAGTTAGAGTTTATGATCCCTAGTGGTATTTTGTAGACGAGACCCTTCGGTAACTTCAAAGAGTTAAGGATAAACGCATACCCTACAACGCAATTAAGAATAAGGACGTGACAATTCAACCATTAATAGGAGATAATTAAGGAGTAGTAAAACCTAAGTGAACACATCTTTAAACTATTATACGAGCACACAATAATTAGACATAGACTACATACACCTTAGATTAGATAATTAGATAAGTAGAGTAATCGGTAGAAATACCAACCCCCAAATCCAAACCCCGAGATTCGTACCTTTCCATTTCATAAAATATAAAAATACAAAAATAATCATCCCTCACCTTTAGACTTAAATCGACATACACTTCAGCCTAACGACACTATTCTCCTAGAGAACGATATCAATACCCGTGGCTTACCCTAATACTACACTACAACGATTAGGTTCACTGCCTAGGGTGTTATAAAACTTGCTCGAAGAAAAGGAAGTTCCTTTGACCCCGAACGACGCGTGTAGCGTTATCACTCGTACTTTTCATAACTTGAGGGTAAAAAGTGTAAATTCGGGACAAGTTTAGAAAAACTTATAATCTTATCGTAACTTCGTAAAAACGAGTATTTTGATTATATGAGAATATTATTTTCGGATATCGATAAACAAATTTCATGTATGAATATATATATATATACAAATAATTAGAAAACAATTATATATAAAATCCGATAAAACGCACGGGGAATTTAAACAAGTTAAAATACTCAACAAATCTATTAAGATCACAACGAGCGAAAAACATTTCACTTATGCGTAAGTGAGGATCATTAAATAAGGCAATGTAGCACGTAAATTAACTTAAAACATTAAGCACGCACGCACACTATTGGATTGGACAATCCAATGATCTATTGAATAAGAATATTCAATGCTCTATTATTTTGGTCGCAAACCAAAATGTTCATCATACTGAGACTCGCCATCTCATCATTTTTAGGTTTCAGTTTGGAACCTCCGCTACATTGTGCTTGATCTGTTTGTGCTTGTTCATATCATCAAGGTGAGTTCATAGCCTCGCTTTTACTTTATTTTGCAAACCCCGCGAGAGAGATACATGCTCTAAACTAGAACACAAGGTTTTTCATAAATTTTCGCCTCTTGATTATTGGAACTGCCTAAGTATTTAGCCATAAGTCCCCTGTATCATGAACCATTAGTCACCGCGAGTGAATGCAGATATCGTGAATAGTACTATGGGAGTAACGACCCCGTCTCGGTTATAGAGAAATAAATGGGGCGCACCATATTTGAATTTCTTTAGGTAATTGGCTATTACCTCCTTTGGGGCAAACTTACGTACACTGGTAATTCGGTGTATGCAGTTGAGTCTTGGTTGCATGAGCTTAGCGCATAATAATCTTTGATTTTTCCTTATGATATTGTTAGTTTACAATGATCATGCTCTTATACTTGTGTTCAACTTATTTTAAACCTATGAATTTCACTCAAAATTTTTGTTGACCTTTTTAAGCATGTTATCTCAGGTAATCTGTGAAGATTACGACCAAGGCGCGGAATGGGGCATGGCAAGGCTTATCTTGTGGTGTAAAACATAAAAGTTGTCATTTCTTTCAAACTCATGATCTTTCTTTTGGGAAAAACACTTGAACAATTTATAACGTTTTGTAACAACTATGAGTTTTCGATGAATGATAACTATTTTTAATAAAATGTCTCTTTCGAGTCGTTTTCTATAATTATTGACTATGATCTCCATTCGAGTAACACCCGAATTAGTCTTCTGCTATCATTACGATTTTTGGGGGTGTTAGATCTCTTGTCTTAATTGATAGAAGCCTAGGAGTGCAACTAGGCTTTCGTTGTGTTTATTGCGTGATTGTGCTTTAGGACGATAAGGTATTCGGGGAAGATAGTATTATACTTTCCAAACCCGTGTATTCTATAGGAAAGATACATTCATAAAACTAGGGAATACGCACCCTCTACGATCAATAGGAATACAACGCATTAAGATAAAGGAAGTGACAATTCAACCGACCAATAAAAGATAACTAGGGAGTAATAGTATCTAAGTGAACACATCTTTAATCATCATTCGAGCATACCTCAATTAGCATAAACTATCCGTAGTAATTAGTTAAATTAGATAATTAGTAGAAGTAGAGAAATCGGTAGAAGTACCACCCCCAATCATATACCCCGATATTTTACCCTTGCTTTCTAAAAAACCATAAAAAAGATAAAAAAAAAAGAATCATCCTCAACCCCACCTTCTCATCATAAATCTCTTTCTAGCATTCCTATTCCCCTAGAGGACGATATCAATCCCCAAGGCTTACCCCATACTACACTACAACGATTAGGTTCACTGCCTAGAGGGTTGAAAAACTTGCTCGTAGAAAAGGAGGTTTTCTCAACCCCGAACCCTGCTTATCAAGTTTTTGGCGCCGCTGCCGGGGAATAGAATAGCTAGTTAGACTTCTATCTCATTTATGCCCCCTCGCTTAATTCCTATCAAGTAAGATTTTTTCTATTTTTCATTAGCTTTCTTGTAGTCTATCCCCCTTATTTGTGTTTTTGTTCGTAATTCTCATCACTTTCCATGATTCGCATCTTTTGCCGAAGAAACTTTGCACTACCCGCTCCAAACCCCGCAATGGAAAATGCAATTCCACAAAACCTTTCACCCGTTCATCACTTTGGAAATCACTTAGGGCATAACGAAATAAATTGGCAACATAATAGTCCTTTCTATGATTCGGACTCCGATGAGGAATTTGATGATGGGGAGGCAATCGACAATGGTGAAGTCATCAATGGAGCTAGGATTGAGATGGAAGAAGACCCTCTCAAAGTTTTGACCCTAGGTGTAGAATTGAGAAAGATAGTCCTTTTAACATGCAATTCCCTTGCAAGATAGGATTAGAAGGTTTTGATGCTTACTTGAATTTGTTTTTACCTTTAAACTTAATCTCAAGGAATTTATACAATAAAATTAAGGTAAACGAGTTAGCTTATCAAGGGAATTATGTTGTTGACACGGCCACTTACTTGCACGTATTTGTTGGAAGTCTTGCTTATTTGGTAAAATGCATGGTTTTATAAGACTTAGGAGAATTCATTGATGGAAGCCTTACTCAATTGATATTTGGAAAACCATTTAAGAGATGACTAAGTTGAATGAACGGATGGTTGATGGTTTAATTACATTCTCTAGTAATATTGAGGATTTTGTCTATCAAATGCCCCGTACACACCCTAGGTTTAAACACAAAGATATCGAGGCATGTAATCGAATGGCTCCTATTCCGTTACTTAGTGAAAGAGACAAACAAATGGGACTTAGACATACTTATGAAAAGAATGAGAGGTCTTATAAAAAAATGTTTAGAGTTAGGAGATGATTATAAGAAAGAGGAGAGAACATTAGAGTGGCTTAGATATGGGCACGCAAGCGTGCATGAGATGACGTAGGAGCACGGATTCGAGTCTAGCTACAAGACTCATAAATAAAGAAAAGCGCTTTGTGGGAGGCAACCCATTCTTAATTGTTTGCTTGTTTTGTTTTTCAATTTGTGTGTTTTATATCTTTTTCATTGTTGTTTATTCTTATGTTAGACTTTGTGAAAATGCTTTATTTTGTCTTTAACCTCGTCTTAATTACATATAAAGGTATTTTACAAAAAGATAAGTGTAGGGAAGATCACATAAGTTTTTAAGAACATGATATGCGAATTACAACTATTGAAATTGATATATTTGTGTGTTTGTTAGAGTCAAATGCTTATATCGAGTCATAATGGATGTTTTGCAGGAATTTTTCCAGGTTTTAATGATGTAATTTTTCCAGAAAAACACAGCAGACCGCTTTTTTCAGGACAACCTGACGACGTCAGGATTAAAGCCTGAAAACGTCAGGCTATGTAGAAACAGAATGATCAGTTTTCGTTTTCTGTTTATAAAATTTTTGGAAATTCCTAGGTCTTAATTTTCTAGAAAAACTGCAAACATCCATTCCACAAGCATTATATCTTACTTGCTTTCTAGTGTAGTTGTGTGTCATATATAGTTTTACCGCCGATTTTACGCGAAGGTTTCGTTTGTTTTCTTATGAGTATGCAAGTTATATTGGACAAGAAGAAGAAACACATATTGGATGAAGCTTATTACTTATGCATTCTTCTTGGAAGAAGATTTAACCGCAACTTTATACATATCCTACCGAGCTAATCAGGGGAGTACTAGTTTCTTTTCCTTACTTACCTTCCTTTATCATAACTTTGATACTTTCGGGGAACATTGGGGACAATATTCAGTTTAAGTGTAGGGAGGGAGAATAAAACGGGAACTTAGAAACTATTCACTCACTTGATCATTTGTCTTGTCTTTGGTAATTAGTGTAATAAACTATGAGAAATATTTGTTAGGGCAATTTTAGCACCAAATTTAATTTTTTTATGACATTTACGAGCTAAACTTTAGTCTTAGTAAAGCGTCTCATGGATAGGAATTATATGACTAGCACAAAAAACCGTTTACCACTCAAATTCCACCCCAAAAATGTGAGGTTCGCTCCTAGATCTTTAGGAATAAAAGCATTCATCTTTAATGCTTAGTGAGTGTACCGGTAGTATAATAGATTCTAGAACTTGTTTTGTGATGCATTCCGAGATCGCTAGTGAGACTACACTTGTGTAGTTAGGAGTAACTAAATGATAAGAGGCACTAGGATAACCCTTGTTTGAAACCTGTATTATAATTACATCTTCCACATCGGTTGAGTAATTAAATGATAAGAGGCATTAGGATAACCCGAGATCGCTAGTGAGACTACACTTGTGTAGTTAGGAGTAGCTAAATGATAAGAGGCATTAGGATAACCCTTGTTTGAAACCTGTATTATAATTACATCTTCCAAATCAGTTGAGTAATTACCCCACACGCTTGTGATGTACTCATCTTTAGTACACGATACCCCTAGTTAACCCCTTAGAGCCGATCCTTTTTGCGGTTCTCGTGATGTTTCGGTTTTCCAAAATATCAATGAAGAGCATTGTTTACAATCCACCCCCAAATGTACTCCCAAATCGCCTTAGCCTACCTTGTATGCACTCATCTTTAGTGCATTATTGTTATCATTATTTAACCCTTAGTTCAATTATATAGTTACTTGCATGGTTGCTAAGTCGAGTCATATCTTTTGTACACATTTTTGGGACGATTGGGACTCATGGGTAAAAGTAATATTTTATGGAGTAATGGGAAAGAATGATAAATTAAAATTCCATTTGTCTACGTATTTAAATACTCCAAGTGTTTTCATCTTTTCAAATCAGGTCAATTAGTGTTAGATAAATAAAAACTCAAGTGTAGGGATGCTCCTATAAATCCTTTATATTTTGATGTTATCATAGAGGATGGTAGAGTAAAAAGGTATGAAAAAAAAGGTATTAAAAAAATTAAAAAAGACATACGGGCTACCATCCTACATCTATCTTTATGTTTATGTTCTTAAATTTATGATTTTTTGTTTCAAGTTATCTAGTGTTAGTGAGTCGAGTCTTGGCTTAGCAACGTCATGGTTTACATTCTTGTAACATAAGATTTTTGACTTGCCACCACTAAATATCCCCTATCCAACAAAACCCTTTATTTCCCTACCCTAAGCCTAACGTTACAACCCTTGTAAATACTTCTTAGATAGTTATTCCTAGGTGCTTAAGCCAAAGCGATGGAGGTTTGATTTATTCTCAAGCTTATGGTAATCTATGTACTATGCCAGGTAATGAGTGTTTATCTTCTATTTCCATTCATATTATATTTCATATAAACCCGAGAGATGATAGAATCTAAACACCACTTGTGAGGTGCTAGTGTATAATTTCTGTGCTTGTTATGACTATTGTGGTGTTTTTACTTGTTGTACACTATTTTAAACCAATGCTTCATGCCCCTTAACTTATAAATTGATTGGTCAAAAGCACATTTGCTTGAGGACAAACAAATACCAATTGTAGGGATATTTGATAAGGATTTAAAACGTACGATTTTAAGGGGTCATTTTAGCCCTAAATTGACATATTTTATATCTGTCACTGCTTAAAATCTTTCCTTTTCACTTTTTATGTCTTTTGGAAGCAAAATGCTGGAATGAAGCATATTTGGACGAAAAGGAGCGAAAACATGAAGAAAATGGCAAAGTCAAGATCAAAGACACTCAAAGCCTGTTCAGCATACCCGACGACGTCCCATCCAAAGGGCGACGCCGTCCCTCTATGAATACTTGATCAAAAAGTGCATGCGACAGCTCAGCGGAATTTCTGGTCCCAATGCTTGACGGCGTCACGCCTAACTTCTGGAAGGCGTCACTCACACTTTTCACACCAGATGCCCAAGATCCAAGATTCAGACGACGTCCTGCATGAAGACTGATGGCATCACACTTCTCAAGTGACGCCCTCCCAATGATGACTTGGCCCAGACGAAACCCTATTGACGGCGACCGGACGGCGTCGCTAGCAAAAGGCGATGCCTTCGCGACTGTAAATCTATATATAGAATTCGATTTTTCTGTATTTAAGAGGTATAATTTTCAAGAGCAAACCCTAACTCAGTTGTAGTCTGACTTGGACAGTATTCTAGGGTCCCATACCCTATTTTGCACATCAAGATAAGTTTGTTATTCCAATTTATCATTATGTCTACCCCATGTTCAATTGATTGTGTGTATGCTTGCTTTTTTAACATGTCTAGCTAAATTACTTGTGTATTTGCTTAGATCTATGAAACCTACTTATTGATTGTTGTTAGGTTGTCTCTTGTCTTAATTGACAGAAGCCTAGGAGTGCAACTAGGCTTTCGTTGTGTTTATTGCGTGAGTGTACTTTAGGACGATAGGGTATTCGAGGAAGATAGTATTATAATTGCCGAACCCGTGTATTCTATAGGAAAGATACATTCATATAACTAGGGAGTACGCACCCCCTACGACTAATAGGAATACAAAGCGTTAAGATAAAGGAAGTGACAATTCAACCAACCAATAAAAGATAACTAGGGGTAATAGTATCTAAGTGAACACATCTTTAATCATCATTCGAGCACACCTCAATTAGCATAAAATATCCGTAGTAATTAGTTAAATTACATAATTAGTAGAAATAGAGAAATCGTTAGAAGTACCACCCCCCAATCACGTACCCTGAGATTTTGCCCTTGCTTTCTAAAAAACCATAAAAAAGATAAAAAAGAGAATCATCCTCAACCCCACCTTCTCGTCATAAATCTCTTTCTAGCATTCCTATTCCCATAGAGAACGATATCAATCCCCGAGGCTTAGCCCATACTACACTACAACGATTAGGTTCACTGCCTAGAGGGTTGAAAAACTTGCTCATAGAAAAGGAGCTTTCTCAACCCCGAACCCTGCTTATAAATAAGATACATGCTTGCAAAACAAAATAAATTTATTAGTATGTAAAATTTATAATGAATTATAAAAATTATGTTTTATTTCATATTAAAAAGACATTTTATTTACCTTAATCAAGTACAGGTCTTCAACAAAGAATACCTTCATTGTGGTCGGATCTTAAATAAGTGGCGTCATCAATAACGTCATTTGAAGATGAAGCACTGATAGAAAACGAAGGTAGCTCATCAAACTGGTCATATTGATCCTCGTCGACAACATTCTCAACACCAACCATACGTCTTTTACCATGCAGAACGATGTGCCATCTAGAATCATCCGGGTGCTCAACAAAGAATATTTGATTCGATTGTTTTACTAGGATAAACAATTCAGATACATAGCCGTTTGTGAAAAGATTAACACTTGTAAAACCGTAATAGTCAACTCAAACACCTCCTTCGTTATTGACCCACTTACACTTTAACATAGGTATAGTGAACGAAAGATAATGCAATTTCCATATTTCTTGAATGACACCATAATACGATTTTTTGGCAATCGTCGACCTTGCTTCATGATAACCCATTCAGAACCCAGGCGTATCGGCTATTACCGTCACTTCGCTATTCTGAAATGTACTATTTTCATCTTGTTGCTTAGTGTAAAATGTATACCCATTGATGTCATAGCCTTGGTATTTTGTCACAAATCGCGGACAAAACCCCAACCATTCCACCGTCCTATCTACATTTTGTAGCGTGTTGGGTCAAAAATGGGTCAACCCGTCTAACCTGTTTAATAAATGGGTCGTGTTTAGGTTGAGTAAGTATTAAACAGGTCAACCCGTGAACCCGTTTAAGTATATAATATCTTAAAAATAAAATATATAACTTGGTTTTAATGTTGGATGTGGATTAAATGTATTTTGTTATTTACTTAGTATGAGTGAATTATAATTTTATACTTTAGATATCATGAAAATTGACGCTTATATTTCAGAAAATAGTCGCATAGTTATTTTTATACTATTCATATCATATTTTAGATCCTTTTATCATTTTTTGCATTTAA
Source organism: Chrysanthemum seticuspe (assembly GCA_019973895.1). Taxonomy (NCBI): domain Eukaryota; kingdom Viridiplantae; phylum Streptophyta; class Magnoliopsida; order Asterales; family Asteraceae; genus Chrysanthemum; species Chrysanthemum seticuspe. The sequence continues at coordinate 93,751,680 of BPTQ01000005.1, read as the reverse complement.
ACTAGTTAAATCGACAAACAACCAGCTTTGTTCACTGCTTCACCTATTTACTTAAATGGGTTAAACGGGTCAAAAATAGGTTACACGTGTTATGCAGGTCTGGGTTAGGGTTGAGTTTCTTGACACGATTAATAAATGGGTCGTGTTTGGGTAAAGGCTATACAAACCCGCCAACCCAGTGAACCCGAATAGGTTAATACGAACACAACTCGATTGCCACCCCTATGTGGAACAACACAAGTCATGTGTTCTAAAACGGTAAAATGTGCCCGATATAAATAATCTCGATTTGGCACTTCCAAATTCCTCCCAATAGTCCCAACCCCTTGAAGTCTACCCTCATGGCGAGATTGTGGGATGCCAATATTAGGTACATCTTTCATATAGTTTGTACAAAACTCAATTACCTCCTCAGTAGCATATCCTTGAATAATACTCTCCTCTGGTCGATATCAGTTCCTAACATATCCTTTTAAGAAACCCATGTATCTCTTGAATGGATACATGTACCATAGAAACAAAGGACAACAAGCCTTTATTTCTGATACAATATGAGATACCAAATGAACCATGAAATAGAAAAAGGAAGGTGGAAAATACATCTCGAGTTGGAAAAGGGTGAGGATAATATCACTCTGCCATTCATCTAACACTTCTAGATCGATCACTTTTGAATGAATCATGTTAAAAAATAGGCAAAGCTTTGTGATCTGTTAATACAAATAAGCCGTAAAAACTATTATTTATATTTTACGATCTTCTAATGTTTTGTCGATAGCAAACGTAAAATCATTTTAACGAAACAAATAAAATACGTAAATGGTTTGAGCCAATAGTTTACTAACACACTTACGTTTTCACATAAAACAACTAAACAAGTAAAAGTGGTTTTATGATTTAGAATTACATATGTACAACAACTAGTGTTTACATATTGGGTAGATATATACATAACTAGTCTGTATTATAATGGGTAATATAAATGGGTAGAAGTTTAAGAATTTGAACCATTGACCAAATACATTGAATGTAGTTGGGTAAAACCCAAAGTCCATGACCCATACCCATGGAGCATAACCCATAACCCATTGCATGACATCATGCATAAGTCATAAATGGATATTATCCATGACCTATGGATTTAACCCATGACCCATGGACTAGATGCATTGCATCTTGTAGATACATTGTATCTACTTGGATACCCATGGTCCAAAGTCTATGATCCATGACCCATAACCCATGACCCAAAACCCATGGGCAAAGAGGAGCGCCCACGGATCCCCAGAAATACACTGGACGGATCCCTCAAGTGAGGGATCCGTGGAACAGTAGCTAAAATTCTGCTATAAATAGTGAGCCATTTCTTCATTTTAGGGAGCTATTCCCACACATACTTTCTCCAAGTATTGTAACATTTTAACCTCAGATCCTAAGGATCTCTCTATGTAGTTTGTACTTTGTTTTTGTGTGATTCTCTAGGCTCCTCTTAAAGGCGAGATCACCACCTCTTGAAGTCGAGCAAGCTCAAGTCCATGAGTTGCCATGCTTCGTCATCATCAAGACTACTGAGGTTATCTTGTTGATAGTTCTTTCTTCCTCAATAGAAGTGTTGTATCAAAGACATTAGTGAAGGATGCCGAAAGAGTCAAGACGAAAGCATTAGTGAAAGGTGCTTAAATGTCCGTGTCAAAGGCATTAGTGAAGGATGCCAAAGGAGTCAAGACGAAGGCATTAGTGAAAGGTGCCAAACGTCCGTGTCAAGGGCATTAGTGAAGGGTGCCTAGAAGTCAAGTCAAGTGGCATTAGTGAAAGATGCCAAGGGTTCATAATCGATGAGGTGCATCGATGTACAAATAGAGATAGGTTGTATCCAAGGATATATATATCCTTGATGATGTTGTAATAAGGAGTGGGTCTCCTTTGGGTTAGGTGTTGTGTAGTGTTGGGTAGTAGTTCCTCCATTGTAATAGAACTCGGTATCTAGCCTAGTACCGGATAAAGGGTAGGCGACGTTCTGATAGGTGTGGTTCTACCTTGTGGAAGAACCCGATGTCTAGCCTAGTACCGGAAAAAGAGTAGGCGACGTTGTGAAGACTTCTCCGGCATAAGGAGTTGGTGTCGTGTAGTGATTACGAACTCTCGAGTAGGTGACTTGGGGAGTAGAGTAGGGCAAGGAAGGTGTCCTTGTAGCCGAACCACTATAAACACTCATGTCGTGGTTATGTGTTTCTTAATCTTTATCTTTCATTACACATTTATATAGTTATCTATCTATGTCCAACATACACATCCAAATAGATTGACATAAGTCGATCTAAATAAATTAAAACATAGTTTGAATTGGTAAAACTATTCAACCCCCTTCTAGTTTTCCACAATTGGTATCAGAGCTTCGTTACCAAGTTTCTTAGAGTATGTTGTACTTTAAAACTTGATACGATCCGTGGATGTTTGAAAACTACAAAGAAGGATTTTTTTTCAAAAGGTCACGTTTTAAAAATCATCATATTTTATAATGTTGGACAGTGATAGAACGTTATAATATTTCTTTGTTAAGATCTTTCCATACTTGGATTTGGGCATCCCAAGAAGATCATGTAGAAGTTCTCTCTAAATACTTCTTTCCTTAAAAAGAATATTTAGCAAATGTATGATCCTTAATAAATTACAAATAATTTTGTCTTAGGTCATTTTTTAATCATGATTAAGTCTTAGTAGTATTTTTACGCTCTCTTAATAATCACTAAAGTAGTTATCTACATTAAACTCATCATCAAGAATAGTATTCTTCGTTGATCTCTATAGACAAAACTACAAACTAGTGATAATGATATCCCGGCTATTCGAGAGCCTTAATCATTACTCCTCACAAAAGGATTATTGACATTTCATCTATGTCAATGAGTATCCATGTGAAACTTCTTACATTATGATAAAATGGGATTTTATCATAATCTTTGAAAACTTCCCAAAGAATTATGATTTATTCATAAAAAGGGAACCTCATCAAATAGGACTAGTATAACCCGTCAAAACCCCAAACCATAAGTTACAGAGCATAAACATCGACCCTAGGCTATTTAGGACTCCCAAAACAAAATTATCAAGGGATACTTAAGCTGACTAATTGCTGTTATGCCGGATCCCTACGTTTGAACTAGCCGGATCCCTCATTCAAGGGATCCGTGCAACAGAAGACAACATAAAAAAGAAATGATCACTGTGGATGTTCCACTATCACTTTCCTCTATCAAAGACTCACGAACATAAACCTAGTTACTGTTCACATGAGCAAATTGATCATTTCCTTCAAGCAAAACAATCTCTTGTGTAAGTATAATCTTCACTACATTGTTATTTCTATTCCTTGATTCCTAGGATTACAATTTTCATCATTAGAAGTTGGGTTCAAATGGATTTGTCATAATTTGTTACCACATTGTTTTCTAAGATAATCTAAATCAAAGAATTAACATTATTAATACAAATTAAACTCATTCCTTGAATTCAATGAAGATGTTTTGAGCAAAATTGTGATCAAACCCTTTAGGCTACTATTCACACAATTAATACCACATTGTGGTTTTGTTGTATAGGAACAATCATGCCTAGTAACCGCCAACAAGATTATCATGATACCGCCCATTACATCCCAATGTACCATCGAAAGGAAGGCCTAAGCCCGGAGGATAGGAAAGCTTTCAAGTTGCTAGAAAAGAGGCTTTTTCATGAAGGTTGTATGGTTGAACCATCATTCCTCGCGAACACCAACATCCGACAAGTCTTTGAAGGAATTGGCTTTGATTGTCTTTTGGACATAAACGAGAAAATTTATCCCGTGTTCGTTCTTGAATTTTACAAGAAAATGAGAATCGTTAGGAATGATAATGGGACCATCTCAATTGCCTTCATCATCAATGAGCATGAGTACACCCTCTCTCTTGTAGAATTTGGAAGGATACTCCGTGTCCCATATCAAGGAGTGTGCATGTATTCCAATGAATGGTCTTTGGCGGAGCTACATGACATGGTAGATCATCATGAAGTATACTTCATGAGAATTCCAGAAGCAACCATGGTAAGGGATACCATCTTCATGGAAAGTGCATCTCCATCGAGGGTCACAAGAAACTCCAAGGTGATCTATAGGGATCCATTTCAGATGGAGCTTTCAGAAATGCTCCCGTTGTACAAGAAATGGGAACTTGTGGTAAGGGAGAATGTGCTTTGCTTGGGAGGGAACAAAGATCATCCCAATGCATGCTTGAGCTTCATGATTTATTGCCTTGTGACCGACACTCGCTTCAACCTCGCATATTACATGGTAAAAAGAATGGCAAGTGTGAAAAACATGGACAAGATGGTACTCCCTTATGCAATGCTCCTGTCCCATCTAGCAAACTTCATCTTTGCTTTAGATCCTTCTCCATATTCCTTTGATCATAGCTTTTGCAACAAAGTCAAGGTGCCGTTATCCGATGGAAAGGCTACAAGGTTCATGGTGGATGGCAAGAGATCTCACCCACCAACGGATTCATCGGATGATAGGGAAAGACAAAGAGAAGGAGAAGGAAGTAGCAACCCCCTTGGCAACACCGATCTCGACCCTTTAGATTACATCAATCAATTGCCGGATATTCCAAGCCCATCACAAGAGTGGCAACAAACTAAAGGGATCTTCAAGTACTTCGCTAATTTCTTGAAGAAGAAGAAGTAGAGATGGTGAGATGAAGAGTGAAGGGGATGAAGATGAAGATGAAGATGGGAGTGAAATGGAAGGAGGTGTAGATGGAAAGTAAGGTCATATGACCTTAATTTGTGAGAACAATTTCTAAAACAATGGCTTGTAACATCTTAAAAATACTTATGTAGAGTAGGATGTAGTGTGTAGGAATTGTCATGATTTGGCATTGAACACCTTAACTTAGGAACGAGTAAGATGAGATTTTACGACATCTTGATTTCATTCAAGTAGTCGTCGTCACTCATCTTTGATTACCTTTTTGTTCCCCCCCACTTGCTATGCGTTATACTTGTTGTGTGCATGCGTTTACTGATTGTAGAAATGACTAAGATAAGCATTTGCTAAGAGTGCAAATATTGCACAATTGCTGAGAGGCTTCTGGTCTGCAGTAGCCGGATCCCTGGGCTATAACTAGCCGAACCCCTCCAATGGGGGAACCGTGGGATCTGGGCAAATAGAGACCTGATACAGATCACATTACATCAAATTTGTCTCCTAGATCACATCATCTTAGCTAAACATGATTCTTTGAGACCACTTAAGTCTTCCTCAAGCTCAGTAGGTCTCACATTCACTTGTAACTAACTTAGGATCAAATTCTAAGTGCTTTCGATTTATCAACTCACCAATACTCACCATATTTCCGCTCCAATGCTCACACATTGCTCCTCACATCTCAAAACACTTAGTTTGATATTTCTATCAATTTTAGCAAATTGATTTTAGTCATTCTTCCCTTAAAATAGGCTTAAAACTAGTTTTTCATTTTTCCTTATTTTTAGGAATTTTTCAAATTTCTCTTAAGTCATCATCTGATCTCTAGGATCAATTGCCATCATTTGTCATACTCAAATCAATGAGTATCATCCTTAAACATGTTGTTACACTATCAAAAAGTCCACTTTCCTACACAATACCATCATTAAGTATCCTCACTCTTTGTGGTTGGACATTTAAGTCACCTATCACTTAAGACATCTAAGGAAAGTCAAAACCTCAAGATTTATAGGCATTAGACCTTACAAGAGCATAATCACTTCACCATATTTATGTCTGACAGACGGATCCCTTGTTTATAACCAGATAGATCCCTAGTGAGAGGGATACGTGGGATCCATGTCTACAGAAAGCTTCTAATCAGCCTTTCTTTCAAAATTTAAACCATCTTTGGTAAACTAAACACTTTTAGTTACCATTTAATGATTCCCTAGAGCTGAACAACACCATAGTTGACCTTGGTGCATGCCTAATTCTCTTAGTGGTCATGAATTTAATTCCTTAATTCAAATTCACCCTTTATAAACCAAACACTCTTGAGAGGTTAAGTCATCACTCTTACCACATTCCTAAAAATCAGTAGTTAGAGACTTCCACTGCATCCTCACCATCACTATGACTAAAGCATCTAGCAACAACTCTTCAACCAAAGGTTCATCGAAAAGGAATGGTCACATGATCCATGAGATATCATCCACCGAATCATCACCCGTAAGAGGTCATAATGCTAGAATTCCACCTCAACAATCCCAATCAACAATTACCAAGAGAACCGCAAGAATTAGTATTAGACCTCTTGGGTTAGAAAAGTTCATCAAGCTCTAAACCAAACGCACCTAGTTCTAGTAAAACGCCTAAGCCTTCATTCCTAGAACATAGACTACATTCCTTCACCGAACCTCTTTCTCACCCAAATCTCTATTCATTAGAGCACTTGTAGGATCGTAATATTTATTGTGTTGATGATTCGGGTGGTCTTGGATGATCAAAATACATGTTTAACATTTTAGAGAGAGAAAGTAGAGAGAGAGGGTGTTCTTGCTAGAGGTTTACTCAAAGGAAATTTTAGATTGAATGAGAAGCACCACCCTTTCCATGGATGGAAGGGGTATTTATAGTTACAAAATACACGACCTCCTATCGGCCTGTGGATCAGGTATACAGTGGGTAAAGACCCGTCCTTCCTCCACGGTGTTACACTACGCTAAACTAAACTACAAACTAACTAATAAACTGCTAAATAACGTAACTAACGACAAATCTACGAGCTAATTTATGCTAGATAATATTTGGGGTGACCGACTCTTCACTAAGGAATTTTCTAATTCCTAACAATCTCCCCCTAAGGGAGGTCACCCCATGTTTTACATTTCGAATCCTAGCATTCTATTCTTGTCTTTGTTCTTGAGCTCGTAGACTTCAATTCTTCATTTCAACAATCTTTGTGCATTAGTAGCGATTCTTTCAAAGTCCGATTATTTTGTACTTTCAGTGGAGGCCTTTAACTGATCCACATCTTCGATGATCTTCGAGCTTTCTTTGAGATCATCAGCCACAGAAAATCTCTGGATCACCCTTTGTTGTATTGCCATCATGTGATGTTGTGACTTTTGGACCGACATGCTCACACTTTTGAATCATGACATCTTTCCATCAGAGTAGCGGAAGCCTTACTGGTTCATGATATTTGTAGCAGCGTAGCAGAAGCATAGTATAAAAATATCAGAACCAGGTTATGTAGATATGCACCAGTCATGATTTCTTCAATTAAGTGTGGTTGTTTGATGTGCTCCGGTTGGTGCAAGTTTTAAAAATTTATAATCACGAATTAACCGTATAACCTATTAACACATACGAGCAAGTATACTCGTCCGCAATAGTAAAGTTTTGATAAGTCGAGATCGTCCCAAGGGATTTTTGTTTTGAAATAGATTTTAATAAAAAGTTTCTAACAAGAAAGCTTGTCAAGGCTCCCTCGAATAAGTGTTCTAGTGAAAATACGAATCAAGAATAAAAATATATACTTGTGTGAAGTCTCATAATCAACCATAGATAATGTTCATAAAGGTTTGGTGTATACTCTTAGTATGATGCACAAATCATAAGCAAATGATTCCCCAACCATGGTATTTGTTTGTAAAAATCATTCTAAGAACAAAACATTTAGGTAATCCTTTCGGTCCTTATCCCAATGATTATCCTATAAAAGTTCCATTTGTTTGCAACATGTTCTCATTAAATTTGTTCTTACGAATCATTCGACCCTTCGTGATGAAAACGTTCCTAGTCTTGTTTTAATAAGCAAAACATGGTGATTGTCAATCACCATATCCCCATACTAGTTTGTCACAACACTTTTTGGAATAAAACACAAGAGAAATCCTTTCGGTCCTTTTTCTTAAAACATGTTTTATTGACAAATCAATCCAAGACTAGTATTTTTCCAACAAACTCATTTAAACAAGATCATATATACATGCATCACATTTTGAGAACATTATTATGATTAATCACATTCCAACACACAAGTATATCACAAACTACTCCATGAAAACAATCATATCTAAACACAAGTCATAACAAAGTAATTCAAACAATTCAAGAGAATAGATTTCCATAACAAAGTTCATAGAATACCTAATCTTTTGTGATTACAAGAATTAGAAATCGTGGAATGTAGCAACCACGCGCCTCCAATCACCTAGGATCACCGCACAACTCCAAACTACCGAAACAATGGACAAGAATGGTTCCTTCCTTGCTTCTGGACGTTTTCCAGTAACTACTAAGCTTTTGGGTTGAAATAAATGGGTAAGTATGAGTTTTGGTGTAAACTAATACTCTTTTGGTTGTGTCACACTTAGTATACAAGTACTAGGTCCTTTAAATAGCCAAAGCACTTGCTTAACTGCCCAAAAAACGTTCTCTCCAAGTTAATATCAAGAAATGATCGGACTCTAATGATTATGGGGAGTTAAGACAACAATAAATGCGAATTGTGTAACTGCAGAGCCAGAAACCGGATCGGTTTCTATGTCGACCGAATCGGTCATGGCTTTGACCATTAGCCCAGCCGGATCCGGTTGCGGGTTGCGACCGAGCGGCTGGGTTTTGCTCCTTTTGACTTTTTGCTGACTTTTCCCTTTACGCTTCATTCTTTGCTTACGTTGATGATTTCCAAAGCCAAACTTGATCTTTCCTTGCTGTAGATGCTTCGAAATCACTACGCTTCCATATCATTGAGTCCACAAGCTTCCAATCTCAACTTCCTTCCTTTAGAATCTTCCAAATGTGCATAAAAACTTCATTTCTTCAATATTCGCGATACCTGGCTACATATACATACACAAAACGCATCTTTGCACTTTTGCAACAGTTATGAGTAAATATAGCCGAATATCATGCACAAAACTGACAATAACGCTACTAAAAACATGTTCATTTTAGACGTTATCATTGTTGTGAACATGCGGCTTTGGATTGACTCCTCAATTTTGATCAACTGCAATCGTTGGGGTGTACCTGCATACGACAGTTAGCAATAAAGCGCACAAAAGTGTCTTTGATCACTTTCGTTGAATTGAGGTACACGGCCCACGGTTCCCCGTTGATCAGTACAAGTACTGCCTGTGATCAGCTAGGATTCCTAAGAATCTCCTTGACAGGGTTTCGCAGCTGTTCTAGCTGTTCTCAAACCGGAACGTCTCAAAGAAGACAACACGGAGTGAGTGAACCAGCAAATTGAGATTCACTGATTGATGAAAAATGATTTGAAAAACAATCGCGTATTGATTGAAGAAAGAGTTTTGCAATACGACGAAGGTTTTATGAGAAAGATCAATTTTCAATCAAAATACTTTTTGTATTAGAAAATGAGTACACATTCGACGTGCTAGCGAAAAGAAGAGATTCGCACATCGAACGGTTTTTCTAAAAGTATTTTTCAATCAGATATACTTTTTGAATTTGAAATGAATACACATTCGACGTGCTAGAGAAAAGAAGGTTTGCACATCGAACGGTTTTTCCAAAAGTATTCGTCAATTCCATTCCTGGACCAAGGTTGATTCAAGAATGAATCTCCCCATCGTTTCTATCCAGTTGTCACAAGCTTGATCTTTTGCAAGATTTCACATGTCACCCACCAAGAGCTTGTTAGATGTTGGCTCTAGAAGGATTTCCATCTTCATTGTGAATATTTTTACATATCACTCGGATGTTCTGGCAATACCACAAGGATAATGCGTAGGACTCTTAATATATACTTACTTTCCACATTGTGTGAAAAAGCAAGTCTTCAAGAATTTAGTGTCCTAACGAGATATTGTGGATGATCTCTTGGCTCTAGACTCAATAGTGCATTTTTGGTTCCTTTGCCGGAGACTAGGGAGAGGGTCTCCTTCTTCAATATCAACAATCTCTAAGAGAAAGTCGATAGATTATGTAGGTTCCCCGTGAGAATGAAACAAGCCCTTTTAAGAGGAACTTGAGTGGTTTGGGAAGTTTAGTGCAGTGCATCACTGGGTCTGTTGGAATCACTCCTAAACTGTATTTCAAGTATTTATATTTCATATGTAATAGGTAGCTTATTATGGCCTTTATGTTTGTTTAAGGTCTAGCTTATGTAGAAGGCCCATAAGCTTAGGCCCAAGCCCATATAAGAAAGGATGGGAACTAGGAGTGTTGCCCTAGCTTCCCTCCTATAAATACTCTTGTAAACCCTCATTTGAGGGTTGGTTGTTCAAGTTATTTCCTTTCACATATGCCTTACGCATAACCGCCTCTTATTATCGTGTATGTGTGTTTGGTTCTTGTTCAATCGCCTCATCTCCTTTCTATATTCCTTGTGTTTGTAAAACTAGTGACCTAACAGTGGTATCAATCGCCTACTAGTTGGGTGAATCGTGTTTGTTTTTGAAGTGGGTTTCGGTCCTACGCCTAAAACGCACCTTGATACTTTGGTTCGCTTAAAAACTTGTTTTTTACACTTTTTAATCCAAGATTCTTGTACTTTCAACGTTTTAAGGTGTTAAAATACGTGTTTTTGGCAAAAAGTTTCAAACTTTATGCGTGGATAGTTGTTTTTGAACGTGTTTTTGTTCTTGGGTGTCGTTCTACGCGTAACCCGTTTAGCCGTTTTGGTACATCAAGTTTCATACTTTTGTGTTCTTTTGGTACTATTGAAGCTATTCCATAACAAAAATCTGGTTTAGAAACACATTTGGGCAAAATCAAAATTACGAGTAATCCTACGCGTATTGAAACCCTAAAATTACGCATAAGATTATCCTTGGTGTGATCATCATTTTCGTGGTTTATTCCGTATTTTCTTACTTGGATAAGTCTGAAAATACGTCGACTTTGGATATCTTTTGCACTGTGATAGTGTAAAAGATCATTTGGGCAAAAACCCTAAACTTACGCATAAGCATAAGCTTACGCGTAGAAATCCTACGCATAAGATTCACTTTACGCGTAAATTTAGGTCTACGCATAAGGTAATCCTACGCCTAACTTTCTACGCCTAACTTTTGTCTACGCATAACTTTAGTGTTTTTTCTACTTACGCGTAAGCTAAAACCTACGCGTAACTCCTTATTGTTACGCGTAACTTTGGTTTTTTTACGCATAAGTGCTACTTGGTTCTTGTATTTTCTACGCTTAAGGACACTTCATCAACAAAGGTTCATTCGACTACAAAGATCCATTTTTACTACACAAGTTTATCAACATGTCTCAACCACCATACTCTAACTATTTCCCTCACACTTATAATCATCAACAACAACAATTAACTCCACAACATCAACAATGGAATCAACAACAAGCAATTTATCAACAACAATTTAATCAGCAACATACCCCACAAATTGGTGCAATTCCACCACCACAAATGGTTCAAACACCGCCAAGTCTTCAAGTTCAACCCTACACAAACGATTTCAATCAACATCCATCAAGGAACACTATGAAGGAACCCACTTGGTTTGCAAATATGTGTGAAGCTTTAAGCAGCCAACAATCAATTCATGAAGCTGGATCACTTGATAGACCTCCAATGCTCACTCCAGGAAACTACGATCAATGGGTGATAAGGTTCTTTAGGTTTTGTGATCTAAAGAAGCCACATGGAAAGTTTTTAAAGAAGGTTATCTTGGAAGGCCCATTTGAGATGCCTACTGTCATTGTACCCGGAGATCCAACTGCTGTTCCACCAAGAGATGAACAAACCAACATTGCTACTGTTGCAGATCTAAATGCTACAGAACTTCTACACTATGAAGCTGATGAACTTGCAATGGAATACATCCTCTTAGGATTACTGATAACGCTACACGCGTCGTTCGGGGTCAAGGAAACTTCCTTTTCTTCGAGCAAGTTTTATAACACCCTAGGCAGTGAACCTAATCGTTGTAGTGTAGTAATTAGGGTAAGCCACGGGTATTGATATCATTCTCTAGGGGAATAGGAATGCTAGTAGGGAGTTACTACGCTAAGGTTAAGGTTGAGGAAGATTATTTTTTATCTTTTTATATTTTATGAAAATGGAAAGATACGAATCTCGGGTATTGGATTTGGGGGGTTGGTATTTCTACCGATTACTCTACTATTATCTAATTATCTAAACTAGGGTTGTGGGAGTCTATGTCTAATTAATGTGTGCTCGTATGATAGTTTAAAGATGTGTTTACTTAGTTTGTATTACTCCTTAATTATCTCCTATTGATGGTTGAGTGTCACGTCTTATTCCTAGTTGCGTTGTGTGTCTAAAGTTGTAGGGTATGCATTTCTCCCTAACTCTTCGAACTTACCAAAGGGTCTTGTCTACAAACCCACTAGAGATTATAAACTCCTACTCTAAGGCGCTCTTTGGATGGTTTAGCCTACAATTACTCAGGTAATTATACTCTAAGGTTCACAAAGATGAATCAAGCATTAAGTACACAACGAATGACCTATCGCATTACTAGATCATTAGTCAACTAAGATAAGAAACAACCAATCAATATTCAATAATTAAGTTTCATACTTCCTAAGCAAACACACAAATAAATTAGCCGGACATGGAGAACATGCAAGCATACACACAAATAATCAAAGACATAATTGAATTAATGAAGTAAAGACTTATCTTGATGTAAGATAGGGTTTAAAACCCTAAAATACTGTACAAGACACCTTAGGTTCGGTTTTAGGTTTTTACTCCAAAGACTCTCCACACAAAGACTGAAAAATTCGGATTCTATATATAAGATTACAATTGCGAAGGCGTCACATTATGTTTAGTGACGCCGTCGTGTCGCCGCCATTAGGGTTTCGTCTTGGCCACGTTAACCTTGCGACGGCGTCACCTTAAGTCCGTGACGCCGTCCTCTTCAGCTTCTGACGTCGTCTGGATTGCATCTAGGCCGTCTGAGTAGCGACGGCCTACTCTTCCATAACTGGACGTCGTCACTTGAAAATACGAGTTTTGGGTTCTGGATCGTCTCAATAATTTTGGGACGGCGTCGCCAATAGCACCTGATGCCGTCGCCTTCTACTTTCAGCAACTGTGAGTGTCTCGATTTTGACTTTGGCCATTTTCTTCATATATTCGCGCCTTTTCGTCCAAATAAGTGCCATTCCAGCATTTTGCCTTCACGAGACCTAAAAAGTGAAAAGGAACGATATTAAGCAATAACGGATACAAAAGTGATCAAATAAGGACTTAAACGACCCCTCAAAATGGTACCTTTTAAAACCTTATCAAATATCCCTACACTTGTTATTTGCTTGTCCTCAAGCAAATGTGCTTTTAGCCAATTAATTTATAAGTTAGGGGTCATGAAGCATTAATTCAAAACGGTCCACAACACATATAAGCCCCGCAAAAGTCATAACAAGTACGGAAATTACATACTAGCACCTCACATGGGGTGTTTGGATACTCACATCTCTCTCGGGTGTATATATGAAATATAACAATATAGGAAATGGAAGATAAACACTCATTAACCGGTTCTAGTACATAGATTACCATAGGCTTGAGAATAGATCAAACCTCCATCGCTTTGGCGTAAGCACCAAGGAAAGACTATCAAAAAGGTATTTAAAGGGTTGTAACGTTAGGCTTACGGTAGGGAAATAAGGGTTTGGTGGGATAGGCTATTTAGTGGTGGTAAGTCAAAAATCTCTATGTTAAATGCATATGAAGAATGGCGTTGCTAAGCTAAGACTCGACACTCTAAAACTCTAGGCAATGGAAATAATCAAACATAAATTTAAAAGATAGATGTAGGATGGTAGCCCGTATGTATATATATATATATATATATATATATATATATATATATATATATATATATATATATATATATATATATATATATATATATATATATATTTTTTTTTTTTTCACTCTATATTTTTTTTTCTTTTTTTTTCTTTTTCTATTTTTTTCGATTTTTTTTTTTTTTTTTTTTTCATACACTTTTACTCTTCCATCCTCTATGATAACATCAAAATACTAGGGATTTACAAGCATATCCCTACACTTGAGTTTTTTTTTTTACTCTAACACTAATTTGACCCGAATTGAAAAGATCAAAACACTTGGGGTACATTATTACGCAAACAAAGGGAATTTGAATTTAACGTTCCCTTCCCGTCATTTCATAAACTTTAACTTTTCCCATGAATCCCAATCATCCCAAAACTGTATACAAAGGATATGACTCGACTTAGCAACTTATGCAAGCAACTAGATAATTGAACTAAGGGTTTAGGGTGATAACAAACATTTGCACTAAAAGTGAGTGCATAAGGGGTAGGCTAAGGCGATTTGGGTGTATATTTGAGGTGGGGTGTAAACAATGCTCTTCATTGATATTCCGGAAAAACCGAAATATCACGAGAACCGCGAAAAGGATAGGCTCTGAGGGGTTAACTAGGGGTATCGTGTACTAAAAATGAGTACAACGCAAAGGGTGTGGGGGAATTACTCAACCGAAGTGGAAGAAGTAATTATATTACAGGTATCAAACAAGGGTTATCCTAATGCCTCTTATCATTTAGTTATTCCTAACTACACAAGTGTAGCCTCACTTGCGATCTCGGAATGCATCACAAAACAAGTTCTAGAATCTAATATACTACCGGTTCACACTCTAAGCATTAAAGATGAATGCTTTAATTCCTACTAATCTAAGGGCGATCCTCACATTTTGGTGGAATTTGGGTGGTAAGGGTTTTTGTGCTAGTCATGCAACTTCCTATCCGTGAGACGCTTTTGTTAAGACTAATGGCCCACTCCTATATGTCATGAAAAATTTTAAATTTGGTGCCAAAATTACCCTAACCGACATTTTCTCATGGTTTATTACACAATCATAATTGGACAAAGCAAATAATCAAGGATAAGCATAGTTTCAAAGTTCCCGTTTTATTTTCCCTCCCTACACTTAAACTGAACATTGTCCCCAATGTTCCCCGAAAGTATCAAAGTTATGATAAAAGAAGGTAATTTAAAACGAAAGAAACTAATACTCCCCTGATTAGCTCGGTAGGATCCGTGTAAAGTGGTGGTTAAATTCTTTTCCACGAAGAATTATTGCGTGAAAAGCTCCTTCCAATCTTATGTAACTTCTTCTTGACAAACTAAACCTGCACACTTGAAGAAAACAAACGAAACCTTCGCGTAAAATCGGCGGTAATAATATATATAAGACTCGATTTAAACTAGGATATAATGCTTGTGGAATGGATGTTTACAGAATTTCTAAGAAAATTAAGACCTGGAAAATTCCAAAAATTTATAAGTGGCTCAGAAAATGAGAAAAAAAGTAATCTGATGTTTTTACTCCTTCCTGACGCCGTCAGGTTGCAATCCTGACGCCGTCAGGTTATCCTGACAAAAACTGGTCTGCGATTTTCTGGAAAAAATTCTGGAAAATTTACATCTTTAGAATCTGGAAAAATTTCTGCAAAACATCCATTATGACTCGATACAAGCATTTGACTCGAACAAACAAATATAAATATCTTTTAGTTAATTGTTATTCTCATGTTTACGTTTCTTTTGAAAACGTGTGTAATCCTCCCTACACTTATCCTTTATGTAAAATACCTTTATATGTGATTAAGACGAGGTTAAAAACAAAATAAAGCATTTTTACAAATTTAAACATGAGAATAGACAATCAATAAAAGATATATGACACACAAATAAAAATGAAAAAGGAAAAACACATGGGTTGCCTCCCAAGAAGCGCTTGTTTTTGTTCGAGTCACGAGCCTGACTCTACCCTTATTTAACGGATAAAGGGGAGGTTTTCCCTACACTTAAGTTTAAGTGCGGGTGATAGTAGCAATATACACCCTTAGGGTGGAAATTTGCTACGTGAGGAGAGGGTGATGGGTGATTTATGTGCTCAAAGGAGTGTGCTCTATTTATTATAACCTTACCTAATTCAATTGGTGTAGCGGGTGAATCAAATCTCTCTCCTAAAAATGGATCATCTTCTATCAAATTCAAAAGATTCTTAGTTAAGGATCCATCTTGACCTAATAAACCCGGTTTAAACCCATAATGTTTCTTGTTATCAACCATGAATGGGTGATATAAGTGTGTAAGGTCATGGGTTACTCCTATATTAGCTTCCACTCTACATGGCCTAGAATCTACCACCTTTATCAAGCAACTACCCGGACTATCTATTTTGATGGGTGGATTGGGGCCTAATTCAATTCCAAGATTCACATCTAAAGACGGAACATTGGGTAAGGTTTTTGGTTGAGGCGCCGATTCATCAAAATTAGGAACTTCCCTAGGACTAAGAGAGAGGTCATGACAACAAGCATCTAAACCTACATTCTCTAGTGGCGTTTGGTCCAAAGGTTCTACAATCGGGGTTCCTATAGTCTCTTCTACTTCTTCCGGGTAAGTTATAGGCGATGTGTGTTCCTCAAGTGATGGTAGGACTTGTGGGTTATCCGATGGGATTGGATTTTCTACTCTATCCTCCATCTTATCAAGATCACCTATGTATTCATTTTGTACTGTGGTAGCGCCTAACCATGACATGCACCTTGGTACCTCAACTCTAATCATCTCCTTCCTAAACAACCTTTCTGACCGAAGTTTCCAAATTGAAAATAGGTCTAAAGATTCGTTTTTTGGGTCCCATGTTCCACTTCTAAATTGGGCGTGAATCTCAAAGGTTTCCCATGCATTTCGAATACCACGTCCCCAAATATCCCCATCCGCTACATAGTCAAGTCTCCTTTGGGTTTCGTGGGCGATACGAGTTTAAAAGAATTGTAGTGGAAACAGTAAATCAATACCATGATAAAGGACTTTTTGTAATAAATATTTAATTCGAGTCCACGCCTCAGGAAAGGATTCATCATTATATTGTTGGAACCTCAAGATCTCATTTTGGAGTGGAAAGGGTAGATTATGTAGTGGATTTCGTTGATTGGGTGACAGTTTTGGCATATTCGCGTTCTCCATAACGGCTAACGGAATAGTTAATGAAATGGTTACGAACAAAGGTCACGAAGAAGGGGGATAGACTAAGAGAAAGCTAACAATGAGAAAAAAAATTTACTTGATAGGAATCAAGCAAAGAACCTAAACTAGGTGGACTACTAACTAGCTATTCTATTCCCCGGCAGCGGCGCCAAAAACTTGATAACGCTACACGCGTCGTTCGGGGTCAAGGAAACTTCCTTTTCTTCGAGCAAGTTTTATAACACCCTAGGCAGTGAACCTAATCGTTGTAGTGTAGTAATTAGGGTAAGCCACGGGTATTGATATCGTTCTCTAGGGGAATAGGAATGCTAGTAGGGAGTTACTACGCTAAGGTTAAGGTTGAGGAAGATTATTTTTTATCTTTTTATATTTTATGAAAATGGAAAGATACGAATCTCGGGTATTGGATTTGGGGGGTTGGTATTTCTACCGATTACTATACTATTATCTAATTATCTAAACTAGGGTTGTGGGAGTCTATGTCTAATTAATGTGTGCTCGTATGATAGTTTAAAGATGTGTTTACTTAGTTTGTATTACTCCTTAATTATCTCCTATTGATGGTTGAGTGTCACGTCTTATTCCTAGTTGCGTTGTGTGTCTAAATTTGTAGGGTATGCGTTTCTCCCTAACTCTTCGAACTTACCAAAGGGTCTTGTCTACAAACCCACTAGAGATTATAAACTCCTACTCTAAGGCGCTCTTTGGATGGTTTAGCCTACAATTACTCAGGTAATTATACTCTAAGGTTCACAAAGATGAATCAAGCATTAAGTACACAACGAATGACCTATCGCATTACTAGATCATTAATCAACTAAGATAAGAAACAACCAATCAATATTCAATAATTAAGTTTCATACTTCCTAAGCAAACACACAAATAAATTAGCCGGACATGGAGAACATGCAAGCATACACACAAATAATCAAAGACATAATTGAATTAATGAAGTAAAGACTTATCTTGATGTAAGATAAGGTTTAAAACCCTAAAATACTGTACAAGACACCTTAGGTTCGGTTTTAGGTTTTTACTCCAAAGACTTTCCACACAAAGACTGAAAAATTCGGATTCTATATATAAGATTACAATTGCGACGGCGTCACATTATGTTTAGTGACGCCGTCGTGTCGCCGCCATTAGGGTTTCGTCTTGGCCACGTTAACCTTGCGACGGCGTCACCTTAAGTCCGTGACGCCGTCCTCTTCAGCTTCTGACGTCGTCTGGATTGCATCTAGGCCGTCTGAGTAGCGACGGCCTACTCTTCCATAACTGGACGTCGTCACTTGAAAATACGAGTTTTGGGTTCTGGATCGTCTCAATAATTTTGGGACGGCGTCGCCAATAGCACCTGACGCCGTCGCCTTCTACTTTCAGCAACTGTGAGTGTCTCGATTTTGAATTTGGCTATTTTCTTCATATATTCGCGCCTTTTCGTCCAAATAAGTGCCATTCCAGCATTTTGCCTTCACGAGACCTAAAAAGTGAAAAGGAACGATATTAAGCAATAACGGATACAAAAGTGATCAAATAAGGACTTAAACGACCCCTCAAAATGGTACCTTTTAAAACCTTATCAATTACCAAACCCAATTCTTCGTAGTGTTGATGCTCAAAAGACTGCACAAAAAATGTGGGATCATATTCGTCTTCTTATGGAAGGATCTGTACTCAATCAGGAGGATTTGGAATCCAAAATTTACTTGGCTTATGAACACTTCATGATTGAACCTGGAGAGACACTAGAGTCCTATCATCATCGATTTTCAGACATCATCAATGATTTGGATAAACACAACATCATCATGCCAAGAATTGCAGTGAATACTAAGTTCCTGAGTAGTCTTGGTCCTGAATGGGAGAAGTATGTCATCTTTCTCCGTCAAGCGAAGAATATGCATCATTCTACTTATGGATTGTTGTACGATTACTTGAAGCCTCATGAAAAGGAAGTTGATCGGGAAAGGATTCTCCGTGCTCAAATTGCTAAACAGTCACATCCGGATAATCAACAACTTGCCTTGTATGCTCAACAGAATTATCCCTCTCAACCAGCAACTCAACCAATTGCTTCAAACACACCTTCACAGCAACAACCTCAACAAAATCAATTGGTTCCATACAACAACAATGCTCAAGCATATGTCAGTGAAGCGACTGAGGAAATCGATCCGTTCGAAGCATTGAAACAAGGATTTGTGATGATTGCTAATGCTTTTGGCCGTTACACCAACAAATCCAACAATCCTATTCGTTCCTCATCTAATACACGGACTCAAGCTGTTGTGAACAATGGACGTGTTGAAGTTCAGAATCGTGATTATGGTCGTCAGATGGGCGGTGGTCAAGGGTTTAATGTTGTGGGTAGGAATAACAACAGAGCTCAAGTGGTGGAACAGGGAAATGCTCAGAATCGGTTAAATGGTCTTAGATACTACAACTGCAATGAGAAGGGACACCTGGCTAATGCATGCCCAAAGCCAAGGACTAGGGGCAGTACTTATTTCAAAGAGGCTTTACTTTTGGCTCTTAAGGATGAAGCTGGTGGATCTCTCACAGACAAAGAACAGAGCTTTATGGCAGATGCAGACTCAGATGATGATATGGAGGACTTGCAGGCCAATGCAGCTGTTATGTTGATGGCTAATATGCAAGAGTTACACATGAGTGAAACAGGCCCAATGTATGACACTGATGGCTTGTCTCAGGTACCCGAACAAACCATCATCATATCTGAACTAATATCTCCGTCAATATCTGAATCCGGCACGGCTCAGAATGTTCAAAATGAGTCAACTACATCTCATTCTGCTGATTTTCAAATAAACCCCGTAGTCACATTTGACGATCCAGATGACCTTATGGTTTCCCTTGATAATCAAATTGACTCCGTGGTTATACTTGAGGATCTAAATAATGATCATGTTGTGACTCACGTTGAACACGATGAACCTTTGCCTCATCCAGATCTTGTTCTGTTACTTAAAGACCAACAATCCCAAATTGCTGAATGTGTTGCATTAAATCAAACCTTAAAAAGTAAAAATGCACTGTTAACCAAGGATTTTGAATGCTTACAAATGCAACTCAACTTTTTCAAAACTCAAGAAAACCGTGAAAAAGGTTTTGAAGCCGCTTTTGCAAAATCTCATCAAAACGAAAAATATTTAGAGAGACAGATGCGTGATCTAGCCGCCTCGAAGAATGCTTTGTTGTCTGAATTAGAACAACTGAAACATGAACATAAAAAGCAAATTAACGCTCTCACCTTGGAAAATCAAAAAGCTAAGGCTGAGTTGTTAACTTGTCAAAAACAGTTCTCCGCATACAAAAAGCATTCAACGAATCGGGTGGATGACCTTCTTGAAGAAATTATCGGCTTGCAAAACAAACTTAAAGAGTTTAAAACTGTTGTTTACAAACATGGTGAATCAGTAACAGCTATTGAAAAGTTTACCTTAAAACCCAATTCAAAAGGATATGGAAAAAATCTAGCTGATTACAAACCAAAGCTTTCACTAAAAACATTCAAACCAACTCCTGAAGTTTCCAGTGCAGAATACAAAATTGATAATACTGTTATGAGTGTTGTTGAATATCATCGTCAAGAGGAATTAGATGCAGTGAGAGTCGATCAAAATTAAAAAACGTTGTTTACAACAAACCTTTTAATTATAAAAACGCGGTCACTTTCGTCACACCAACGGATTCTTCTAACGCACCAAGGGTTATTGATGAGTGTGTAAATACTCATCATTTTTGGGTCAATCTGAACTGCAAAACGTTTAAAAAAGCTCAGAAATGCATCAAAATACTGAAAATATTCCAAAATTGCATTTTATATGTTTCAGATGCAAAATGTTTAAAAACAGATGAAAAATGAGCTAAGTTTGCATAATTGGCAGTTTCAGTCCCCCAAGTTTCAAAAGTTGTCAGAAATAGTCCCTGAGCTAAATTTCAAAAGAAAAATCACCAAAGGTACTTTTTAAATCAAAAGTTGTCAAAATTAGTCCTTTGGTGAAAAATATCAAAAGTTTTGAGAAATTACAAGTTTGGTCCTCCAAGTTTCAAAATTAGCAAAAATGGCCCTTGGAAATTTGAAAATGTCAAGTTTGGTCCTTGTATTATTAAAACTTGTCACTTTTAGTCCCTTGGAGCAACTTTTTGAAAATGGCAGTATTGGTCCCTTGATTTTCAGAAATTGCAAATTAGTCCTTGCCATATAAGCCTTTACACCCTTTGGACTTGTCAATACCCAATTGGACCCCTGCCATTTCACCTTTGGACCCTTCATTTGACCCTTCCTTTTTAATATTAGCCCCAGTCAACTCTCACCAGTCAAACAACCCAAAAACGCGCCAAAGTCTTTCTTCCCTGCCAAAATCTCTGCAACACTCTTTCCCCCCCATCATCCCAGCTCATCCTCCACTTTCCATGCCCCCCACCTCTCCTAACACTCCAAGATACATTAAATGCATCCTCCTCCATTTCACTCAACCCACAACAGGTCAAATACCATTTCCCGCCAAAACCAATCCAATGGCCAATATCTTCCTAACCAATCCTATGGCCAGGATTTTTAGTGGGAATTAATCAGAGGAATAGGAGAAGACATTTGGAGATATAAAAGAGAGAGGAGAAGCAAGATAGAGGGGAGTAGTTAGTTTTTATTTTTCACTTGTATGTCGTTTTCATTATTAATGTTCTAAATTAAGTTTAAAGATGTAATTTGCTGTTCTTATGTATTCAAACTAAGTTGTTTTATCAATATCATCTGTTTTCAAGTTCTATTTCAAAGTTTCATTTAAACTTCATGTTCCCAATTCCACTGTTGCAAAATTTAGTTTCAAACACCTATGTTTAAGATTCAAACAGCTTCTTTTTAAGCTTAAGTGAGTTTATTAAAGCTTCTTTTAGCTTTTGATAAGCTTTCAAAACAGTTTCAAGCATTTTCACTTATGGTCAACAAAAGTCAACTGTGAGTTCAAATGGAATTGGAAATGGTTAATGGTGTTGCAGAGCTTGGATTTGGGTTGGATTAGATTAGATTAGGGTAGTCATAGTTCTGGTTTTAGCCTGCAAACAAGCTGGACTCTTGTGAGTGTCATTCTCAATTTCATTTTTTATTCAAGTTTGCATATTGTTCTTGTGTTTGTATCTGAGATCATTGATGGCTTAAACATGTTTAATTAGTTGTATTTAAGTCACTTAGACTCAGTTTAATCAATTGTACAAGTTGGTTCATTGGATTAGCTCAGTAAACTTTGCATTTCATTCTCAAAAGGTGTGTTTGGAACTGTTGGTTTAACTGTTTTAGAGGCTTGCTCAGTGGTTTAAGTTTGTTGGTTTAGGCTTGTTAAGCTTTATTGTACTCATTCTAGTCTTTACTTTGCACTCTAGAACAACAAAAGTCAAAATCATTTGTTAACTGTCTTAATCTCTCAACTGTTTGGATTTTGGAAAATTAAACTCTTGTTTTGTGTTTAAAATTCATAGATTTAGCTTGCATTAAGTTCATTTCATATATTAACATCAATCTCAGTCCACCAATATGAATCAAACTTCAAAATAGTCAACATTTCAATTTTGTCTCAAAAGTCAAATTGCAAAATCCAGTTTTGACCCAAGCTTGGGTGATTTTTCATGGACTCATCTCTGGGCCAATTTCATTGAAACTTTGGGTTTATAAACTTAAACTGGTCTAGTTTATTGTTGTGATTTTTGTATATTTTTGCAAATTTTATATAAGCTTCAAATGAGCTTGTCAAATGGGCTTAATATGCCCTGTGCACTGACTCAGTTGATACTGAGTCTGCGCAGGGTCTTGCAAGGCCTCCCACAAGCTCAGTTGAGCTTATCTAGGTCTGATTCTTGGTTTAGAGATAGTCACCCAGGTCTACATTAGGTTCCTTCTTTTAGTTTTGAGTTTGGCTTATTCAGGAAGCTTGTGCTTATTCTCCAAAGTAGTGGCCCAAAACTGATTTTTGGCACTTAAGCCAAATACTCAAATCTTTGTAGTTTGCTATTTAGAGGTTAAGAGTAGTTGTTTTTAGTTGATTTTGAGCATAGTATAGCTTCTGTATCAAGTTGGTGGCTTTTTATGGTTCTTGGCTTATTCTAAGTGCTTATTATCTAGCACTTTGCATTGCAGTTGCTTAATCCCACACACAAGCACCTGTTTTTATATTTTTCTCAGCTTTAGTATATTATTTTAAGCTTATCTTGAATTTTTCATATTTTTCCAGTACTGTTTGGTGTTTTTCTCCATTTAAATTAGTTTTTAAGTCATTTTAATTAGC
This sequence comes from Chrysanthemum seticuspe, assembly GCA_019973895.1. NCBI lineage: Eukaryota > Viridiplantae > Streptophyta > Magnoliopsida > Asterales > Asteraceae > Chrysanthemum > Chrysanthemum seticuspe. Next base: position 93,728,341 of record BPTQ01000005.1, on the reverse strand, counting down.
TTTTAATACAAATAATTAAGAAAAGTTTCAAAAAAATAATTTTTCATTTTTCTTAAGTTAAGATAAATATAAAAAGTCAAAAAAATATTTTTCCATATTTTTCTTAGTTAAATTTGTATTTTTAAGTAATTTAATTAGTTTTTAATAGATTTTAATTCATAGAAAATAGAAAAATAATCAGAAAAATATAAAAATAGTTTTGAAAATTCTCTTTTGTTATTTTAGATTTTTCCAAGTCATAATTTTATTTTTCTAGCTTTATTTCCTATTTTCTTTTATTTTAGGCTATTATTAAATAGTTAAAAATAGTTTTTAATTAATAATAATTAGATAAATAGTTTTAAAAATATTTTTCTTTTTCTAAAAATTTTCTTTTATCATTAGGATTGCAAAAATATCATTTTCATATTTTTAGGATTAATACTGCTTTAGTTTCATATTTTATTTTGTACGTCGCGTAGTTTTTAATTCAAGTTTTATAAAAATCAAAAACATCATTTTGCAAATAGTGATAGCGTTTATTTAGTATTTTTTATCTTTTTAATTTTCTTTAATTTGCATTTAAGCCTTTGTAATTATAGGCTATTTCTGTAGTTATAATAATTCAAATCTCTTTTCCGTTCAAATCTCTCGATCACTATACGTTTGGTGATTCATCGCATAGCTCGCTGGGACATAACGACCCGGGGAAACACTATACTCCCCAGATCTTCATTGAGTTTGTTTCTGAACCGTTTTAAGTTTCTTACGGTCGGCCATTCACAAGTGGCCGGCTTGTGTGAGAATACTTGACTGTTCGGGAGCGAATCAAATTTTTGGCACCGCTGCCGGGGAGCTGTGCTAATTATCTTCCGTTTAGCAGATTAGTGATTTGGATATTCACTCCTTGTTTATACCATCTGTATGTATTTATATTTTCTTATAAAAATCAAAAACCCAAAAAGATTTTCATTCTTTGTTTTTGCATCATGTTTTTCAAAAATACCAAAAATATTCCTCTTACCCTTTTTGATTTTTTATCTCTTTACCCTCTATCCATTTGATTCTAACTTCTTCTATTCTCATGGAATCTCTCGACTGTGACGAATTCTGGGACGAAGTTGAAAAACTTCAGACTTTTACACAAATGTCAAGAATTCGTGTTGTTCGTGATGATCCATTAATTCTGCGTAGGGAAATGGAACGAGAAACCGGGGTGACAAAGGACCAGGTACTTCCCTCTGATAATGGAAGTGCTAAATACGTCCAACCTACGGTTATCCAAAGATCTAACCCCTCAATTGCTCCTAAGCCGTCTAGAATTGATCCTAAACTTTCACGATTTACGGTTAAAAGCAAACATGCAGAATTGAGACCGGTGACTAGCAAGAATGACTTGCCTAATCTTCACGTTTCTCAAGAACCAGAACCAGAGACCATAACGGAAGTGGTGGAAATTGCTAGCTCTCAGAGCACACCACTTGTCCCACCTCCGGATTTTTCAAAATGTTCTTCGAGTCTTAATAGTCATTCAGATCACCATGTTGGTTTTGTTGATTCTTTGAATAAACTGATTCCTTCTCATTACTCTCAAATGAAATCGTTTATTCCTTGTGTCGGTTGTGGTGAGCCTCTTTTTGGTTCACCATGTCGTTGGTGTACGTGTGTACAATGTGGTAATGATATTCATAACGGGAGTTGTTTGTTTTGTGGTTCAAGGAATTCATTTGATTATGATCCTAATCCAAACTCATTTAACGACCCCTCAAACTTTTCCAATTACCCACCACAGCCCGACTTATCTTCATATAATCAACATACCTGCTGTGAATTTTGTGGAGGTCCTCACCTAGAATTTGATTGTCAATCGGGAAACACGTTTGTCTATGAACAGTTTTCCAGTGATGCTCAGAACTTTGGTTATGACCAAAATCCATATGATTCACCAGTCCAGACTCAACAGTTTTACTGTTGTGAGTACTGTGGAGGTCCCCACTTCAGCTCTGATTGTCAAATAGGGAATCCATTTCCTTGTAACAATCATGACTCTTACAGGTTTGACAATTTCCAACCTCCACAGCACCATACGGTTCAAACTCCACCTGAGCCGTTGTCTCAAGAAATCTCCCAAAATTTTGAAACCGCAATGAAAACACTTGAGGATATGATTAGTAACTTTAAGAATCAAGTGAGTGGTGAAAAGACCATGGGAGAATTGCTTGCCGAAGAACGAGAGGCCCGTGAATCTAGGGAAGAATTATTAGTCCTAGAGCATGCAGCTCTAAGGCGTTCCCAATTTCTTAAGGCAACTCTATATGATGATGACGAGGAGAGTTTTTATCCTTTTAAAGATAATATTTCTCAACTCCCTCAGTCAGTTGATATCCCAGCAGTTGAGATCCCATCTCAAACAACTGCTATCACACCCGAAGCTCCCACTCACTCTCTGAGCATGGGGGACGAGCATCTTGACACTGTTCCTGAAAAGGAATCGGACGAATTCATAAAGTCTAGTGTTGAGAACCTTGTCCCAATCCCAAGAGAGTCACAGGGAATTCTTGATCATGTGTGTGATATCCCTCCTCCTCTTGTCTTCCAAAATGATCATGTTGAGATGTTCTCCGATTCTAATGATGACGATTCGTTATCTTGTGGAGACATCGTTTATGTGGAAGATTTACCTTCTGAGCTTGTTAGCTTAGAAGAAGAGAATGATGAAGTTACTGACACTGAAATCAAAGATGAAGCTCTTCGTCTTACATTATTGAATGTCAGTCTTCTCATTTATGAAATCGAGGCTTTCAAAGAGAAACCAATTTCATCTCCTATCCCCATTAAGGGTAGTGACATTCTTTCCGATGATTCTAATCCGGAAATGAAAGCCTTCTGTTTTGATAATATGGGAGAGAAGATTAGTGGCAGTACCACTTTTCATTCTCATAATTCTCTCCCCGATTATGAATCATTTACATTGGAGGAGTTCACCAGTGAACCCACTCATATCAATTCTGAATATGATTCATTCACCTTCATGGAGTTCTCAGATGAACTCACTCATATCATATCTCCGCCAGAGTATGATAATTTCTACTTTGATCTAGACACTCCCATAATATGTCTTGATCAAGCAAGCTTAACTGATGAGATTCATGAAACTATGAATTCTCCTATTGAGGATGAAGAGTTAGTCATGATTTCTATCATGATTTTCTTTCTTTTCATCATATATTCTGTAACTTCTCCTGTTCTTCACTCCTTCGGGAATGAAGACACTATCTTTGACCCCGACATTTCCATGTATCATTTTTGAGCCGGTTCTATGTATATCTCATCGGTGTGGAACTTTCACGTGCTTCAAATGTTTGTCCAAACATCTTGAATGAAAGTCCGATGGAGATTGTCTCTTCCACTTACTTCCCCATGAACCAATGAATTCGGGGTCGAGTCAAGCTAGCGACTCGGTAATCAAAAACAGTAGCTAAACATGGGTTTTCACCCGTGTGTACCACCCTAGTGTGGGGGAGTTGCCCCACATGTTGTATATAAGTTTTCTCTAAAAAAAAAAAAAAAAAAAAAAAAATCTCTTTCAAAACAATGGCCGTAGTATTTCCCTTTTACGTTCTTTGTTTCGGCATAACCGCCGGTACTTTGAATATTGAGGGCAATATTCATTTCTAAGTGTGGGGGGGAATTCTCACGAATTTTATCATATAATTATACCGCCTAATTCCTCCGTTTTTGGCCAAATTTTTTTTTTTTTTTGGAGTAAGTGTTCTGCACTTTCTCAGCCTATGGTTATCAGTCCGTCATGTCTAATAAACAAAAGGATTGGCTAATCCAGGAGCAAACGGCTCTTGGTAAAGATATCTCAAATCCGTTGACGGCTTGCAATTTGCCCAAAATTGTATGGTATTCAGCTCACCAAAGATAATATTGATAATTTATCTAAGAGTTGGCTAGTCCAGAGCAAACGGCTTCTGGTAAAGACAAATCAAATCCGTTGAAAGCTGGTGATTTGCTCAAAATCACATGGTTATCGGTGTACCATGGTTCTTACTTGAACTGAAACATTTGGCTACTCCATAAGTAATGGCTTTTGGTAAAGAGATTCAAATCCATTAAGTTTTTCTCAAAAGATTGCTAGGGACTAGCAATAGTTTAGTGTGGGGGATTGATGAGTGTGTAAATACTCATCATTTTTGGGTCAATCTGAACTGCAAAACGTTTAAAAATGCTCAGAAATGCATCAAAATACTGAAAATATTCCAAAATTGCATTTTATATGTTTCAGATGCAAAATGTTTAAAAACAGATGAAAAATGAGCTAAGTTTGCATAATTGGCAGTTTCAGTCCCCCAAGTTTCAAAAGTTGTCAGAAATAGTCCCTGAGCTAAATTTCAAAAGAAAAATCACCAAAGGTCCTTTTTAAATCAAAAGTTGTCAAAATTAGTCCTTTGGTGAAAACTATCAAAAGTTTTGAGAAATTACAAGTTTGGTCCTCCAAGTTTCAAAATTGGCAAAAATGGCCCTTGGAAATTTGAAAATGTCAAGTTTGGTCCTTGTATTATTAAAACTTGTCACTTTTAGTCCCTTGGAGCAACTTTTTGAAAATGGCAGTATTGGTCCATTGATTTTCAGAAATTGCAAATTAGTCCTTGCCATATAAGCCTTTACACCCTTTGGACTTGTCAATACCCAATTGGACCCCTGCCATTTCACCTTTGGACCCTTCATTTGACCCTTCCTTTTTAATATTACCCCCAGTCAACTCTCACCAGTCAAACAACCCAAAAACGCGCCAAAGTCTTTCTTCCCTGCCAAAATCTCTGCAACACTCTTTCCCCCCCATCATCCCAGCTCATCCTCCACTTTCCATGTCCCCCCACCTCTCCTAACACTCCAAGATACATTAAATGCATCCTCCTCCATTTCACTCAACCCACAACAGGTCAAATACCATTTCCCGCCAAAACCAATCCAATGGCCAATATCTTCCTAACCAATCCTATGGCCAGGATTTTTAGTGGGAATTAATCAGAGGAATAGGAGAAGACATTTGGAGATATAAAAGAGAGAGGAGAAGCAAGATAGAGGGGAGTAGTTAGTTTTTATTTTTCACTTGTATGTCGTTTTTATTATTAATGTTCTAAATTAAGTTTAAAGATGTAATTTGCTGTTCTTATGTATTCAAACTAAGTTGTTTTATCAATATCATCTGTTTTCAAGTTCTATTTCAAAGTTTCATTTAAACTTCATGTTCCCAATTCCACTGTTGCAAAATTTAGTTTCAAACACCTATGTTTAAGATTCAAACAACTTCTTTTTAAGCTTAAGTGAGTTTATTAAAGCTTCTTTTAGCTTTTGATAAGCTTTCAAAACAGTTTCAAGCATTTTCACTTATGGTCAACAAAAGTCAACTGTGAGTTCAAATGGAATTGGAAATGGTTAATGGTGTTGCAGAGCTTGGATTTGGGTTGGATTAGATTAGATTAGGGTAGTCATAGTTCTGGTTTTAGCCTGCAAACAAGCTGGACTCTTGTGAGTGTCATTCTCAATTTCATTTTTTATTCAAGTTTGCATATTGTTCTTGTGTTTGTATCTGAGATCATTGATGGCTTAAACATGTTTAATTAGTTGTATTTAAGTCACTTAGACTCAGTTTAATCAATTGTACAAGTTGGTTCATTGGATTAGCTCAGTAAACTTTGCATTTCATTCTCAAAAGGTGTGTTTGGAACTGTTGGTTTAACTGTTTTAGAGGCTTGCTCAGTGGTTTAAGTTTGTTGGTTTAGGCTTGTTAAGCTTTATTGTACTCATTCTAGTCTTTACTTTGCACTCTAGAACAACAAAAGTCAAAATCATTTGTTAACTGTCTTAATCTCTCAACTGTTTGGATTTTGGAAAATTAAACTCTTGTTTTGTGTTTAAAATTCATAGATTTAGCTTGCATTAAGTTCATTTCATATATTAACATCAATCTCAGTCCACCAATATGAATCAAACTTCAAAATAGTCAACATTTCAATTTTGTCTCAAAAGTCAAATTGCAAAATCCAGTTTTGACCCAAGCTTGGGTGATTTTTCATGGACTCATCTCTGGGCCAATTTCATTGAAACTTTGGGTTTATAAACTTAAACTGGTCTAGTTTATTGTTGTGATTTTTGTATATTTTTGCAAATTTTCTATAAGCTTCAAATGAGCTTGTCAAATGGGCTTAATATGCCCTGTGCACTGACTCAGTTGATACTGAGTCTGCACAGGGTCTTGCAAGGCCTCCCACAAGCTCAGTTGAGCTTATCTAGGTCTGATTCTTGGTTTAGAGATAGTCACCCAGGTCTACATTAGGTTCCTTCTTTTAGTTTTGAGTTTGGCTTATTCAGGAAGCTTGTGCTTATTCTCCAAAGTAGTGGCCCAAAACTGATTTTTGGCACTTAAGCCAAATACTCAAATCTTTGTAGTTTGCTATTTAGAGGTTAAGAGTAGTTGTTTTTAGTTGATTTTGAGCATAGTATAGCTTCTGTATCAAGTTGGTGGCTTTTTATGGTTCTTGGCTTATTCTAAGTGCTTATTATCTAGCACTTTGCATTGCAGTTGCTTAATCCCACACACAAGCACCTGTTTTTATATTTTTCTCAGCTTTAGTATATTATTTTAAGCTTATCTTGAATTTTTCATATTTTTCCAGTACTGTTTGGTATTTTTCTCCATTTAAATTAGTTTTTAAGTCATTTTAATTAGCTTTTAATACAAATAATTAAGAAAAGTTTCAAAAAAATAATTTTTCATTTTCCTTAAGTTAAGATAAATATAAAAAGTCAAAAAAATATTTTTCCATATTTTTCTTAGTTAAATTTGTATTTTTAAGTAATTTAATTAGTTTTTAATAGATTTTAATTCATAGAAAATAGAAAAATAATCAGAAAAATATAAAAATAGTTTTGAAAATTCTCTTTTGTTATTTTAGATTTTTCCAAGTCATAATTTTATTTTTCTAGCTTTATTTCCTATTTTCTTGTATTTTAGGCTATTATTAAATAGTTAAAAATAGTTTTTAATTAATAATAATTAGATAAATAGTTTTAAAAATAAGTTTATTTTTCTAAAAATTTTCTTTTATCATTAGGATTGCAAAAATATCATTTTCATATTTTTAGGATTAATACTGCTTTAGTTTCACATTTTATTTTGTACGTCGCGTAGTTTTTAATTCAAGTTTTATAAAAATCAAAAACATCATTTTGCAAATAGTGATAGCGTTTATTTAATATTTTTTATCTTTTTAATTTTCTTTAATTTGCATTTAAGCCTTTGTAATTATAGGCTATTTCTGTAGTTATAATAATTCAAATCTCTTTTCCGTTCAAATCTCTCGATCACTATACGTTTGGTGATTCATCGCATAGCTCGCTGGGACATAACGACCCGGGGAAACACTATACTCCCCAGATCTTCATTGAGTTTGTTTCTGAACCGTTTTAAGTTTCTTACGGTCGGCCATTCACAAGTGGCCGGCTTGTGTGAGAATACTTGACTGTTCGGGAGCGAATCAGTTATCATCAAAACACCTGAGTCTTCTATTGTTAATCCCCAACCAGATTATGCACAAACTTATGGTCCTTTATCTTCCATTAGTGAAGTAAACTCAAAACCTGAAAATCGAAAAATTCTTCGATATTTTGACATTTTCATGGCTGACCTCAAAATTTTACAACATGAGATAGAATATCGCTCTGAAATCAAAGTTGAACATTTTCAATCGCCTCTGGCGCGAGAACAAAGAGACATTTTTCAGAAAAATCTTTTACCTAATGTTAAAAACTTGAAAAGTTGTGCAATTGCCTGGGAAAAGGATTTTCATAAGGAACTTGGGGTAATGAAAAACGTTTTCGAGAAAACAGAAACATCTATTTCTAACACTAAACGCAAAAAGAAAATGTTGAGAAAAGATGTTGATCAACTCTTGGAAGATGTTATCTGTGCTGATATCCATAATGTTGTGTTACTTCATGCTTTGCCATTTGCATCTGATTACATCTCTGCTGATATTGTTGAAAATGTTGTAACTGTTGAGAACACCGATAATGTGCTTCAGATCGAGTCTTTAAAAGCTGAAAATAAACGATTACTCAATGAAATTTACAATGCAAAACGTCGTCTTCATTGGTGTGAAAAAGATATTCACAATCATCAACTTAGTTTTCAAAAGAAAATCGCTCAGTTGAGTGCAAAATCTTCTGATCCTAAAATTGAGCAACTGGATGATCAAAACGTGTCTTTGAAAAGTCAAATCTCAAAATATGAACAAGAACTTTTAAAAGTTAAACAGGAATATGGTGTCATATTTGATTTGCTCAATAAGACTCGTCATGAAGCATCAAAAGAACTTGATCACTATCTTGCTCACACTAGAGATGTCATGAATTTTGCTGGAAATATTCGTTCTGAAAATCAAGATCTGATTCACACTATCACTAAGTTACGGGAAATGTTAGGAAAGTATGAACAACTTCCACCTACCGTGATTAAGAGATTAGAACCAGTCACACTTAGTAATCGTGAACCTAGAATCCTTACTGCCAAATCACAAGTTGCTAATGTGTTTCCCTCTACTGAAACAGGAATAGTTGCGTCTTTTCCAAACGTCCGCACTTCACAGCCTAGGAGCACTCAATCGAAGAATAGGAAGTTGCGACCTAAGAAAAGATCAATAAGGAATGCTAAAGTAGAAGAACACCCTAGGACTCTGAATAAAACTCATGTTGCTTCCACTATAGATGTTACGTCTCGCAAATGTAATAGAAATAGTGATGTAACGAATGCTAAACCGTTAAGTACTTTTGATATTCAGTCTGATGCACCTTGTGTTATTTGTCGGAAGAGTATGAATTCTGATTGTCATGACAAATGTGTTGCTAAAGCTATAATCTCTCGATTACGGAATCCTAAGAATCGGAATATCTCTAGGCCCACTAATCATTCTAAGTCTGTGCTTGGTAGACCGCCTTCTTTAGATTCTAAGGCAACCATTGCTGTCACTATAGCTCCAGTTTCACCTCCTAAGAATGTAGTACCACCTAGTGCTTTCACTAAGACTAAAGCAAAGAGTAGTTATAGATGGCAGAAATGGATACATAACACACTAGGATTTAAATGGATGCCTAAAATTATCAATGTGTGTATGTCTAATATACCTACTTCGGAACCCTCTAACATTTCGGGTTCCACATCTACTTCTATTCCATCTGTGTCGTCTGTGTGTAATGCAGGTGATACAGATCATTCTCTGGATTGTTGATAGCGGATGTTCCCGACACATGACAGGCAACCTTAAACTGTTATCAAACTTTATTGCAAAGTTCATTGGCACTGTCAGGTTCGGGAACGATCACTTCGCAGCTATCATGGGCTACGGAGATTATGTCAATGGGAACATCGAAATCAGCAGGGTTTACTATGTGGAAGGCCTCGGTCACAATCTGTTTTCAGTAGGTCAATTTTGTGATGGAGATTTGGAGGTTGCTTTCAGGGAGAAAACTTGTTTCATTCGTGATCTACAAGGAAATGACCTTATGTCTGGCTCGCGTAATTCTAGTCTCTACACTATCTCTATGCAAGACATGGTTGCTTCCTCTCCCATCTGCTTACTTTCAAAGGCAACATCTACAAAATCCTGGCTATGGCACCGTCGTCTCTCACATCTAAACTTTCAAACCATCACCAACCTTGCTCGACACAAACTAGTTGAAGGACTCCCACGATTCCGGTATTCAAAAGATCACCTTTGCTCAGCCTGTGAACAAGGGAAAAGCACTCGTGCTCATTTTCCTTCAAAGGTGGAACACAGCTCTCAGCATGCGCTTCACCTTCTTCACATGGATTTGTGTGGCCCAATGCGCGTGCAAACGATCAATGGCAAACGCTACATCTTAGTAATTGTTGATGACTACTCACGATGGACTTGGGTCTACTTTCTTCGAAGCAAAGACCAAGCTCCACAAATGATCATCACCTTTCTCACAAAAATACAGGTTCAGCTCCGCAACACCGTCAGGATAATCAGAACAGACAAAGGAACTGAATTTGTTAACAAAACCCTTCGTGAATTCTATGAGAAAGTGGGAATTCAGCATCAAACATCTATTGCACGTACACCTGAACAAAACGGAGTTGTTGAAAGACGAAACCGAACGTTAGTGGAAGCTGCAAGAACAATGTTAATCAATGCTAAACTTCCAGATTACTTATGGGCAGAAGCTGTATCTACTGCATGCTATACTCAAAACCGTTCTATGATCACAAAACGCCACAACAAAACACCTTTCGAGCTTGTCCACAACTATAAACCGAACCTCAAACACTTTCATGTATTTGGATCCCTTTGCTATCCGAATAATGATCGTTATGATTTTGGAAAGCTCAAAGCCAAAGCTGATATTAGAGTCTTTATTGGATACTGTGACAATTCTAAAGGTTTCCGAATCTGGAATCGTCGAACTAAGGAGGTAATGGAAATGATTCATGCTCATTTTGATGAACTCACGGAAATGGCTTCTGAGTACAACAGCTTAGAACCCGGTCACAACCGTTTAAACTTCCCCCAACCCCCATCATCAGCTGAACAAAGCCCCCAGCTAACTCGTCAACAAATGGAAAGGTTATTTGCTCCTCTGTTCTGTGACGATATTGATGAACGTGCTCCAGGTGTATCCGCTGTTTCCGCTGCAAAACCTGATAATATTCCTATACCTGATACACCTGCTACAACAACTACTGTTGAAGATGCACCTACACCAGTTGACTCCAACACAACAGTTGAACACACCGCTTCCAACAATGATGAACCGGCTGATGATATTCTGAATGAAGTACCCCCACCTGCAGATTTTGATCCAAATGCGTTTTTCAACCCGTTTGCTAATGAGACTGTTGCACCAGATGCCGCGGAATCTTCAACAAACCAGTTGAATCCTCAGAATTTGCACAATGTATACCAACATCAACCCTCTACACACCGATGGACAAAAGACCATCCTCTGGCTAACATTATTGGCAACCCCAATCAACCAGTCGTTACGAGACAACGTCTTCACACAGACGGTGAACATTGCATTTATGCACTCACTGTCTGCCAATCTGAGCCTAAAAACATTAAAGACGCAATGACAAAAGACAACTGGAATCCATGCAGGAAGAACTCAACCAATTTAAACGTCTTGAATTATGGGAACTGGTTGAAAGACCAACAGGGGTCTACGTCATTGGTCTAAAATGGATTTGGAAAAACAAATTGGATGCTGAAGGGAACGTCATCCGAAACAAGTCACGTCTAGTTGCTAAGGGTTATCGTCAGGAAGAGGGAATAGACTTTGAAGAATCTTTTGCTCCGGTTGCTCGTCTTGAGGCTGTTCGGATATTTCTCGCGTTCGCAGCTCATATGAATATGACGGTCTATCAGATGGATGTCAAAACGGCGTTTCTCAATGGACAACTTAAAGAAACGGTCTATGTCAGCCAACCAGATGGATTCGTTGATCCTGAGTTCCCGAACCATGTCTACAAACTGAACAAAGCTCTTTATGGTCTCAAACAAGCCCCTCGGGCATGGTACGATAAGCTATCATCTTTCCTCATTGCCAATAATTTCACCAAAGGCTCGGTTGACCCAACTCTTTTTATACAATATCACGGGGCACATATCTTAATTGTTCAAATTTACGTGGATGACATCATTTTTGGGTCTACACATAAAAAGTTTTCAACCGCTTTTGCAAAACTAATGAAGAAAAATTTTGAAATGTCCATGATGGGTGAACTCACGTTCTTTCTAGGACTGCAAGTTCATCAATCACCCCGTGGTATTTTCTTGAGTCAGTCCAAATATGCCCTTGAATTGTTAAACAAATTTGGAATGAAAACCTGTGATACTTATGCCACACCAATGACTCATACCAAGAAGCTAGACGCTGATTTACATGGGAAATTAGTTGACCCTACCAAATACCGAAGTATCATTGGGTCTCTCATGTATCTAACAGCTAGCAGACCTGATATTGTCTTTGCCGTTTATCTATGCTCCCGTTATCAGTCGCGACCAACTGAAACCCACCTCTCTGAGGCTAAAAGAATCCTCCGATACATCAAGGGAACCATTAACTTGGGGATCTGGTATCCGAAGGATTCTGGTTTTGAATTAATCGCTTTTTCAGACGCTGATCACGCAGGATGCTTAGACTCAAGGAAAAGTACTTCAGGAGCTCTACAATTTCTCGGTGATAAACTGGTGTCTTGGCAATCAAAGAAGCAGGATTGTACATCGCTGTCATCAACCGAAGCAGAATATGTAGCCATGTCTGCGTGTTGTGCTCAAGTCATCTGGATGAGAACACAACTCAAAGACTATGGTTACGTATTCGACAGAATCTCGATGTACTGCGACAATCGGAGTGCCATTGCGATCTCGTGCAACTCAGTTCAGCACTCGAAATCAAAGCACATCGATCTTCGCTATCATTTCATCAAGGACCACGTGGAACAGGGTACCGTTGAATTATACTTTGTGGGTACTGAATATCAATTGGAAGATCTGCTCACCAATGCCTTGCCTTCCGCTAGGTTTAATGAGTTGGTCCACCGGATTGGTATGAGGTGTTTGACTCATGAGGAATTGGATGACCTCTTAAAACAGTCTTAAAAACCTGTCAAACACCAAAACATCCTTTGTAAATAAATTTTTCAAAAACAAAATACAAAAATATAAAACCTGATAAAATCAAAAATATTCTTCTAATCTATTTTTCTTTCAACATTGCAAGTACATTTCTTCCGTCAACACCCTAATCTTTCTAAATTCGGTATTTTTCCGATCAAGTGTTGAGGGGGAGAAATCAAAACTTTAACTGTTTCAAAACATCTGTGTACTTGCATGTTATCATACCTTGGTTGTTTCTTTTAACAAATGGTGGTGAATTTTCTGGTACAATGACACTCCTCGGACTAAATTTATAACCTTTCATTATTTCTTAAGTCGAGGGGGAGTGTCGTCATGTTTCTTTCCTAAAAATCTTTGTTTGGTAACCAAAATGGAAGTTAAATAGCTTTGTTTGAAAAAGGAAAAGGTGGAGGGACTAAAACTGTCAAAAAGTTAAAGTTACTTTTAATAAAAACTCTTCCCCACCTACTTCTTCACTTCTCATTTATTACACTCAACTTTTTCATCTACGCCTAAGAATCAATCAAGAAATCCGTCCTTTTGATCTTCACTTTGTAAGTTGTTTTGTGATCTTAACATGTTTTTAAACTAAGGTTTTCAATATCATGCAAATCCTACGGTTAAAAATTATGTTATGCGTGATTATGTGTTCTACGCATAAGCGTATGAACACACAATCATTGTGTGGACGTTTGTGGTTAAAAAGAATGTGTCAAAACGTTTTAAATACATCAAGGATATCCTTTTAACCATCAAAATCCACCCAGAAACACTTATCAATGAGTTTTGAAAATTAGGGTTTATGTGTCGATTTGGGTTTTTCCAAATGTGAAGTGTTTTGGCATAAAAGATTGTTGGGATATAGTCTTATGATGATGAATTGATGATTTCCATGCTCTATAACCACCCAGAAACACTAATTGTGTCAGAATTAGAAATTAGGGTTTAAGGTTCTTGAGTTTGGGTATTTTTGATTCACTGCAAACTAAGTGTTAAAACTTGGTCACTATACTCTCACAACATCTAAGATATACCAGAAAAAATTTGGTGCATAATCTATGGCTAAAATTCATACGCGTAGATTTAGGGTTTTAAACTACGCGTAAGGTTTTCTACGCTTAACTGTATAAATGAGCAATTGTGTTTTGATCTGTCATAAAATGAATGTTATGTGTCAAAATTGATGATATGATGCTTTGTTTCAGGCTTGCTACACTTAAAATTCAGAATCAAGGTTGTTGTAACTCTACGCATAAGGATCACCTTACGCGTAGCATGTTATGCGTAAGATTTGTCTTACGCGTAGCTTCTACGCATAAGGTTCTACATATGGGACTACGCGTATCCTGTGAAGGATATGCGTAAACAGTGACCTCTACGCATAAGGTCAACTCTTACGAGTAGCCTTACGCGTATGGTTAATATATGCCTACGCGTAACCTTTACGCATAAGGTCCAATTTTTCTTACACGTAATATTTCTTACGCGTAAGTCAGGATCCTACGCGTAAGTTTACGCCTACGCATATATCATTTCTGTCTACGCATAACTTTACCAATCCTACGCATAAGCCTGGATCATACCTTCGTTATGAATTGTTACGTGTACAAACTTGTAAATAAACTAATCATATCGTCACGAATCCAATAATGTCACTAATAAATCTAAAACATTTGAGATGTTTTGAACCATAAGTGATAACATAAACTTTAAAACTTAAAGTTAACTAACTCACAAAACATTTCACGATGTCATTGGACTATTGGACATACAAGTGACTTAGGACTCGTAACAATCATTGACACTGTACATTCAATAACTAGACATTAAGACCTTCTGTTGACTAACATTATGTCTTTCGATATGTTGGTTCTTTTGGCTAATGTTATTTCAGATCACGACATGGCTGAACAAATGAATGTGGATGCATCAGAAGTTCTCTCCATTGCTGATATCTATCCTTATGGCTATCCAATGAAGATAGGAAAGAATAATCTCCGTGTTGACTTTGACACCCTCACTTGCTCTGAGTCTTCGTGTTTAATTGCTATTGATATTCTGAGGACTCATCCGTATCAGAATATGCTCACTCACTCTGCAACTGTTCCTGAGATCTACATCCAACAGTTCTGGAACACTATGGAAAGGGTCAAAGGACAGACTGCTGTGACGGTGACTCTGAATCACAAACAAGTCACCATTACACCTGCTGACTTAAGGGCTATTCTCCTAATTCCTGAAGTCGAACCAACCAAACTATATGCCACACCTGCTGAAGAGCTCACTCTCCAATTCTTAATCAATATCGGTTATGACGAGGCTACAGGAGTAATCACCAAGCATTCTCACGTAGAGCTTAAGAGTATTCCTCAACCATGGAGAACTCTCTACATGATCATCACTAAGTCTGTTTCTGGTCGTGACAGTGGCTATGAGCATCCTAAGCTCATGGAACTGCAAATATTTTGGGCATTGGTCAACATGAAACACATCGCTATCGAAGCTCTGATTTGGGATGACATGATGTCATTTCTCAACAAGCTTGGCTCAAAGATTCCCTACATCAAATATACTAAACTGTTGATCCAGAGAGCACTTGGACTTCATCCTGATATTCCCAAGAGGCTCAATGACCCCGACAATCACGATATGTTGACGGAGCCTATTCTATCTTTCAGAATCAAGGAATCGTCTACAAAGAAACAAGGTGCTGTGTTGCCAGATTTCCTTCTAACTGAAGATGTCAGAAAGCTCGAAACGTACAAAAGGTATCTGGAAGCAGTTAGACAAGGCAAAGTTGGTCATCTCGACGAAAAGGCTTCTGGGACACCTACTCGAAGGACCAGAAGAGGCAGTCCTGGAAGTGCCACAAGTACAGATAGTCAGAGGAATGTTCCAAAGAGGAAACCTATTCCAAAGAGGAAACCTACCCCTAAGAAGAAAGTTCCCTCTCAGGAAGCTACTCCTATCCCTTCCTCTACACCTGAACCTCCAAGAAAGCTTTTGGACGAAAATTCTGAAGGAGCAGAATCAGACGAGGAGATTCATTATTCTGAAACTGCACAAGATGTCTCAGACATTCCAAAACCTCCAAGTCCTCAAGCTGATAAAGGAAAAGGGAAGACTCCTGAACTTGTGCCCTATGATGAAAGCTCTGAAGAAGAAGAAGAGCTACTGGATCAATCATACAGGAAGAAGTTTAAAATTGTCAGACACCTTCAAAAAGCTGAAGAATTTGCTAAAGATCAAATGGGTGGCCCCGGAGGATTGAAGATGTCCGGGAGGGAGGGTGGGAAATGGTTCTTCAATCAACAGACTTTCCAGAAAAAGGATGTCTCCCTCCGGATCAAGGTAAGTGTTATCAATTCCCATTGGAATTGACTCATCACAAAGAAATGCATCGACTTCATTCCAAAAGTTGTCATCTTCCTCATCAGGAGTGAGAGAAGAAATGGAAGAGTCGGGAATAAGATTAGAAGATGATGGATTCTTTTTGAGCAAATCATCCATGGGAAGAATGTCTCCCATTGGATCACAAACATCATCATCCAACTCAGATGAAACAGAAGAGAGTTTGGTTTCATCCACAGAGTTAACAAACTCGATGCGACAAACTGATGCCGGAGGTGGGACAAGTGGTGTGCTCTTAGAGCTAGCAGTTTCCACCACTTCCGATGAAGTCTCCGATTCTAGATCATCGTCATCATCATCAAGAACACTCTTGACTTCCCTGGTACAACTTTCAAACCATTTGCTTGAACCAGGGGTAATTTTCAAAGCTTTGAGCTCAGCACGTTTTTGTTGAACACTCTTAACCGTGAAATTTGAGAGTGTTGCATTGATTCTTTCAGATTTTTGATCAATTGTGGCAACACTCTTTTTGTACAGAGGTTTGGAGTCTTGGTTAATATTTAACGTGAGCTCTTCGTTGTCAACCCGTATGGTCAACTCTTCCGCAAACACATCGATCAGAGCACGACTCGTTCTTAAGAAAGCTCTCCCTAAGATGAGGGGAACTCTAGGATCTGCATCGAAGTCTACTACAACAAAGTCAGCATGAAAGTGAAACTTTCCCACTTTCATCACGACATCCTCAGCTATCCCAAGTGGACGAGTTACGGTACGGTCCACTAGCTCGAGTGTCATACGAGTGGATGAAAGTTCAGGAAGAGACAGTTTCTTCCACACTGAGAGTGGCATGAGGTTAATGCTAGCGCCAAGATCGGCCAAGGCGGAGCATTGAAACATCCCCAAGAAATCACACGGGATTAAGAACCGGCCAGGGTCTTCAAGCTTTTCGGGAAGCTTATTAAGAATGGCAGCTGAGCATTGCTCATTGAGAGGAGTTTTAGCCATCTCTGATAGCTTGTCTTTGTTGGTGAGTAAGCCTTTAAGCGTGGATGCAAATTTAGGCATTAGAACGAGAGCATCAACGAAGCTTATATCGAAGTGAAGCTCATTGAAGATTTGGAAAAATTTTTCCATTTGCTCTTTGTTTTTGTCTTTGAGCTTCTCATCATTCATTCTTGATGGGTATGGAAGCTGACTAGACTTTTGAGCCGGGATGGAAGTGATTTCTGGCTCAGGATTTTTCCTCGGAACGTCGGGTTCCGGACTTAAAGCTTGGACTACCGAAGGTGGGACGTGTGCGGTACTTCGTGGGCTTGAATAATGCACCTTGTCCGTTGTCTCCTTGGTAATTTGACTAAATGCCACAGGAGGAGGGGGCATAGGAGTCATAGGTCCATTGTGCGTCTTACCACTACGAGTGGTGACGGCTTTCAACTCGGCATTAGGATTGGTAACTGTATTGCTTGGGAGTCCTCCAGAAGATGGTGAAGCTTTGTTCATATTCATGTTCATGAAACTGCTCATCATATTCTTTAACTCATTTGTCTGCCGAGATAATGTGGTATCAATTTCCCTTTTTAGCTCACCTCTCATGTTATTGATCTGAGTTTGCATTGATCGCATGTTTGCCTCAGTCATTTTCATGAAGTCATTTGGCATGGGAGCTTGAGGAGGTTGTTGATAACTTTGATGATTAGGAGCTTGATAAGGTTGGTTGAAATTGTTCCGGTTTTGATTGAAATTTGGAGGGTTATTGAAATTTTGTCCTTGATTCGGAACAAAGCGATTCTGGTTGCCATGGTTTTGCACGGGAGGAAAACCAGGTGGTGTCATACCGCTAGGTGCACGGTAGTGAGGATCAGCATGTGGTCGGTATTGATTGTGGTTTACCGAAGCTACGGGAGCTTGGTAAAAAGAAGCATCGGTTGCTTGACAATCATAATACGCATGTGGACCACTACAAATTTCACACACCTTGTTTATGGCTTTGATTGGTTCCGGCTTATGAATTTCGCTTTTGATTTCCTTCACCTCTTTTATCATACAATGGATGATGTCCGTTAGAGCGGCTAACGGAGCGGCTAACTCGGAAGAGTTACCGGATGAAGAAGCAAGAGTGTTCGGAACATTGACTTTGTTGCGAGAAATAGGAACTTTTGATTTACTCTCGCAAATTTCAAGCACATCTTTAGGTCTACGATTCAAGATATTTCCACCCGCGGATGCATTCAAGGAATCTTGATCATTACCGTTCAACCCATTGTAAAAGATATTAACTTGTTGAAGCTCCGTGAATTCATGATGGGGGCATTTCCTGAGGAGATCTTTGAATCTCTCCCATGCCTCTCCAAAATTTTCATTGAAATTTTGACGAAATCCAGAAATTTCATTTTTCAGATTAGTCGTCTTTGATGGAGGAAAGAAATAGTTGACAAACTTTTGAACAAGATCCTCCCAAGTTTCGATGGATCGAGGGGGTTCTTTTTCCAGCCAAATCCGGGCTGCCCCCTCAAGTGAGAATGGAAATAGCATCAACTTGATCAATTTTTGTGGCACATCCTTAAAATTGATAGTTGAAGTCAACTTGTTAAACCAACGGATGTGTGCATACGGGTCTTCTCGATCAGACCCGCGGAATTGATTCGTAGACACAAGTTGGATTAAATGTGTCTTCAATTCAAAGTGATCAGAGTTGATAACGGGTAAAACGATGGCATCTCCATAACCCTCGGTGGGTGCCTGGAGCATTTCCGCCATAGTACGTTCGTCTGCCATGTTGTTGTTTGAAATAGTGCGAATCTCGGGTTCGACTATTTGGGCAGCACGTCTACGAGAACGTCTTCTAGGAATTTCTGCTAGATCACGCAAAGGACTCAATGATCTAGAAGAACGAGTGCGCATGCACTAGAGTTAACTCTAAGGACTCTCAGAGTTAAGGAGAGAAATGGAATTATGAAGATATTTCAGATGAGAATGAGAATTATGAAGACGTTTTGTAAAAACTGGGTGAGAAGAATCTTTATGGGTTTTCTGGTTCTGAAACGTCGATATCACAACAAAATCAATTAACACAAAATCGAGGCAAAACAACAGTGAACTTAACCAATAATCCAAGATGAATGGCTTCTTTGAAAAAGGTACACCAATCACAATGGACACAAAGGCAAGTTTTATATCTTTAGTTCGGGAACTTATTATGGTCGCACCCCCAGTTAGGTAGTGCACTGCCTTGGTTTTCGGTGGTAATCTTTTAAGTTGTTAATTATTAGAGAAAACGACGATTCTTTTTGTATTTTTATTTTTGATATATATATAGAAACAAAAGAAAAATATTTTTGTGTTTTATAAGTTTTTGGCTGTTTTTGGGTTTTTGGATTTTTTAGAAGAAAATATGGATATATATATATACAGAGATGGATGATATAAACAAAGAGTGAGGATTCAAACAACTAATCTGCTACACGGAAGATAAATCAGCACAGCTCCCCGGCAGCGGCGCCAAAATTTGATCGGTGCTAAACAGTCAAGTCGTAAAGACTAAAAACTGCTCAAACACTAATGCAATTAAGATCTGAGGAGTACAATGTTTCCCCGGGTCGTTATGTCCCAGCGAGTTGTGCAATGGATTATCAAACGTTTAGTGATCGAGGAGTTTGAATGGAAAAAGGATTTGTGAATAGATTATAACTACGGAAAAAGCCAACAAATAACAACGGCTTAAATGCAAATTAAAATTTAAAAAGATAAAATCTATTAAATAAACGCTATCACTATATTTAAAGTGATGAACGTTTAAAACCTAAAACGTACGTTTAAATTAAAATCTACGCGACGTACAAAATAAAAAGTGAAACTAAATCAATATTAACCCTAAAAATATGAAAATGATGTTTTTACAAACCTAATGATATAAGAAACTTTTTAGAAAAATAAAATTATTTTTAAAACTAATTATCTAATTAAAAACTATTTTTAACTAATAATTAATTACCTAAAATACAAGAAAATAGGAAATTAAGCTAGAAAAATAAAATTAAGACTTGGAAAAGTCTAAAATATCAAAATAGACTTTTCAAAACTATTTTTGTATTTTTGTGACTATTTATCTATTTTCTAGGAATTTTAAACTATTAAAAACTAATTAAATCACTAAAAATTACCAAATGAACTATGAAAAATATGGAAAATTACTTTTTTCACTTTTTATATTTATCTAAGCCTAAGAAAAATGAAAACTTATTTTTTTGAACCTTTTTCTAATTTTTTGTATTAAATGCTATTTAAAAAGTGCTAAAAACCAATAAAAATCAAGAAAAATAGTAAAACAGCTAAGAAAAATCTGAAAATTTCAGGGAAACTCCAAAATAATAATAAGAAGCTATGAAAATTAGAAAAATAGGTACTTGTGTACAAGATTATGGAACTGATGTGATAGTGCTTATTGAAATAAGCACTAAATAAGCCAAATGATTAAAATGAGCTACCACACTAGAACAGAAGCTATGATTAACTAAAAGTGACCAAATGAGATTCAAATCAACAAGTTATAACTACTGATTAGCCAACTAACACAGATTTGATGATTTTAATTTAAAGCTAAAAACAGTTTATGGTGCCTACTTGCAGACCAGAAATAAGCAACCAAATAAGCTACAAACTAAAATCCAACTATTGATATCTCAACTAGACCTAAGTGGCTATTCAAATCCAAAGTACCAGATCTTAACAAGCTATTATGAGCTTTGTGCAAGCTGCACAAAAGCTGAGAAAATACTCAGCTAATACTGAGACAGGGTGCAGGGCAGATTAGGCTCACTTTGAGCTTATACCCAAGCTTATCCAAAAAGCTTAAAGCAAAAACAGATATGAGAGCTTAAAGACAACCAAGCCAAATGCTTATATCCCAAAAATCAGACCTTAAAAAGCTATTATGAAACCTGTGCAGATGCTGCACTTTCTGCACAAAACCACTTTTTTCACCATTTTTGACTTTTTGAAACAGAAATACAGTTTGACTTTAATGGATTTTGATCCAATTTATATGACTGATAATGAAGTTAAATGATGTTATAAACCCAATGCAATCAATGTTTAATGATTCTAAACTCAAAACAATGGTTTGCCATTCTGAAAATCACAACAGTGATCAGTTGAGATAGATTTAGGTGATTTTTGACTTTTATTGTGTTGCAGAACCAAACCAAGACTAATATGAGTCTAATATGACTAAACAAACTTGAACAAGCAAAAGTTATACACTGAATAAGCCTTTAACACCTTTCAAACTATAAATCCAAACACCCTTGATAAAGACTGTTGTGACTAAAAAATGATCCAATCACTAAACTAACACATGATAATGATCCAAATCAGTTTAATTAACCTAAATACACCCTAATAAACAGCTTAGAACCAATAATGATTACAAATGAAGATTACACTAAGAATCTTGAAAATTACTTACAAAGGGTCCAAACCACAATGGTTAGCCAATACTGAATCAATGGACCACTAACCTATCCAAACCCCTAACCTAGCTTAATATCAACCCACATCCATAGCTGCTTCACCCATTGACCATCTTCATCACCAATTTTGACCCTGTTTGACTTCCTTTGACCCGTTTCCAAATGTGCTTAAAACTGGAATTTAAGTTTATAAAAAGCTTTTATAAGCTTGTATAAGCTATTTAGAACTGAGAAATGATATGATTGAGGCTTGTATATAAGACTTAAACTTGGAAATTTGTAACAGTGAACACAAAATGATGATTATAACCTTAAACTGAAATTGGTACTTGAATTTAATTGCAATACACTTGAACACTTAAGTTTAATACATTTTAACCAAAAAATACAAGTCTAATACAGAAATAACAACTTTTACATAAAAACGACATAAGAAAGAAAATAAAAACTAGAAGACTACTCAACTTGCTTCCTTTTCTTCTTTTTTTATACTCCAATCTCTTTGTATCTCTCCTCTGAATGTTTCCCATCAACCTAAGCCATTGGATGGCTTTGAAATGATCTCAACCGTTCAAACATATTTTTGGCGCCAAAATCCTTTTCTGCCAATTGGGGTTGATATGGTGGGTAAGGGTGCATTTAATGCTTTTGGAGTTTGGTGGAGGCTGGGGGGACATGGAAAGGTGAGAAGGAGGCTGGTGGGTGAAGAAATGGTGGCTGGACATGGTGGGCAGACAAAGGAGAGGGAAAACGGGGGAGAAGGGTGTGACTGGTTTGACTTGTTTGACTGGTCTTTTGACCAGTGGGGTTAATATCAAAAGGGGGTTCAATTTGTATTATGACAGGGGTGTCACAAGGCTGTGGCAGGGTCCATTTGGTTTGACAAGGGTCATAATGGTTTAAAGAGTTTTAAATTACAAGGACCTTAAGTGTAATTGCTGAAATTTAAAGGACCAATGCTGCCAATTCAGAAAAGTTATACCAAGGACCACAAGTGACAACCTTCAAAAGTATAAGGACTAAAATTGCCATTTTGCAATTTTCCAGGGGCCATTTTTGCCAATTTTGAAAGTTGAAGGACTATTTTTGTAAATTTCTCAAACTTTTGATATTTTTCACCAAAGGACTTATTTTGACAACTTTTGATTTTAAAAGGACCTTTGGTGACTTTTGCTTTTGAAATTATGGCTCAGGGACTATTTTTGACAATTCATGAAACTTGGGGGACTGAAACTGCAATTTTTGCAAATTTGATATGTTTTTCATCTGATTTTGATAATTTTGCATTTGAAACACATAAAACACTGATTTGTGATATTTTGATCATTTAGATGTGTTTCTGAGTATTTTCAGATGATTTTGCAGTTTATTTTGTATAAAAATGATGAGTATTTACACACTCATCAAGGATCAAGTGGTGCTGCCCACTCCTCTCTAGATCCTGATGCGGTTAATCGACCCGATAAGGGATCTGGTGCCACCACTCTTCTGCAACAACAAAAGCTTGTGGAGGATACTATCGAATATGAGTTTGAGAACCCTGAAATTGAGAAGTCTGAGAAAGATAAAGATGATGATTATGACAAGTTGCTTCTGGGAAGTCCCACACATTCACAGAAGGAAACTTCTGAACCGCCTAAGGACCCCGAGCCTCCTCATGTCTCCTCATCATCAGACTCTTCATCTTATTCATCACCACCACCATCAAAGAAGTCAACCAGATCATCATCCAAATCTGTGAAGAAACCACCTCGCTCTTGGATTTCTCAGACACATGAAAGAATTGTGAAAGCTGTCAAACAAGTCAGAATGAAAGACATGTTATACAGAAAGCTTAACTTTCTCAATCAACAAATACAATATTTACATGACGAGAATGACAAGATGCAAGAAGAAAGGAAGTTTATCCAGGAATTCATGAAAGGTCATCGTAAAGAGAATCTGGATGAAATGATTGAAGGTTACACTCAAAAGTACCTTCAAGATATCGTTCCTAAAGTCCAAAAGGAACTGGAGAAGACAGCAAGAGATCATACCCACAAATTTATTCTCGACACTGTCCCCGGTGTGACTAGAGAAGTATTTTCCAGACAACTCACACCTAACATCGTCGCATTGGTTAAACATACAATGGCCAAAGAAGCTGATCTCTCTGAATCTGAGTTAATCGCTAAACTAGTGATGCAAATGTCAAAGCGATCTGGAACGTTTACTTCGGATGAAGCTAAATTTTTCGAAGGTCTACTTGCTTTTCAACTCAGATCATCATGCAAGGAGTCAGCCGATCAACCCAAACGGCCAAGAGATGACGATGATAAGGACAAGGACTCTAATCTAAACGTCAGAAGCAATCTGGTGAATCTTCGTCTATGCAACCCCCACCTCACCGGACTCCTTCTCAACGAAGATCTCCTCCTCGCTCTTCAACTGATAAACCTCAGGACGATTCCGAGTTACCACCCCAGACTCAAAAAACCGGTGATCACTTTGAATATACGGGTGGTGACGATGAAGAGGTCCTTGAGCCCCAACAACAACCCACCTCTCCCAAACAAGGACAGAAACCAGCATCATCATCTAAGCCTTCGAAAAAGAAGAAGAAGACGCTTCATACTGACGTCGTATCATGGCTAGATGACGATAAAACTGAAGAATTTGAATGGTTTGCTACACTTGTTAACAACACTCCCTACCCTAAAGAAGGTCAAGAATTGGTAGACGGTAGTACCTTGGAGCATGCAAAGATTTTGCAAGAAAGGTTTCAGGTGAAGAAGATGACGAAATCTGAATTGAAGCGCATCAAGAATGAAGCATTCCTACTTTTGAAAGACAGCTCTGAAAGCGCCCTCGAGGTCGAATATCATCTTGAGAACATCGCTCGAGCTATGTCTAACAACATGGATTGGCTCAATCCGGAAGCAAACATTGACTTCACACAAAGGGACAACCCTCCATACTACACCGATTGGACCAAACCCCTACCGACCATTGGCCAAACAGATGAACCACGGATTCCCTTTCGATACTTCTTCAACAGAGACCTGGATTTTCTTTTACACGGTAGCGATGGTTCATGAAAATACGCTACATCGTTGACTCTTCCATTCCCAGCGGCTAGTTACTCAAACTGCATAGCTATCGAGGAACGTGCAAATCACTTGTTTTCTGACAACGTGCAAGAATACGACCGAGATGCATTGTATGGGATTCATCATTGGCCTGAACGCCGAAGAATCTACTACAGAAGCTTCCTGGTTCAGAAGTCTCAACACGCAGTGTACAGTTCTAAGGACATCGTGGCCATCAAACACGTTGATCTCAAGTCTAAGTGGGACTACACCTTCTTGAAGAACATCATAGTCAAACGACAAGATGAACAGGACTATGCATTCTCCGAAGCTGACTTTGAGAATTTATCCCTCAACGACATCAAAGACACGTACCTTGCCAAAGTACAGGGTCGTATGAGACAATTCTCGACTGAAGTTCAACGTGAATTTATCAAGTCAATTCTCATCTTCATTAGACGCATCGTGATCAAAGAACGTGTAGAAGATATCCAGCTGGCTGTTGAATCTTATCAGACGCGTGTCAACCTCACTCCTCCAACGCTTGATCTTCCCGACATCAATCAGCTAACTCAATATACGCTCATCAGCAAACCATTCGGAGTTGTTTACCGCAGTGAACTTCAAAGAAACTGCTTAATGGCGTGTAGTGAACTTCAGAAATTCGGGGATCATACTTTGAAGTTGGTTAGGGATGGATTGGCGTACAGGTTGAAGGATATACGCCTGAAAATTGGGTCTCCTAAGCGCTGGAATTCTCAGGAAAGGAGGGATATGAGACGAATCATCACAATGATTGATGAAAGATTGTTCAGACGGGATCAGTTCAGACGATTGGAGAGATATGTTGGTGGTCGACCCAGGATTAACATAACCGGCTTTCAACGCCCTTTGCGCACTCCTGGGAACATCACTGCACTTCCTGGTACTCCTTGATTTGGTTCTTTCATTAAAAATTTGGATGTATGATGATATATGTCGATGGCTTGTGCACACATAACAGTGTACAACCCGTAATTGTCAAGAAAGGACCCTGTGGTACGCCTCAGTGCCACAATCCTTATAAAAGGAGCGAAAGCTTCTTATTTTTGAGTAAAACCTATCAAACCTTTCATTTTTCAAGGTTTTGCTAAAAAACACAAGTACTTCCCCATATGATTTTTTCAAAACCTCAACCGTTTATATCACTAGTTGAGGGGGAGTATTTGAATTAAAACTTTGTTCACAAATTGTTCATAGTGGTCATCTTCCCGCAACACTCGAAATGGTCATATTTATTGTCAACCGTTCAAAAATAACATTTTTTATGCCATTTTTGAGGGGGAGAAAATTTGTGTGATAAGAAATATGTTGTGCAAAATGCAAATGAATCTGTGTACCTCAGACTTAACCAACGAATTAACGGTACTAAACTGTTTGTAACTCGAAAAGACTTGTCCTGGACGGGTAATAATTTCAAGCTAGTTCGCTAGTAATGTAAACGTGTCTCGCAAAGGACTTGTCCAAGTAGAAAGTACCATTCGAGATACTCTTGGTAGACATGAACTCTGACGGGTATGACAACCTTTCGAGGTTTGTCTACACCTTCAAGGTAGTTATTAGAGCTAGTTGTCACCTAAAAGCTGACAATGTAACTCTTTAACTATGCAACGTAACCGTGTCTCGCGGGGGATTGTCTATCTTAAGTGGATCAATTCAAAAAGTGCGCGCTCTTTCCTCGCTGTGCATTTAACCATTAAAACTATTAAGCACATGTGGAGGGGGAGTATTTATGCAAAACCTTATCTCTCACAGTGGTTCAAACATGTTTTTCATTTACAAACCATTTGAGAGATTTTTCACAAACTGTGGTTTTAATGGCAACATAGGTTAGTCATGGAGTTATAAGGTGACTAAGGTTAGGAATAACCGTCCTATGATCCGCCAGAGCCGGAGGGATCTACCCAAGGACACTACCATTAGTTAGTGTTAGAAGTCCTTAGGAATGATTGTGAAAATGAGAATCGGAGAAAGAAGGAGTTGAAGAATCAAAAAGAAATGTAAAGTAAAGGGTGAAAAGAAACAGCCCTCCAGATTATTCAACTTAGGGCAGACACCGGGTTCAATTCATATGCTACTGGCTGTCACTTAGTGACACCGGTATTGAAGATTAAAAGTCGTCATGGACCCAATGACGTACGCACTAAACCTTCTTAGCCACTCAAGTTTCTCTCAACAGAAGCTTGTTTCATTCTCACAGGGAACCCTACGTAAACTATTGGCTTTCTCTTAGAGATCGCTGGTATTGAAGAAGGAGACCCTCTCCCTAGTCTCCGCTCAGGAAAACCAAAACGCACTATTGAGTCTAGAGCCACGAGATTCATCAAAAGATCTCTTAGGAACACTTGACATTTAATCACTTGATGATCAACAAATAAGATTATCAGTGGTTCATATCGAGTCCTTCACAGATCTTAGCAATCTGTCGAGAACATTTATGAGAGGTTCACATCTGTGATCCTCAGTGATTGAATGGAAACTCCTGCCAGGGTCAACATCAAACAGCCCTGACAGCAGGTCACTTCGGTAACTCCCCGTGGATTACGCGGAGTGTGTCTCAAACGGTCTACAGTCGTGAGGTGATGCTTCGGTGTACCTCAGCGACTCATCTGAACTGTAGATGTACTTCGGTACATCGCGTTATCTCACTTGTGGGACTCCAGTTCAGGAACGGCCTTTGTAAGAATTAGAGTTGTGTTTTCACACTATGCTGTTAACACTCTCGAAGTTCAAACTTGTAAGTGCCGGAAACCGCTTATTACTAACCGTTTGAAATGTTTTCTTCTTATGGAAGCTCCGGAGCGGAATGATCATGCTGATTCTTCTCATGCTCACGCCAACATCATCACTAATGGAAGTTCTATTCGAATGCAACACAACAGTCAGAATGATTCTTCATCAAATCAAAGAATCTACAAAGTCAAAAACTTAAAGAACTTCATCAGCATTGAATTCCAACGTCAAAGAGCGTGTGAGCATGTTGAAGAATGACGTGGAGACACTGGAGCAGCGAAGCAGACCTGAGGCAGACTGATGCAGACAACAACATACTATCACTTTCACCACAAAGAACAATGATCAAAGAACAAAGTTAAAGATGACGTCGAAGCATAACTGTTCAAAGATAACTATCTCTCTACACTGGGGAGATTGTTCGAATCAAGGCAATTCCTCTCACAAGAAAGAAGAATGTCAGAAGACGTCAAAGCTACTATTACATCAATGCCTTCACCGTTTACATTCATACATACTTGAGGGGGAGATTGTTGGAATCACTCCTAAACTGTATTTCAAGTATTTATATTTCATATGTAATAGGTAGCTTATTATGGCCTTTATGTTTGTTTAAGGTCTAGCTTATGTAGAAGGCCTATAAGCTTAGGCCCAAGCCCATATAAGAAAGGATGGGAACTAGGAGTGTTGCCCTAGCTTCCCTCCTATAAATACTCTTGTAAACCCTCATTTGAGGGTTGGTTGTTCAAGTTATTTCCTTTCACATATGCCTTACGCATAACCGCCTCTTATTATCGTGTATGTGTGTTTGGTTCTTGTTCAATCGCCTCATCTCCTTTCTATTTTACTTGTGTTTGTAAAACTAGTGACCTAACAGGGTCCATGATGTCTTGTCTTCAATACCAGTGTTACCTTAGTAACCACCAGTAGCATATGAATTGAACCCGGTTTCTGCCCTAAGGTTGAATTGATGGAGGGCTATTTCTTTTCACCCTTTTATCATTCATTTCTTTTTCATTCTTCAACCCCTTCAGTGCTTACCGAGACTTCATAACTAGAACCTTGTTGGGTTTATTCCAGTACTAGCTCAGTCTCAGTCTGCACTCTTCCCATTCCTCACTTTTCTCCTTTTTTCAATATACCTAAGGACTCTACACTATCTAGTGGATTGTCCCTGGGTAGATCCCTCCGGTTCTGGCGGATCGTGGGAACAAATACCTAACCTAACCATCCTTATAACTTCATGCATAAAATAAATTGGTCGGTCTTTTGGTATTGTTCTTTCCTTCATGAAACCAATTGAAAAATCATTTGGAAAACCAATCAAGGTACTTGTGATACGAGATCAAAGCATTTTGTACCTTAATAGTTTTGATCATTTAGAAAACCTCCCCCTCAACATGTGCGTATGATTTAGAAATTGTTTAGCACAAGGAGGCAAGAGGACTTTGAAATATTTTCTTTGATCACAATTTTCATACGAAAAAGCCATTTGATTTTCATGGTAAAATTCTCCCCCTCAATATGTGTGTATGAAATTTGAAATCATTTTATCACATAGAGGCAACAGTTCTTTTGAAGCACATTTACGATCACACAAGCCATTAAGAAACCATTTAAAAACACAATCAAGGTACTTTATAAATCACTTTAAAAAGCTTACGTACCTCGATAGTTTATTTGCTCCCCCTCAATATGTGCTTCAAGATTCGAAAGCGTTTAGCACATATGAGCGAGCAGCGTGCACAATTAAATCAAAAAGATCACCTTTTATCAAAT
This sequence comes from Chrysanthemum seticuspe, assembly GCA_019973895.1. Lineage (NCBI taxonomy): Eukaryota > Viridiplantae > Streptophyta > Magnoliopsida > Asterales > Asteraceae > Chrysanthemum > Chrysanthemum seticuspe. The sequence continues at coordinate 93,699,214 of BPTQ01000005.1, read as the reverse complement.
TTCATTATTAAATCACAAATTCTCCCCCGATCAAAAATATCAAACCCTTTGAGATTTTGGATCCCAAGTGATTTAATTAGGTTTAGAAAACATGGGAGAAAATGTGGCCTTGTTTAAATACTCATCTGGTTTTTGGATAAATCCTCCTCCTCAACATGTGCATTGTGTATTTGAAATCGTTTGGCACATGGAGGCAGGAGTGCCTTTGAAGGACTAAAACCAATTCCATTAAAACAGATTTGAGATTTAAATCACGATCTCTCCCGCGATCAAAAATTTCAAACCATTTGAGATTTGTAATCCCAAAAGATTTAAATTATTTAGAAAATTTTAGGGGAAAGACGTGGCAAGATTTAATTTTGAAAGATGACATATAGGAACAGATTTAGACATTAAAGATTGTTAGTGTCAGGTATGATTTGTTTTAAGAGACCTTTAAGTAAAATAAAACAATTTCACAATCAAACAAGAAAAGAAAAAATTTCATTTTGTAAGATCTTTGAGTATTAAAGAAAATCATACCATGACATAACATTAAATCTTTAGATCACCACTTTATTTCGTACAAACGGACTTGATAGATGAAATATCGTTTTGAAAATATTTAATTTAAAATCACTCTCCCCCTCAATTGATGACCGAAGTCGATAATTGAGTGACTTAGATTTTGATAAAAATGAAGTCCGGTGATTTTCAAAATTTAGTCCAATTTATTTTCAAAAACAATATTTTCCATTTTCAAAACAATTTTATTCAAATTAATCAAAAATTGTTTAAAAATGGTATCCTGCACAAAGATAAGTTAGGTGGTTGAGAAGCTTCCGTTGTTGTTGTTGCTGTAGGGTTTGGAAGAAAACCGTCTGCTGATGCAGTGAGACTTCTTCTTACGTTGCATTTTGAATGCCAACTGAGGTCAAATTAAGCTCCGTTTCTTCAATCACATCGAAGAAAACCATCTGCTGATGCAGTGAGACCTCTTACGTTGCATTTATGCCAACTCTCCATTGAAGTCCAATTAAGCTCCGTTTCTTCATTTGTCAACCCAAGAAATAGTTACCCTTTCCTTTCGGTATCCAATCATCTTCAATTGTTAGTGAACACACATATAGATATATGGTGGTCGACATCACCCATAACAGCAATCGACTAATTAAAGTCAATTCAACATAACAATCAGATCATATAAGGCATGGGGTTTATGTGTTAATCAAACTCTAATCATCTAAACCTAACAATCATATCCTAAATTCCTAGTCCTTTGACACAGGCAAATATCAATTTTAATTAAGCGCGTAGGATAATTAAGAAAGCTCGTTAGATGATATAGATTTGAAAACATTCTCCCCCTCAATCAATGACTCATTTTTTGAAACATTTTAAAAGCGCAGAAGTCATTGATTGAGTTTGCAAATTAATACGAAAACTCTGATTCTGATTGATTTTTCAAGCAACTCATTTACCACCATTTTGAACACAACAAATATTTTTCTGAAGAATTATAGACGGAAAAGCATTTGTGTAGGAACAACAGTCCTTCGACATACTTTCCTCATTTAGTTTTAGGATAAGTGCACGAAATATTTGAAAATTAGTTTAGCGTAGCACTTTCCTTTCTTGAAAAACGGGTTGCTATCAGAAATAATAGCAAGCCATGGTTTTAAGCACGGGTTACAGTCTGAAGTAACTGCAAGCCATAGTTTGTGACATGTTTTGAAAAAAAGAATATTTACACCTCCTGCTCGAACTTCATCTATGATCCCGTGCCATTATTGAATGACATTTCTAAGACCGTAGATGTTATCGATACCAGAAGACATGTCATGAGAAAACATATTTTTGGTATTTTTGAAATTTTCTGATTTTTATGGGTTTTTGTTGGTTTTATAGTTTTCTATTTTCTTTTTGTTGGTTTTATATTTTTGTATTTTGCTTTTCTGAAAAATATATACAAAGATAGAGATGATGATATAGTATAAGAAGATGATAATACGAGTACCGAGATAAGGATATCAAGCAGCCCCGTTGTAGAAGATAGAAGTCATCATCTCTTAAACATCCACCACCAAAGCTTTCGAGGCTCCAGAATAGAAGATTGAACATGAGCCTTTGAGAAAGTGAGACTTTGGCAGCTTCCCCCCCCCCAAACCGAAAATCCTTATGATGAGCAGATTCGAAGCTCTATTTCAAGCTTTCCTAAGCCAGGTGCACAGAGAAGCACACCATTATCATAAATCCCGCTGCTCCTTTAAGAACGATAATCGAGGATCTCCATTCGGGGTTATATCATCAAGTAGAAGAACAGCAACGTATTATCCCACACATAAATAATCTTCTCAAATTTCATAACCACTGAAGTCTGAAGCGATCCATTCCAAAAGGTGTCAAGAGAGCAATTCCCCCAAGTAGTTGAATTGATGCAGCCAGCCTCTTTGTAGAATGCTCAAGAACTCTCCCAAATACACTTCATGAGGGGAATGAAGAACACCTTCCCATGTTCACATTTTTCTTCCCTGATGAACGTGTATGAAGCTCAAGAACCCGAAGTACACCAATATCCAAGAACTCTCCCGAATACACATCAAGAGGGTATTGTAGAACACCTCCCCTATGTTCACATCTTTCGTCCCTGATGAATGTGTATGAAGCTCAAGTATCCGAAGTATACCAATACACAAGGAATGAATAACTGATAACATTGAAGAAGCAGGCCAAGTCACTGATTATCTCTGCGGGTGACAATCTCTGCGGATGTCAACACCGGAATAAGTGATTATATCTCTGAATCACTGATTAAGCACTCAAGTGAAACAGCTGAGCATCCCCAATGTACACAATCTCTCTCCCCTGATCATTGCGATACCATCGAAATCACCACACACTAGTGTACCTCTTTTATCTTCAGAAACTTTTTCTAACATCACTTCCCCCACGTAGATGAAATACTAACACTAAACGCCTTGATGAGTAAAACCTTGAGTTTCTCTGCGGTCATGACATTTGTTTACCCGGGATATCTTCAATCACTTAGATGAATTAAGTTCATCAAGTTTACTCGTCATGAGTCAAATCTTGAGTTTCTCTGCGGTAATAACATTTGTCTTCCCGGGGTATCTTCAATTACTTAGAAGTATTAAGTTCATCAAGTTTACTCGCGTTTAGGTGCTTATCTTCTTACTCCTTGCTGGTTTTTGACACTTCAGAATCAACAACTCTTTGTAAGTCAGTATACTAGAAATATTTTGAGAAGAACATCATTAGCTCAGATGTGTCTGTGAGAGTCAACTTGCTGAAGAATAGCGTGAGCAAGTCTAATTAGGGATTAAATTTGGCATTTCAAACTCCCCCAATTAGTGCTCTCCCCTAAACTGACAATCTGTTTGATAAATGCCCAGATTAAGAAGAAGTCTTTAGATAATCAAATGCAACTCGTCTTTAGTCTTCTAACATGTAGCAGAGAATGTAGAACCGACTGAAGACTCGACCTTCTTCAAGATTGTCCAATTGGGGAATAGATAGTTAACATCTTCAACTCACCAAAACAAGAACATCACCAAAAAGCATCCCAATCAACTTACATATTGCAAATCCCCTTAACTAAAATCCCTCCCAATCAAACAAGAACAGAAAGATGTTCATCAAGGAAATCAGCAATCAGGCCGCAACGAACACATAAGATGGTAACACCAAACAATCAATCACATCAAACAAGAACAGAGAGATTGTTCGGAATCATCATGTTGATGTATACGTGAAGCATTAACCGGAAGCACTTTGTCAATAAACTCATCAATCCGAGTGAAGATGTCAACCAACGGCTCTTAGAAGAAACTCCATGTAAAGATGATCCGATAAGAAGAAGCTCGGTTCTTACATGAGTTAGGAGCTGTTTGACCATATATTCTCAAATATTAATCAATCATGCAAAAAATTCACACTTCTTCTCCCCCTCAAGAATTGCATACGGAGATGCCATTCTTGATTAAATAAGTGAAAATCATCCGAATGTTCTATTCACACTTCTCTCCCACAAAATAAGCACGTGATGTCGCCATCTTCATTATAATCGAGCAAGTGGAATGAGAAAACAATCAGTGGTAGCCCGGTTCACTTGATGACTGAAGCGCATGGAAAAAGTATGAAGCATGTTGATGAGAATGGTCATAATAAGAAGATTTCTCTTCTTCAGAAGATAAAGCGCACTTACACGTACACTTTTCTTTTCTTTAGAGAACGAGGCATGAACTGTTGTGTTCATACGTCATAAGAAGATTTCTCTTCTTCCGAAGATAATGTGCACTGAAACGTACACATTTCTTTTCTTTGGAGTACGAGGCCTGAACTGATGTGAACAGACGTCATAATCTCTCTCTTTTCAGCTCTCTTAGCAAAACATGTAATTATCCCCATTATCATTCTGTAGGCTCTTTGTCGTGACAGCTGATGGAGAAAACCCAATATGATGAATTTGACCCTGAAGTAAACTAACCCGAACTCGTGACTTAAACTTGCACATATGTAACAAAGAGCGGTGCCGAGAATTCATGCTCCATTGAATCTCTTAAATACTCTATACTCTTCAACCAACCAACCATCAAGTAATAGACGTACATCACCTCTTGAAAATCCACAATTGAATGTGACACTGAGCACTACAACGTAACTCCTTAAAGTGATAGTTATTTTGTGGTGGTATGAGCCCAATTCCCCCAAGTGGTAAAAGAAAAGGTAAAAGACACCCAATAATAACTAGATTTCCAAGTCTTCGTTTATGATAGTAAGCTCGAACAAGGATCATGAAGAATCTTCATCCAACCATCCCCGATACCTTCAGATACTAAGTACACTCGCCCGTGATAATTCACTTCAACCTCAAATAAATAATATTGAATTAACGCCGTTGTCACATCCTCTGGTTAACTGCTCAAATCTAGCCTTCTTTGACATTTAAATGAACTTTGATAATGGTTTCATCCCGACCATGGTTAATAGCACATAACCCCGTAAAAGCATGTAATAACCAAACTACCAAGACGAATATCCAAACACACATCCAATTTATGAAGTACACCCTTTTATCCCTTCTTCGAAGCAGAAATCGTAGCACAAGCATCAAGAAGATCTAGAATTACACTTTCTCTTCTCCAAGATGGTTCCATCATTACAGGATTTTACAATTCCATGGTTTAAACCGAGAAATAGATTCTTTCGCGGGATTTTACAAAACCAGGAATAAACCGTAAGATAGCTCCGGAAATGCACTTTACTATTACCATGATGTTTCCATAGTCACGGGATTTTACAAGTCTATGATTTAAACCGAGAAATAGGTTCTTTCGTGGGATTTTACAAAATCAAGACAAAACCGTAAACAATGTTAGCTTGAATATGTTATGACGACTTTGGTTTCAGTGAATATATGTTTTAGGGGAATATGCAGCGGTTCATTAACGAATCAGTTACCAACATCAACAATTTTTTTACCCGAATGTAGACAACTTCACAAACCATACTAAGTCAAGTAGTATAAACTCCTTTTCCCTGGAGGTTAACCGTAAAACATCAAGGTACACGTTTCTCCCCCATGATGGTTTCGAACTTTCGGAAGCATCATAACGTACCATTTGCACGAGAAGTTCTTGTCATAAGCAAACATCTTGAAAAATCATAATAGACGCCGAAGATTCTTGAAGGATTTTGCTTAGACTGTGAAGTATCATTGACATTACGTGGCGTCGAATATCTCATGGGAATTGCTGAAATTGAACCTCCATTGATTCAACAGCTAATAGTAATGACCACATATGGAGATAACCTGATACGACTAACTTGAAAAGAAAGGAGACATCCCAACTTAGTGACTTACTGCTTGTTCTATATTTTTGAACAATCCACAACGCCGTGTGACACTAAGTACTACAACTTCCTTAAGATGATAGTTATACACTGTGAGCACGGCGACGTAACTCCTTATATCAGTTATAACCAGATTGTCAATTCATAATCACTTAAAGTGATAGTTATGCCCCAACAAGTTATCTTGAGACATGCAACCAACCAACCATCGTCTCAAAGATAAAGAAGATCACCCATGAAATATCTCTTCAAATTCGCATCAATAATACCGTACAAAAAAAATCCCGTAGTCACTTTCACTTTTTCGCTCAAGCCGTGAATTATGTATCCTCGTGAAATTTTATCATAACAAAAAATATCACCATTTTTCAAAAAGATAGAACATTGTATCCAAAATAAAAAAATTCGGATGTATCACACTTTTTGTTCAATAATACGTGCAGCCCTCATGCATTAATTTCACCCACCAGTCACGACATCCCAATTCATATTATGTAACCGTGTAAGGCCCAAAACATGTGAAGTAGTAAGAGTGGCCCAACACCATTAACAAAATCCGATCCACATTCGGTTATAAGATAAACCGATCCATGTCAAGATACCTAATAAAATGGTATTAAAGTGTAACCCTAATCCCATTTGACATAAGTCTTAACCCTAAAATGCAATCTCATCCCTAAACATACGCCTCCTTCTTTCCTGATTCTCTCACCCAACCAAACGCATCTCAAATCTTGTCCATATCAAGCGCATCTCTTTCTTCATTAAACAAATATCTCAGAACTTTGTCACCATTAAAACCAAAACATACCTCTACCTTTTGACATCATCAAAGTGATTGATATTATCTCCATTCGATTTGTATCCGAATATGAATCTAATGTCACCTATACAACGGCTTCAAGGTCTTGATCAATCAAGGTCTCGGGTAGGTATTGAGTCCGTTTGATTTTGTTTTAGATGTTTTGGTCATGGAACGAATTGAAATAAGAGAGTAATACGATTGTTATTCATCTTATTTCTTTTTAATTCGGATAGTATCATAAGGCATGTATCTATGATGATTGATGGTTCAATTCGAAAATCTTTAAAAGATTACACAAAAATTGAACCGATATGAGATTTATCATGTTAATTTCGTTTTGAGTCTTGGTTTTGAATGAGATGAGTTGGGATAGGATAGAAGTATTGGATGTTGAAGAGTTGAGATAGATTTGTATTTCGGATCTGTGGATATTTTCCAGATTCTCATTTACAGTATATACTTTTCATGGACTGATGAAGTTAAATACTGAGGTCGTGAGAGGGTAAATGGTATTTGGTATAGTGGTATAAGTCGTGTGGTCTTTGGTCATATGTTGTCAATCTTCTTCTTCATTTCTGTCCAAAACAAGTCGCTAACCATTTTTTCAAAGCAAGTCGCTAGATGACCCAAGTCGCTACGACAAGTCGCTAGCATTTCAGTTTGACTCAAAAGTCAAACCGTCACCAAGTCTTAGAACAAGTCGCTACGACATGTGAATACAAGTCGCTAAGGTTTTACTTGACATAAGTCGCTAGCAAGATTTATATGTTTTCCGATGAGTTTTCCGTCTAAGTTCCGACCATATGCATATAAACCCAGAAAAATGACAAGAACTGCTTCATTTGAGACAGGTATGACCACGAAAATAATGAGTTGACCACAGTTTGACCATTAAACAACTGACCAATAAACCACAGATACAAAACAGTCATAAAATGAATACTGAAAGTGACTTGGACAAAATATTGACACAAGACATATTGTACAGTAAACCCACATAACATTTTTAAGACCATGTATCAAAAACCACCATAGAAACAGTCATATTGTACAAAACAGTCATAAAGGATATGAAGACTATTTTACCGACCAAAAGAAATTACCCAAAACAGTTTGCAACATGTATAAAAAAAACCAACATAACCATGATACAAAACCACACAAATCAACACAACACAAAAACCTTGGCTCTGGTACCAATTGTAGGATCGTAATATTTATTGAGTTGATGATTCGGGTGGTCTTGGATGATCAAAATACATGTTTAACATTTTAGAGAGAGAAAGTAGAGAGAGAGGGTGTTCTTGCTAGAGGTTTACTCAAAGGAAATGTTAGATTGAATGAGAAGCACCACCCCTTCCATGGATGGAAGGGGTATTTATAGTTACAAAATACACGACCTCCTATCGGCCTGTGGATCAGGTATACAGTGGGTAAAGACCCGTCCTTCCTCCACGGTGTTACACTACGCTAAACTAAACTACAAACTAACTAATAAACTGCTAAATAACGTAACTAACGACAAATCTACGAGCTAATTTATGCTAGATAATATTTGGGGTGACCGACTCTTCACTAAGGAATTTTCTAATTCCTAACAGCACTCACCACCGAGAACTTCCCACTCACCAACCTTCTCATTAAATAGGGAACCACCTACATCACCAAATTATCCACCATTGGAGACAATGAACCACCAAAGACTTGATCATATAGAGGACTTTCCATTACCACCACCTCCATTCTTAGTGGAACCTCATCGTACATTGATCAATGTACCTCCACCATCATTTGTAGAGCCTACTCAAAACATCCAATCTCCTATGGTTCCTAAACAAGACAATAATTACTGTAATTGTCTAATCACCCAAGGACTTGCTCAAGAAGTACGAAATGAGTTGCTTTTCATGTTTAATCATCTTCTTGAACGATTGGACCAAATCAACAAGTCTACCCATCCTTAGATTCAAGCACATTGATGCTTTTTAAGTTTTTGGTCACTTATTAGAATTAGTAGAAAATGTATTACATGGTTAAATCATTCTCTTCATTTTAGAGATTTGTAGATCATTTCTCGTAGTTTTATTGAATGAATTTACATGTTTTATGCCATATTATCTTGAGTATATGTTTTGTGCAAAATTTCATATCTCACTTTGATGCTAACATCATTTGTTACATCACCATTGTTGTATTCTGTTTTCAGAAAGACGGATCTCTCCATTTTGCCTAGACGGATCCCTCCAAGGAGGGAACCGTGGGATCCGTGCAACAGAAGACCTGTTTTCTACTAACATTGAGTCTTATTTGCAGAAAATTATGCATTAAATACTTGGTTTCTAACCTTTGTTTTGTAGATTTTCAATATACACATGAAGAAGACGTTGACACCCTAAGCTAGGGATAATTTTGTGTCAAAGCGATACATTGCAAAATCATTTTGCAATATACTTTAGGACTATGTTACATGACGTCCCTTTGCAAAGTTGCAATCATCAAGGTGGAGCATTATCGTCACAAAGACGAAACCACTTGCAAACATTGATTGCAATGCATTAGCTTAGTAGCTTTTCTTACTTGACGCCCTCACAAAGGGATGGACTCGTCAAGGGGGAGTTAAGACGAGAACTCTTCCCGTCACTTGCTCTCTATATTTTTTTTTTCTTATTACATGTTTTTCTTAAAATAATGTGTTAGTTTCTTTTTGACGCTCTTTTTGTTTCGACAAAAAGGGGGAGAAGAGATTAAAAACTCCAATTCAAACTTTTACGAATTTTAGTTTTTCCTTAAAATAATTTTATGTTTTGTCATCAACAAAAAGGGGGAGATTGTTAATACAAATAAGCCGTAAAAACGTTTATTTATATTTTACGATCTTCTAATGTATTGTCGATAACAAACGTAAAATCATTTTAACGAAACAAATAAAGTACATAAATGGTTTGAGCCAATAGTTTACTAACACACTTATGTTTCACATAAAACACTAAACAAGTAAAAGTGATTTTATGATTTAGTAATACATATGTACAACAACTAGTGTTTACATATTGGGTAGATATATACATAACTAGTATGTATTATAATGGGTATAAGCTTAAGTATTTGACCCATTGACCAAATACATTGAATGTAGTTGGGTAAAACCCAAAGTTCATGACCCATACCAATGGAGCATAACCCATAACCCATTGCATGACATCATGCATAAGTCATAAATGGATATTATCCATGACTTATGGACTAGATGCATTGCATCTTGTAGATACATTGTATCTACTTGGATACCCATGGTCCAAAGTCTAGGACCCATGACCCATAATTCATGACCCATGACCCAAAACTCATGGGCAAAGAGGAGCGCCCTGATGAGTGTCTAAATACTCATCATTTTTATACTTTTTAGAATGCCAAAAACATCTGAAAACACTCAGAAACACATCAAAATGATAAAAATATCACAAAAAAGTGTTTTATGTGTTTTAAATGCAAAAATATCAAAATCTGGTGAAAAACGTATCAAGTTTGCATAATTGGCAGTTTTAGTCCCCCAAGTTTAAAAAGATGTCAAAAATAGTCCCTGGGTGTTCAAAAATAGAAATTATTCAAACAACATCCTTGTATTATTTATATATGACAAAATTGGTCCTTTATGATAATTTTAGAGAGAAATTACAAGTTTGGTCCCTGGAGTTTGAAAATTGTCAAAAATGGTCCTTGGACATTTTAAAAATGGAAAATAATCAACCTTGGTCCTTGTACTATTCATTTATGGCAGGTTTGGTCCTTGTATAAACTTTTGGAGAATTGCAGATTGGTCCCTCAAGTTTGGCAGATTTACAACTTTGGTCCTTATACTTAACTAAAACCATTAAGACCCTTTTGTGTATTTAGAACCCTGCCAAAGCCCAAAAAAGAACCCAGCCAACCCTGTGACCCCCCCCCCCCAATTTTGGACCCCCACTTTAAATATCCACTGGTCAAATTAAGTCAAACACGCCCAAAACAGGTGTTACTGTTCACCTTCTTCATCACATCCTGTAATACAAATCCAGAGGTGGTTTTGCCTCCTTTTTCAACAATCCACCTGTTTTTCCACTTGAATACAACTCCCCTTCCACCTCCACAAAATCCAAACCCCATTAATTGAAAGAACCTGCTCGTAGGAAATTTGGCGCCAAAATTGCCATTTGGCAATTTTGGTGATCTGGTTTAATCCAATGGCTAAAAAGTGGTGGGATTAACTCAGAGATGTCGACAAGGTCAAATGAGGTCAATAAATACAAGTGGGAAGCTATGTGAAGATCTATCTAGAGTAATTTTCATTTTCTTAAGTCGTTTTAGCTAAAATTTAAATTCCAGTGTATTTCTTAACTTTTGAACTATGTATTTCATGTATTTAGTGTGTAATAAATCTTTTAAAGTCATCAATTTCAGTTGCAATTCAAGTTTCCAGTTTATGCATACTTTCAAATTTCACAAATCTCATGAGTGCTCAAATGTTGTTTATGGTTGTTATTAAGGACTGAATAGGTTCATATAAGCTCCTATATAGCTTATTAAAGCTATTAGATACTTTAAAAAGCAGTTTAGTAGCCAAAACCAGAAAATCACAAAAATACTCAAAAATAGCTTTAAATTCAAAAATCAATGGAAGTGAAGATTAAAGACTGAAGCAGAGCTGAATTTGGATTGCTTATTGGTTTAGTGCTTCTTGGGAAGCTATAGGATAAGTTCTCAGTCCTTGGTTCTCATATTTCACTTGAAATCACTTGTAAGCTCTTTTGATCCAATTTGGCCTTTTACTGTGCAAGACAGTCATTAGCTCAAATCTTTGTGTTTGAATGTTTATTAGTTGTAGTTAAGTTAAAATAAGTGATAAAACCAGTAGCTTGTTCTTTAAAACTCACAGTTGATAAAAATATCATTTTCATAGTTAAATTAGCTTTGGTGTAATTTGTTAGTTTAATGTTGTTAGTACTATTGTTTAATGCTCATTTAGCTTTAATATATAACAATATAAGGTCTGCAATAGATAGCATGGTCTAGATCAGTCATTTGCTTTGAAAAACATCAAGACAGTCTTATAAAATAGTTTTTGGATTTTCTTTGTTAACTGTATTAGAGTGTGTTCAATCCAGTGTTATTGCTTGTTTTGTGTCACAATAGGTATTATTAGCTCAAAGAAACCAAGAAACACTGTACTTATTAGAGTAAAAGTCAAAATAGCATTTGATCTCATCTTGTTTCTTAACTGTTTGATTTTCATAATCCATGATCTTGTTTCCATGTTCATAAGTTGTTACCACTGATCAAACAAGTCTTAATATACCTTAATCCATCATAATCAGTGTGTAGATTTGATCACAAGTTCATAAAACTCAACTTTGTTTCATTTTCTTAAAAAGTCAACAAGTGCCCTGTGCACAGTCTTAGCCAGTTTTTCCTAAGCTTGTAAAAAGCTTATTAGTTGGTCAAATCTTGAGTACTTTGGTTTTTTGTGTAGCTAACCTAGCTGTCTCATTGATCCAAGCTTAATTTTGTACTTTGTAGCTTGTTAGATAGGGCTGCAACAAGCTTTTAGTTTGTTCCATGTCTGAGTAAACTGCATATGCAGTGATCTGACACCATATTCATAAGCTCACCACAAGCTCTACAGTAGTCCCCACAGTGAGAGCTTGGGCTTTTTGGATACCTCACCAACCCAGCTTGGTACCCAAGTGTTTGTTTTGAGCTTTTGAGTTTATTTGCCTAGCTTATTTTGCTCTTAAAGTTCTTCACATGACTGTTTGTTTGGTAGTTTTAGCTAAAATGCTTATTGCTTATTTCTAGCTTATTAGTGTGCTTATCTGTGTAATTTAGCTTTATATAAGTAGCATTAGCTTGTTTTTAGCTTATTTTAGCTTTGGTTTTAGTTTGTGAGCCTGTTTGAGCTTATTTCATTCAAATAAGCTTATAAGCTAAATCTGTTAGCCAAAAAGCTCTTCAAACAGCTTATTGGCTCATTTTTAGAAAAAGTTGTAGTTTTAAAACTTGCTTATTTTCTTGTGCTTAATAAGTTGCAAAAAGAAAATCAAAAAAATAAAATGTTTTTCAAAAAGGTGGGGAGGCAGGCTCGAACATGAGACCTCCCACCTTTGAGAGTGTTAGGAGTGTACCTGGATACCAGTTGCCCTTGGGTCTTTGACTAGTCATATTGTGCACAATTTAATACATAACACCTCTTGTCCCGTTTAGCTTATTTGGTTAAGTTAGCTTATTTCGAGCTTATTTAGTATAGCTTTTTCAGTTTTTGTATTTTTTATAAAATTGTATTAGTATTAAGTATTTTATAAAAAAGTTTCAGATTTTTCTAAATAGTTTTAGTATTTTTAATCATTTAATAAGTGTAAATTCTTATTTAATTCATAATAAAAAATATAAAAGTCTAAAAAATATAAATCTTTTTTCTAAAATTTTCTTTTGTCATATAGTACGTAAAAAAATTGTTTTTACACTTGTAGGACTTTTATTTCATAAAATTTACGTTTTTGCTTGCGCACTCGCGTAATTTTTATAAATAACGTACGTTTTCATTTTAAATCTAGTTTTTAGATAGTTTGAGTTTACGTTTTAGTTAAAATAGTTTATTTAAGATATTTTGTTTTATAAAATCACAAAAACATCATTGTAAAAATAGTGATAGCGTTTATTTAATATATTTTAATTTTTTAATTTTCTTAATTTGCATTTAAGTCGCTGTAATTTATAAATCTTTTCTTTATGTAATTATCCATCAAAATCCTTACTGATCACTATCCTTAGTGATCATTCTATCATCTGATCAAGTGTTTAAACACCAATTCATCCTCCGTGGGACTTAACGACCCAGGAATCCATTATATTCCTCTGATCTTAATTGCATTTGGTGTTTGAGCTGTTTTAAGTTTATTACGGTTGGCCATTCACAAGTGGCTAGCTTGAGTGATATAGCTTGACGGTTTAGCACCAATCAAATTTTGGCGCCGCTGCCGGGGAGGCTGTAAGCGTGTTTTTAGCATTTTTCAGACCCGTACTTGCACATATACCACAGTTTGTAAAAAAGTTTTCTGTAAAGTTAAATATAAATCAAAAAGTTCATTAACACTTTTCCTAAAGTGTTAAAAACCCAAAAACAATATAAAACAACAAAACAATCGTAACGTTTTCTAGCTTGTGTTTCTTTTAAGGTGATTCTTAAAGAAATACGATTTGGTTAAACGAGACGATACCAAAAATATTTTCCAAAAGTTTTTAAACCCCTTTGCACAAATCATACCTACGTATTTTCAGTGGTACTTAATAAATACATAAAAATCAACCACCGCAAATCAAGGCAGTACACGTACTAACTGGGGGTGTGACCATAATAAGTTCCCGAACATCAGATTTAAAACTTGCCTTTGTGTCCTTGTGATTTGGTGTACCTTTTTCAAAGCCATTTCATTTGTGATTATTGGTTAAGTTCACTTGTCGTTTTGCCTCGCATTTGTTTTGAAAAATTGATTTTTATACTTAGTGCATGCGCACTCGTTCTTCCAGTTCTACGAGTCCACTTTCAGAACTTGGAAAGATTCCTCGTAGACGTAGAGGACGTTCAGCTCCTTCAGCCGTGACTGAGGAACGTCTACCACCACCACCCCCTGTCGAAATGGCAAAAGACAAACCCATGAATGAGCTTCTCCAAGCACCCATCGAGGGTTACGGAGATGCCATTGTTGTCCCAGCCATTGTGGCTGATACTTTTGAGCTCAAAACCGGGTTGCTTAATCTAGTAACCCAAAGCCAATTCTATGGTTTTGAGCGGGATGATCCTCATGCACACATTCGATGGTTTAACAAGATAGCATCTACCATCAAATACAAGAATGTCCCACATGAAGCAATTAAGCTTCTTCTGTTCCCATTTTCTCTAGAGGGACAAGCCCGGAATTGGCTTGAGAAACAACCCCCTCGTTCCATTGAGACATGGGAGGATCTAGTTACCAAGTTCGTTAACGAATTCTATCCTCTATCACGAACTACAAGTCTTAAGAATGAGATAATGAAATTTTCTCAGAGATTTGATGAATCATTCGGGGAGGCATGGGATCGTTACAAAGAATTGCTCCGCAAGTGTCCACATCATGGTTTTACCGAGTTAATGCAAATGGATACTTTCTATAATGGTCTGAGACAAGCTGACCAAGACTCTTTGAATGCCTCCGCTGGAGGTAATTTCCTTAGCAAAACCACAAAAGAAGCCTTACAAATCATTGAAAACAAGTCCCAGGTCCGCCCTTTCCGCACAAAGACATATCAGACTCAGTCTAATGCTGGACCTGCTACTTCATCTCCTGTGAGTACATCTAGCACCGATGCTAAGATTGATAAACTCACAGATATTGTTCAGGCTTTGGTTCTTGCTAACCAGAAGAAAGTCACCTTCACTCAGACACCATCACATGGTGAAGTGAAGAAAGTTGAAGTTTGTGTTACTTGTGGTGGTCCTCATGCATACTACAACTGTACTGCCACCGATGGTAGTCCGTTTGAAGCCAATGCTATAGCCGGTACTTCAAATCAAGGAGGTAATCAATACCGTCCTCAAAATGAACCAAGCTACCGTGCTAATACTTATCAGGCACCACCCGGCCTTAACCAGAATCCTAACCGGAATCAGAACCAACCAAGAATTAACCAAGGTTATCAAAACCAAGGTAATTTCTATCCTGGACCCAATCAAGGTTTCCAACATCAAGGAAACCTTAATCAAAACAATTTCAATCGAGGGAATCAATTTCAGGGGAATGTGAATCCTAATCAAGGGAATTTTCAACAACAAGGTCCTAATCAAAACATCTGACCTCAGAATTTCCCTCCACATCCTCCAGTACCATCATCTGATGAGTTACTAAAGCAGTTCATGAAATCCCAAGATGAAATGAACAGGTTGTTGGTCAGCCAGATTGCTGATCTCAAAAAGTCTTTAAATGATCAACCCTCGGGCTCAGGAAAACTTCCGAGCAACACGATCGCTAACCCGAGGGGCGATGCAAAGGCGATCACAACCAGAAGTGGTGTTTCATATAATGGACCTGCTATTCCTACTACCTCTTCTTCTTCTCTCCCGAAGGTAGTGGAAAGTGAGCCTAGGACACACAATGGACCTTCGACTCCAATGCCTCCTCCACTAGGAGAAATGAGTCAAGTTACCAAGCCGACAAAGGATAAGGAACTTCCTGTTAATAACGGAAGAACCAATGATGTCCAACCTCAAGTTGTCCAGAAACCCAATTCTAATCCAGGAGTTGTTTTTGAACCACCTGTAGCTCCCGTTGAAAATACCAAATCCAAATCTTCTATTCCTTACCCATCACGTTTGAATGAGCAAAAGCTCCGCGAGAAAGCCAGTCATCAAAAGGACAAATTTTTTCAAATTTTCCAAGAATTACATTTTGACATAAGCTTTGCGGATGCTATCATGCTGATGCCCAAGTTTGCATCAACTCTCAAACACATGTTAAGCAACAAGGAAAAGCTGTTTGAAATGGCTAAAACTCCTCTTAACGAGAACTGCTCTGCAGTTATCCTGAAGAAGCTTCCAGAAAAGCTTGGAGATCCTGGAAAATTTCTCTTACCTTGTGTATTTCCAGGAATGGCTGAATGCTTTGCCCTAGCAGATCTTGGTGCAAGCATCAATCTGATGCCTTATTCAGTATGGAAGAAACTTTCTCTTCCGGAACTTACTCCTACATGCATGACTCTCGAGCTTGCAGATCGTACAATATCCCGTCCTCTTGGCATTGCCGAGGACGTATTTGTGAAAGTAGGAAAGTTCCATTTTCCAGCTGACTTCGTGGTTGTTGATTTTGATGTCGATCATCGGGTTCCTCTCATTGTTGGTCGAGGATTCCTGAGAACGGGCCGTGCTTTTATTGATGTATTTGAGCAAGAAATCACATTACGTGTTGGTAATGAAGCTGTCACCTTTAACCTTGATCAGACTTCGAGGTACTCCGCAAATTATGATTCTGAGTCGGTTAACCGAATAGATATCATTGATGTTGCTTCTGAAGAGTACTCTCAAGAAGTTCTTGGTTATGATCATAATTCTTCGAGTGATAATCTCACTCATTCATCTCAACCCATCATTGCTAATTATACTCCTTCTCTCACCCCATTTGAGGAAAGTGACTTCATCTTAGAAGAGATTGAAGCCTACTTATCTAGTGATTCTGTTCAATGGGAAATTGATCACGCTCCCATCGACATCGAGGGGGACATACTTCTCATTGAGAAGTTGCTTAATGATGATCCATCATCATCATCACTCCCTCCCGTCGAACTTCATAACAAGGAAGTCAAGTCAGTTGAGAAAACTGAAGAATTTCCTGAAGTCGAACTTAAGGACTTACCGCCTCATCTCGAGTATGCATTTCTTGAAGGTGATGATAAATTGCCCGTCATTATTGCTCGAGATTTGAGTAAAGATGAAAAAGCTGCTCTCATAAAGATCTTGAAGTCACACAAGCAAGCAATTGCTTGGAAACTCTCCGACATTAAGGGTATCAACCCTGAATTTTGTACTCACAAAATCTTGATGGAGGATGACTTCAAACCAGCAGTTCAACATCAGAGAAGAGTAAATCCAAAAATCCATGATGTTATCAAACAGGAGGTTATCAAACTTCTTGATGCAGGATTGATTTACCCGATCTCAGATAGTCCTTGGGTTAGCCCAATTCATTGTGTTCCTAAAAAGGGTGGCATAACTGGTGTCACGAATGAAGATAACGAGTTAATTCCAACTCGATTGGTTACGGGATGGCGTGTGTGCATTGACTATCGTAAGTTGAATGACGCTACCCGTAAAGACCATTTTCCTCTACCCTTCATGGACCAAATGCTTGAGTGATATAGCTTGACGGTTTAGCACCAATCAAATTTTGGCGCCGCTGCCGGGGATGAATACTATTGCTTGAGAGATTAGCAGGGAATGAATACTATTGTTTCCTTGATGGTTTCTCGGGTTACTTTCAGATTCCCATTGATCCACAGGATCAAGAGAAGACTACATTCACCTGCCCATACGGAACATTTGCTTACAGACGTATGCCTTTTGGCCTATGTAATGCTCCTGGCATGTTCCAACGATGTATGATGGCCATTTTCCACGACATGATCGGGGAAACAATGGAGGTGTTTATGGATGACTTCTCGGTCATTGGGGATTCGTTTCAAACATGTCTCTCCCATTTAGATAAAATGCTCAAACGGTGTGAAGACACCAATCTTTGTCTAAACTGGGAGAAAAGCCACTTTATGGTCAAAGAAGGCATAGTCCTTGGCCATAAGATTTCAAAAAACGGGATTGAGGTAGATAGAGCAAAAGTTGATGTTATTGCTAAATTACCTCATCCTACTACCGTCAAGGGTATTAGGAGTTTTTTAGGTCATGCCGGTTTCTATCGCAGATTCATACAAGATTTTTCTAAAATCGCCCGGCCAATGACCCATCTTCTTGAAAAGGATGCTCCTTTTATCTTCTCACCCGAGTGCATCATAGCTTTTGAAACATTAAAGAAAAAGCTTACTGAAGCACCCATTCTCGTTGCTCCCGACTGGGACTTGCCTTTTGAGCTCATGTGCGATGCAAGTGATTTTGCTATCGGTGCAGTCTTAGGGCAACGTAGAGCTAAGCATTTTCAGCCTATTCACTACGCAAGTAAGACTATGACTGAAGCTCAAACTCATTACACCACCACAGAAAAAGAGCTATTAGCAGTGGTGTATGCATTTGAGAAGTTTCGGCCGTACTTAATCTTGACCAAATGTGTAGTGTATACGGATCACTCGGCTCTCAAATATCTCTTTGCAAAACAAGATGCAAAGCCGAGATTGCTCCGTTGGGTTCTCCTTCTCCAGGAATTTGATATCATCATACGTGATAAAAAAGGAGCTGAGAACCTGGCTGCTGATCATCTGTCCCGATTAGAGAACCCTCACCAAGATGTTTTCGAGAAAAAGGAAATAAATGAAACATTTCCTCTTGAGACACTCAATGCGGTTTCTTTTCGTGGAAACTCTTCTACCCCATGGTTTGCTGATTTCGCAAATTACCATGCGGGTAACTTCATAGTGAAAGGGATGTCGACCCAACAGAAGAACAAATTCTTCAAAGATGTTAAACATTACTTCTGGGACGACCCCTTCTTATTCAAAATCTGTGCGGATCAAGTCATCCGACGGTGTGTTTATGGACAAGAAGCTCTTGACATTCTCAAAGCTTGCCATGCTGGACCTACTGGGGGCCATCATAGTCCAAACTACACCGCCAAAAAGGTGTTTGATTCCGGGTTTTATTGGCCCACCATCTATAAGGATGCCCACGATTTTTTCAAAGCCTGTGACGCTTGTCCACGTCATGGAAATATCTCTCAAAGAAATGAAATGCCACAAAATGCCATTCAAGTTTGTGAGATATTTGACATCTGGGGTATTGACTTTATGGGGCCATTTCCATCTTCTCGAGGTAACAAATACATACTCGTGGCTGTTGACTATTTGTCAAAATGGGTTGAAGCAAAAGCTTTACCTACAAATGATGCCCGAGTAGTTGTGAAATTTTTGAAATCTCTTTTTGCCAGGTTTGGAACTCCGAGAGCGATAATTAGTGATCGTGGTACACATTTTTGTAATGACCAATTTGATTGTGTCATGCAAAAGTATGGTGTTACCCACCGTCTATCTACTGCATACCACCCCCAAACAAGTGGGCAGGTGGAAGTCTCCAACCGTGGTATTAAAAGAATTTTGGAAAGGACAGTAGGTGAAAATCGTGCATCCTGGTCAGATAAACTAGATGACGCACTCTGGGCCTTCCGTACAGCTTACAAAACACCCATCGGGTGTACTCCATACAAGCTAGTGTACGGAAAGGCATGTCATCTTCCGATTGAACTAGAGCACAAAGCCTACTGGGCCTTGAAGCATGCAAACTTTGATATACAGACAGCCGGTGATCACAGAAAAGTTCAAATGAATGAACTAAATGAACTCCGTTATCAAGCTTACGAGAACTCTTTGATCTATAAACAAAAGACAAAGAAGATTCATGACTCTAAAATCAAGAACCGCATTTTCAACGTTGGTGATCGAGTCCTTCTTTTCAATTCAAGATTGAAGATTTTCTCGGGAAAGCTTAAGTCCCGTTGGTCTGGTCCATTTACTATCACTAAGGTTTATCCTTATGGCACCATTGAGTTATCTCAACCTGATGGTCCAAATTTTAAAGTAAATGGTCATCGATTAAAGCATTACTTTGGAGAGGACATTCCACCCGTGATTGTCCCGGATCTACAAACATTCCCCATGAACCAATGAATGCGGGGATCGAGTCAAGCTAGTGACTCGGGAATCAAAAACAGTAGCACACACCATATGGGTTTTCACCCATGTTTCTGTCTTCTTATCCCCTTTCTACCACCCTAGTGTGGGGGAGTTGCCCCCCGCTGTTGTATATATCAACCTCTCTTAAAAAAAAAAAAAAAAAAAAAAAAAAAAAAAAAATGTGTATATATCAAAAACAAAAAAAATGGCCATAGTATTTCCCTTTTATGTTCTATGTTTCGGCATAACCGCCGGTACTTTGAATATTGAGGGCAATATTCATTTCTAAGTGTGGGGGGGAATTCTCACGAATTTTATCATGTAATTATTCCACCCAATTCCCCCGTTTTTGGCAAAAAAAATTTTTTTTTTGGAGTAAGTGTTTTTCACTTACTCAGCAAATGGTAATCAGTCCGCCATGTCTAACCCACATAAGGATTGGCTAATCCAGGAGCAAACGGCTCTTGGTAAAGATATCTCAAATCCGTTTATGGCTTGCAATTTGCCCAAAATTGTATGGTGTTCAACTCACCATATCTTTAAACTAGTGAAAAGTTGGCTAGCCCGCAAGGTTATGGCTTGTGGTAAAGGCAGTTGAAAATCCATAATTGGTAATCGGCTCACCAAAGATAATATTGATAATTTATCTAAGAGTTGGCTAGTCCAGAAGCAAACGGCTTCTGGTAAAGACAAATCAAATCCGTTGAAAGCTTATGATTTGCTCAAAATCATTAGGTTATCATTGTACCAAGGTTCTTACTTGAACTAAAACAATTGGCTACTCCAGAAGTAATGGCTTTTGGTAAAGAGATAAAATCCATTAATTTTTCTCAAATCATTGCTAGAGACTAGCAATATCTTAGTGTGGGGATTGATGAGTGTCTAAATACTCATCATTTTTATACTGTTTAGAATGCCAAAACATCTGAAAACACTCAGAAACACATCAAAATGATAAAAATATCACAAACAAGTGTTTTATGTGTTTTAAATGCAAAAATATCAAAATCTGGTGAAAAACGTATCAAGTTTGCATAATTGGCAGTTTTAGACCCCAAGTTTAAAAAGATGTCAAAAATAGTCCCTGGGTGTTCAAAAATAGAAATTATTCAAACAACATCCTTGTATTATTTATATATGACAAAATTGGTCCTTTATGATAAGTTTAGAGAGAAATTACAAGTTTGGTCCCTGGAGTTTGAAAATTGTCAAAAATGGTCCTTGGACATTTTAAAAATGGAAAATAATCAACCTTGGTCCTTGTACTATTCATTTATGGCAGGTTTGGTCCTTGTATAAACTTTTGGAGAATTGCAGATTGGTCCCTCAAGTTTGGCAGATTTACAACTTTGGTCCTTATACTTAACTAAAACCATTAAGACCCTTTTGTGTATTTAGAACCCTGCCAAAGCCCAAAAAGAATCCAGCCAACCCTGTAACCCCCCCCCCCCCCCAATTTTGGACCCCCACTTTAAATATCCACTGGTCAAATTAAGTCAAACGCGCCCAAAACAGGTGTTATTGTTCACCTTCTTCATCACATCCTGTAATACAAATCCAGAGGTGGTTTTGCCTCCTTCTTCAACAATCCACCTGTTTTTCCACTTGAATACAACTCCCCTTCCACCTCCACAAAATCCAAACCCCATTAATTGAAAGAACCTGCTCGTAGGAAATTTGGCGCCAAAATTGCCATTTGGCAATTTTGGTGATCTGGTTTAATCCAATTGCTAGAAAGTGGTGGGATTAACTCAGAGATGTCGACAAGGTCAAATGAGGTCAATAAATACAAGTGGGAAGCTATGTGAAGATCTATCTAGAGTAATTTTCATTTTCTTAAGTCGTTTTAGCTAAAATTTAAATTCCAGTGTATTTCTTAACTTTTGAACTCTGTATTTCAAGTATTTAGTGTGTAATAAATCTTTTAAAGTCATCAATTTCAGTTGCAATTCAAGTTTCCAGTTTATGCATATTTTCAAATTTCACAAATCTCATGAGTGCTCAAATGTTGTTTATGGTTGTTATTAAGGACTGAATAGGTTCATATAAGCTCCTATATAGCTTATTAAAGCTATTAGATACTTTAAAAAGCAGTTTAGTAGCCAAAACCAGAAAATCACAAAAATACTCAAAAATAGCTTTAAATTCAAAAATCAATGGAAGTGAAGATTAAAGACTGAAGCATAGCTGAATTTGGATTGCTTATTGGTTTAGTGCTTCTTGGGAAGCTATAGGATAAGTTCTCAGTCCTTGGTTCTCATATTTCACTTGAAATCACTTGTAAGCTCTTTTGATCCAATTTGGCCTTTTACTGTGCAAGACAGTCATTAGCTCAAATCTTTGTGTTTGAATGTTTATTAGTTGTAGTTAAGTTAAAATAAGTGATAAAACCAGTAGCTTGTTCTTTAAAACTCACAGTTGATAAAAATATCATTTTCATAGTTAAATTAGCTTTGGTGTAATTTGTTAGTTTAATGTTGTTAGTACTATTGTTTAATGCTCATTTAGCTTTAATATATAACAATATAAGGTCTGCAATAGATAGCATGGTCTAGATCAGTCATTTGCTTTGAAAAACATCAAGACAGTCTTATAAAATAGTGTTTGGATTTTCTTTGTTAACTGTATTAGAGTGTGTTCAATCCAGTGTTATTGCTTGTTTTGTGTCACAATAGGTATTATTAGCTCAAAGAAACCAAGAAACACTGTACTTATTAGAGAAAAAGTCAAAATAGCATTTGATCTCATCTTGTTTCTTAACTGTTTGATTTTCATAATCCATGATCTTGTTTCCATGTTCATAAGTTGTTACCATTGATCAAACAAGTCTTAATATACCTTAATTCATCATAATCAGTGTGTAGATTTGATCACAAGTTCATAAAAGTCAACTTTGTTTCATTTTCTTAAAAAGTCAACAAGTGCCCTGTGCACAGTCTTAGCCAGTTTTTCCTAAGCTTGTAAAAAGCTTATTAGTTGGTCAAATCTTGAGTACTTTGGTTTTTTGTGTAGCTAACCTAGCTGTCTCATTGATCCAAGCTTAATTTTGTACTTTGTAGCTTGTTAGATAGGGCTGCAACAAGCTTTTAGTTTGTTCCATGTCTGAGTAAACTGCATATGCAGTGATCTGACACCATATTCATAAGCTCACCACAAGCTCTACAGTGGTCCCCACAGTGAGAGCTTGGGCTTTTTGGATACCTCACCAACCCAGCTTGGTACCCAAGTGTTTGTTTTGAGCTTTTGAGTTTATTTGCCTAGCTTATTTTGCTCTTAAAGTTCTTCACAGGACTGTTTGTTTGGTAGTTTTAGCTAAAATGCTTATTGCTTATTTCTAGCTTATTAGTGTGCTTATCTGTGTAATTTAGCTTTATATAAGTAGCATTAGCTTGTTTTTAGCTTATTTTAGCTTTGGTTTTAGTTTGTGAGCCTGTTTGAGCTTATTTCATTCAAATAACCTTATAAGCTAAATCTGTTAGCCAAAAAGCTCTTCAAACAGCTTATTGGCTCATTTTTAGAAAAAGTTGTAGTTTTAAAACTTGCTTATTTTCTTGTGCTTAATAAGTTGCAAAAAGAAGATCAAAAAAATAAAATGTTTTTCAAAAAGGTGGGGAGGCAGGATCGAACCTGAGACCTCCAACCTTTGAGAGTGTTAGGAGTGTACCTGGATACCAGTTGCCCTTGGGTCTTTGACTGGTCATATTGTGCACAATTTAATACATAACACATCTTGTCCCGTTTAGCTTATTTGGTTAAGTTAGCTTATTTCGAGCTTATTTAGTGTAGCTTTTTTAGTTTTTGTATTTTTTATAAAATTGTATTAGTATTAAGTATTTTATAAAAAAGTTTCAGATTTTTCTAAATAGTTTTAGTATTTTTAATCATTTAATAAGTGTAAATTCTTATTTAATTCATAATAAAAAATATAAAAGTCTAAAAAATATAAATCTTTTTTCTAAAATTTTCTTTTGTCATATAGTACGTAAAAAAATTGTTTTTACACTTGTAGGACTTTTATTTCATAAAATTTACGTTTTTGCTTGCGCACTCGCGTAATTTTTATAAATAACGTACGTTTTCATTTTAAATCTAGTTTTTAGATAGTTTGAGTTTACGTTTTAGTTAAAATAGTTTATTTAAGATATTTTGTTTTATAAAATCACAAAAACATCATTGTAAAAATAGTGATAGCGTTTATTTAATATATTTTAATTTTTTAATTTTCTTAATTTGCATTTAAGTCGCTGTAATTTATAAATCTTTTCTTTAGGTAATTATCCATCAAAATCCTTACTGATCACTATCCTTAGTGATCATTCTATCATCTGATCAAGTGTTTATACACCAATTCATCCTCCGTGGGACTTAACGACCCAGGAATCCATTATATTCCTCTGATCTTAATTGCATTTGGTGTTTGAGCTGTTTTAAGTTTATTACGGTTGGCCATTCACAAGTGGCTAGCTTGAGTGATATAGCTTGACGGTTTAGCACCAATCACGCCCACGGATCCCCATAAATACACTGGACGGATCCCTCAAGTGAGGGATCCTTGGAACAGTAGCTAAAATTCTTCTATAAATAGTGAGCCATTTTTTCATTTTGGGGAGCCACTCCAACACATACTTTCTCCAAGTATTGTAACCTTCTAACCTCAGATCCTAAGGATCTCTCTATGTAGTTTGTATTTTGTTTTTGTGTGTTTCTCTAGGTTCCTTTTAAAGGCGAGATCACCACCTCTTGAAGTCGAACAAGCTCAAGTCCATGAGTTGCCATGCTTCGTCATCATCAAGACTACTGAGGTTCTCTTGTTGATAGTTCTTTCTTCCTCAATAGTAGTTCTGTGTCAAAGGCATTAGTGAAGGATGCCGAAAGAGTCAAGATGAAAGCATTAGTGAAAGGTGCTTAAACGTCCGTGTCAAAGGCATTAGTGAAGGATGCCAAAGGAGTCAAGACGAACGCATTAGTGAAAGGTGCCAAACGTCCGTGTCAAGGGCATTAGTGAAGGATGCCTAGAAGTCAAGTCAAGTGGCATTAGTGAAAGATGCCAAGGGTGCATAATCGATGATGTACATCGATGTACAAATAGAGATAGGTTGTATCCAAGGATATTGATATCCTTGATGATGTTGTAATAAGGAGTGGGTCTCCTTTGGGTTAGGTGTTGTGTAGTGTTGGGTAGTAGTTCCTCCATTGTAATGGAACTCGGTATCTAGCCTAGTACCGGATAAAGGGTAGGAGACGTTGTGATAGGTGTGGTTCTACCTTGTGGAAGAACCCGGTGTCTAGCCTAGTACCGGAAAAAGAGTAGGCGACGTTGTGAAGGCTTCTCCGCCATAAGGAGTTGGTGTCGTGTAGTGTTTACGAACTCTCGAGTAGGTGACTCGGGGTGTGGAGTAGGCCAAGGAAGGTGTCCTTGTAGCCGAACCACTATAAACACTCGTGTCATGGTTATGTGTTTCTTACTCTTTATCTTTCATTACACATTTATATAGTTATCTATCTATGTCCAACATACACATCCAAATAGATTGACATAAGTCAATCTAAATAAATTAAAACATAGTTTTAATTGGTAAAACTATTCAACCCCCCCTTCTAGTTTTCCACATGATCGTGTGTTGAATGCAGTTTGGCAATATTGCACGAATTGCAATTGGGATAAGTTGTGTATTTAAAATATGACAATCGTGCAACTTCATACAAAGAAACTTTAAGTCATTCATCGACACCAACTTCTTAGTATTTGAAGATTATTCGGATGGAAGCTAAACACTATATACAGATTGACAAAATTGGCTTTCTTGGTCTTTGACATGGTATAACAAGCTGTCAGGAGATACATATGACTTCCTTCTCTTTCAACTGGAGCAAGCTCTGGTCTTATTCCCATTTCAACCATATCCTTTTGAACATTAACCCTATCTTTTGTTTTTGCCGAAATATTTAACAATAATCCTATTAAGATGTCACAAACATTATTCTCGATGTGCATAAGATCAAGACAATGTCGGACTTCAAATGCTTCCAGTATGGCAAATAAAAAAATATAGACTTTTTCTCTATATGTTGGTTAGAGTGGTTCTCTTTCGTTTCCCGAACACATTGTTTACTTTTTGAACTCGGGATAGTACAAATTCTCCATCCAATGGTTGTCATGTGACTCCTGACTTGGTGTTGCCGTCAAACAACTTTTTTCGTTTACGGCGTGGGTGATTCTTTCGAAGCGACCTTCGATGTCTCATATATACCATCTTCTTACAATTTGGCAACCACCTTGTGTAGGTCTTCACAAACGCAAGACGCCTTATATCCTTTTGTACCGTATCCAGACAAGTTACCGTACGTAGGAAAATCACTTATGGTACAAAAAACCATAGCCGGCAATTGAAAAGTTTCCTTCATGTACGCATCATAAACTTCAATGCATGTACCCCACAATTCTTTCATGTCTTCAATAAACGGTTCCAAATACACATTGATGTCATTTCCTGGTTGTTTTGGACCTTGAATTAACAATGACATCCTGATGTACCTTCATTTCATGCATAGCCAAGGTGGAAGATTATTGATGCATAAAAGAACTGACCAAGTACTGTTACGGCTACTCATGTTTCCAAATGGGTTTATTCCGTCTGAGCTAAGTCCAAACCGTATATTTCTAATCTCATCTCCAAAATTTTCAATATTATCAATATTTCTCCATTGAGGTGAATCAGCCACATGTCTTATTTTTCCATCTTTTTTACACTCTTCGGCATGCCAACGGAACAACTTTGAATCTTTGGGATTAGCAAATAATCGTTTCAGCCTAGGTATAATGGGCAAATATAATAATACTTTAGCTGGGCTTCGTCACATCACTATTGTTTCGATTTTTTCCTTATACCTTAAATAAATTATAGACAGGACATTTATGCAAGTCTTTTTTTCCTTTGTATGCAATACACAATCATTGGGACATGCGTGTATTCTTTTGATTTCTAATCCCATTGGACAAATCATTTTTTTTGCTTTATATACTTAAACGGGCAACTCATTATCTTCAAGGAGCAATTCACGCACATCCTCTAACATATATGTAAAACCTTTATCACTCCAACCATTAGCTACCTTTACGTCAAATAATCTCAACACTGCACTTCATCTAGTGTGTTTTTTACAACCCAACATATAACGACTTTTCTGCCTGGACAAACAATTCTTGAAATTTGGAATGATTATTGTCACATATATCACCCGCCAAATCATGTAACATGTCATCTAAGTTATCATGACCGTTGAAGTACGAATCATCGTCATCATCCTCTCGCTATAATCAGAATCAACCGTGTCACACTCTTGTAATAATTCACCATGCCATGACTAACAAGTATACCGTTCTGTAAACCTATTTGATATTAGGTGTCCTCTTATTTCATCAGAGTCAATATACGAACGTATATGGTTACAATCTTTACACGGACAAGATATTCTTAATTTTCCTTTCTTTTTCCGATCATCCTCTGCAAATCTTATAAATTTAGATAGCCTGGTCAAATATTTCTCTGAATTTTGATCTATCTTGTACATCCATCTACTTCGATCCATCTAGAATTTCATTCTATCTAGTACATTCCCTCAAATCTCAAATATGTGCATAAAACACAAATTTATAGAAGTAAGATAATTCATATCGACTTTTACTTAAATACTCAATATGTTAATAACATTCGCATCCTAAATTATTTAAAATGCAATCCTAAAATGGGGGCAATCCAAAATTAATCTTTATTAGATAAATATCAGAGATTTTACTAAGAGAGAATAATTTATTATTATTTATACTAAATGGATGTCATAACAAAAGTGGTTCGAAAAATCATAGAAATACACCATAGTTGCACGGGTCAAATCAAGCTAGTAGCATGTTCCGTGTGGCAAAATATATTCAAAAACGATCCTACAAATACAAAAAGTTACAAGTTAACAAAACAAATTAATATATCTAAACATATTTATAGTTAGTTGCAATTCATGTACAGGTGAATGTATGAAAAGAAGAATAGTATATGATTATAAATATAAAAAATGTTAAATACCTTTATTTATGACTTGCAATGAAACAAAATTTGATCAATTAAAGCTTGTGGAAATAATTAATGAAGGTTTGGAGAAAAGAGGTATAAATGTTTAACGAAAAGAAGTAAAAAGGAGAATGAAAATGCAAGTTTTTTTTTTTTTTTTTTTTTTTTTTTTTAGGAGGCAAAATAGGCAATAAGTGAGCTGATTATTATTTGCAAGCCGTTGGTGTGCTCGTTTTAGTTAGTAACCGTTGGAGATGGGCAGAGGAATAGAGCCCTATTTTCTAAAAGAAAACAGGGCTCTAATGGTTTAGCACATAAAGCCCGGGTTATTAAAGGGAACATGGCTCTATACTAGTAATAGAGCATGATTTTTTTTGAAAACATGGCTCTATCCTTTGTTCAACATAAAGCCCGGTTTCCTGAAAGAAAACATGGCTCTATACCCTTTTCTAAATATGAGAGCCCTTTAGAGTCTGTTTTTCACTAAAACCGGACTCTATTAAGGGGGCTGTATGTGCATTTCTGTAGTAGTGCAACCCAAATTTTAATGTAATTAGGAAGTTATTTAGTTAATAAGTTAGTTAGTTAATAAGTCTATATTTTTAGTTACAAAGGTTTTTAGTTTCTTTTTATCAATTTATAGGCTTGATTTATATTCTTCAAAGAGCATTTATTATTATTATTATTATTATTATAATTATTATTATTATTATTATTATTATTTATTTATTTTTTTTTTATTATAAACATCGCTTCATTAGAAAATCAAAGGAAATTACAAGAAATTAATGGGGAGCCGTGAGACTAACTGGGCCCCCACTTCTCTAGCAATAGCAAAACAAACCCTACTAAAAATATAGTTGGCACCACGCGCGCCAATATCTTGAGTGACCGAGAATTTTCGGATTCGATTCACCAGGTTCACCGCCTCCTTCTCAAGTTCACCAAAAGAAGAGAAAGAGAAGGGGATGAAACTATATCCAATATCAGCGCATTTAGTTTCGTACTTGACACGTTTGCGCTGTGCAGCTTCAGTCACGGCCCGCCCTGCCACAAAGTCAGTCATACCAGTTTGCGTCAAGGGCGATGACCCAGTAAGATCAACACATGCATCAAGGCCTCTCTCCCATGAGTAAAGTAACAAGTCAGCTGGGCGTAGGTGTTGGTCCCTCTCTCCGCAGAGCCCGATATCAACTTCTTTACGAGCCGAAACCCCTACCCGGGAGCAGATATCAGCGAGAGTATCACGCACCACATTGTGTCGATGTTTAATACCAATAATACCTGCGCATGATACAGCATGATCCCCATATATATCACCCGTAAAAACCTTGGAACAAGCAGAGCACGGCATCTGAGTAGAGAAGAGAGGAACACCTAGACGATAACATAAAACACACCGGTAGGTTTTAGCATTCATAGTCTGCGCCAGTCCAGCTATCGGGACCACTCTGAGCCAGTCTGAAGTATGGTCTTCCATTTGCGATCTCCATAGGGCCATCTGTCTAGCAGATAAGCAGAAGGTGGATTCAGCCTCTTTTGTGACACGTGTGAAATATAATATAATAATATAATATAATATTATTATTATTATTATTATTATTATTATTTTATTATTATAATATAACTTTCATTAGAAACAAAACCATAGGATTACAAGAAATTAGTGGGGAGCCTCGATACAATCTGGGCTCCCACACCTTTAGCAATAGCAAAACTAATCCTACTGAAGATATGAGTAGCGGTACGCGCCCCAATATCTTGAGTTATAGAGAAACTCCGGATCCGTTTAAGTAGGGTCACCGCATCGGCTTCAAGTTCCCCCAAAGAGGAGAATGAGAAAGGGATGAACTCGTATCCAATATCCACACATTTAGCTCCGTATTTGACGTGCTTGCGTTTAGCGACATCAATCACCGCACGACCTGGTACAAAATCAATCATACCAGTTATTATTATTATTATTATTATTATTATTATTATTATTATTATTATTATTTCTATTATTATTATTATTATTATTATTATTATTATTATTATTATTATTATTATTATTATTAATATTTTATTATAAACTATCACTTTTTTATTATTATTATTATTATTATTATTATTTTTTTTTTTATTTTTTTTTATTATTATTATTATTATTATTATTATTATTATTATTATTATTATTATTATTATTATTATAAAACATCACTTCATTAAAAACTTAAAGAATTTACAAGAAATTAGTAGGAAGCCGAGAAACCAACTGGGCCCCCACTCCTCTAGCAATAGCAAAACCAATGCGATTAAAAATATGAACCGCAGCACGAGCCCCAATGTCTTGAGTCAAGGAGAAAAGTCTAATACGCTTTAGTAAGGTTACCGCCTCTTTCTCGAGTTCTCCAAAAGAAGAAAAAGAAAAGGGGAGGAACCCATATCCGATATCTGCGCATTTAGCCTCATACTTGGCACGTTTACGTCGTGAAGCCTCACTAACCGCACGCCCCGACACAAAATCAAGCAACCCCGATTGCGTCAAAGGTGACGAACCTGTGAGATCAACACAAACATCACGCCCACCATCCCAAGAGTAAAGCAATATATCCGCCGGACGCAAGGATCTGTCCCTATCTCCATAAAGCCCAATATCCACCTCCTTACGAACAGAAATCCCGGACCGAGAACATATATCAACAAGAACATCACGTACCATGTTATGCCGATGTTTAATGCCAACAATACCCGCACAAGAAACTGCATGATCCCCATAAATATCCCCAGTAAAAACCCTAGAACATGCTGAGCACGGTACCTGAACAGTGAAAAGGGGAACACCCAGTCGATAACACAACACACAACGATAAGTCCTGGCGTTCATAGTTTGTCCCAAACCAGATATAGGAGCCACCCTAAGCCAATCTGAAGTGTGATCCTCTTTTAGTGAGCTCCATAAGGCCATCTGTCGAGGAGATAGATGGAATGTAGATTCAACAGTTTGGGTGACCCGAGCGAAATATATATCTGCCAATTTCTTCATGAGTTTGGGGGCAGCGACCTCGCTAGGGTTACTCAAAAGGTCAATATCCATATTCGCATTAAAAGTACACAGAGCATCATCGAAAGAAAGACCAGTAGTTACAATACCAGCACTATGGAGAAGCTTAGTTTGTAGACTAACAGATTGAAGTCTCGAAGCAAGAAAAGCATAGTTCAAGACATCACCTGCAGAATAGACACCAAGCCCCCCAAAATCAAAGGGAAGGGTGGCGAGTCTCCATTGCCAGTCACCAAAACCAGGCCCAGAAGCTGTGACAATACGCTCCAAAGAAGAACGAAGTGCCGCATCAAAAGAAACCTGAGCACACTCAAAAACCCGAGGAGAACATGTACGCATAGAAAAATATAACTTGGAAATACCAGCACATGCACGGAGTAACAACAGCTCACATTTATTATTATTATTATTATTATTTTTATTTTTTTTCATTATTATCATCACTTTTATTAGAAACTCAAAGGATTTACAAGAAGTTAGTGGGAAGTCGAGATACTAACTGGGCTCCCACTCCTCTAGCTATAGAAAAGTTAATCCTACTAAAGATATGAGAAGCAGCACGTGCTCCAATATCTTGGGTCATCGAGAACTTTCGGATACGCTTCAGTAAGGTCACATCATCCTTCTCAAGTTCCCCAAAAGAAGAGAATGAGAAGGGGAGAAACCCATATCCAATATATGCGCACTTAGCCACATATTTGACTCGTTTACGCTGCGCAGCCACAGACACCGCACGACCAGGCACAAAATCAACCATACCAGTTTGCGTCAAGGGCGATGACCCAGTCACATCATAACATACATCAAGCTCTCCATCCCATGAGTAGAGTAACATATCAGCCGGACGTAAGGGTTTGTCCCTTTCCCCACTAAGCCCGATGTCAACTTCTTTACGAGCTGAAATCCCAGATCGAGAACAGATGTCAACCAAGGTATCGCGCACCACGTTATGCCGATGCTTAATACCAATAATGCCAGCACACGAAACAACATGGTCCCCATAAATATCCCCGGTAAAGACCCTGGAACAAGCTGGGCATGGCATCTGAATAGAAAATAAAGGAACACCCAATCGATAGCATAACACACACCGGTATGTCCTAGCATTCTGTTAGGTTCCCATATTAGTAACACAAGCATCAATATGTAGAAATAGAGAGAAGAGTGATCGGTTGAACAAGTTAAACACACACACGAATGAAATGAGAATAGTTATGCGTAAGGTGTAATGTATAAGATGAACAACCAACCCTCAAATGAGGGTTTACAAGAGTATTTATAGGGCAAGGAGCTAGGGCAACACATCTAGACTCCTTCCCTTCTTATGGGCTTGGGCCAAGGCTTATGGGCCTTCTACATAAGCCTTAGCTTAATAAATAACATAAAGGCCATATTAAGCTAAGCTAACTATTACATATGAATTACTAACACTTGAATTAAGGTTTAGGAGTGATTCCAACAATCTCCCCCTAAGTGTTGGTGATGAGTGAAAGAGTAATAAACGTTGTAGGTGCAGATGTAATAGTAGCTTTGACATCTTCTGACATTCTTCTTTCTTGTGAGAAGAATTGTCTTGATTCGAACAATCTCCCCAGAGTAGAGAAATTGTTTCCTTTGAACAGTTCTGTTTTGACGTCATCATTTTCTTTGTTCTTTGATCTTTGTTCTTTGTGATGATAGTGATAGTATGTTGTTGTTGTCTGCATCAGGTCTGCTTCGTTGCTCCAGTGTCTCCACGTCTTTCTCCAACATGCTCACACGCTCTTTAACGTTGGATTACAGTACTGATGAAGTTCTCTTAGTCTTTAAACTTTGTAGATTCTTTGATTTGACGAAGAATCATTCTGACTTTTGTGTTGCCTTTTGAGAGAACTTGCATTAGTGATGATGTTGGTATGAGCATGTGAAGATTCTGCACGATCAGTCTGCTCCAGAGCTTCCATAAGAAGAAAACATACACACGGTTAGTAATAAGCGAATTCCGGCACTTACAAGTTTGAATTTCGAGGATGTTAACAGCATAGTGTGAAAACACATCTCTAATTCTCACAAAGGCCGTTCCTGAACTGGATTCCCACAAGTGAGATAACACGATGTACCAAAGTACACCTACAGTTCAGATGAGTCGCTAAGGTACACCGAAGCATCACCTCATGACTGTAGACCGTTTGATACACACTAAGCGTAATCCATGGGGAGTTACCGAAGTGACCTGTTGTCAGGGTTGTTTGATGTTGACCCTGGCAGGAGTTTCCATTCAATTACTGAGGATCACATATGTGAACCTCTCATAAATGTTCTCGACAGATTGCTAAGATCTGTGAAGGACACGATAATATATCACTTGCGTTCTTTTGTTGAACGACAAGCGATGAATTGTCAAGTGTACCTAAGAGATCTTTTGATGAATCTCGTGGCTCTAGACTCAATAGTGCACTTTGGTTTTCCTGAGCGGAGACTAGGGAGAGAGTCTCCTTCTTCAATACCAACAATCTCTAAGAGAAAGCCGATAGTTTACGTAGGGTTCCCTGTGAGAATGAAACAAGCTTCTGTTGGGAGAAACTTGAGTGGCTAAGAAGGTTTAGTGCATGCGTCACTGGGTCCATGACGACTTTTATCTTCAATACCGGTGTCATCTAGTGACGACCAGTAGCATATGAATTGAACCCGGTGTCTGCCCTAAGTTGAATAATTTGGAGGGCTATTTCTTTTCACCCTTTTCTTTGCATTTCTTTCTAATTCTTCAACTCCTTCTTTCTCCGATTCTCATATTCTCCTTTTTATAATCATACCTAAGGACTTCTAAGTACTAACTATTTGTGATTTCCTTGGGTAGATCCCTCCGGCTCTGGCGGATCATAGGACGGTTATTCCTAACCTTAGTCACCTTATAACTCCATGACTAACCTATGTTGCCATAAAACCATTTTCCTGAAAATCTCTCAAAGTGTTTGTGAATGAAAAACATTTTGTATCACTGTGAGAGTTTTATCTTTTATCAGAAATACTCCCCCTCCACACGTGCTTAAGTGTTTAGACAGAAATCTGCACGGTGAGAGAAGAGCGCACACTTTTGAATTGATCGACTCAAGATAGACAATCCCCCGCGAGACACGGTTACGTTGCATAGTTAAAGAGTTACATTGTCAGCTTTTAGGTGACAACTAGCTCTAATAACTACCTTGAAGGTGTGGACAAACCTCGAAATGTTGTCAAACCCGTCAAAGTTCATGTCTATCAAGAGCTTCTCGAATAGGTACAATTTACTTGGATAAGTCTTTGGAAGACAAATCTTTTCAATGTATGACTGTTCAAATCTCGTCAATTCATGGGTTAAGTCTTTTCACACGACGATTCAATAGCAAATCAACATATTTCTTATCACAATAATTTTCTCCCCGTCAAAAATGGCATATAAATGTTATTTTTGATAACGTTTAGATATTAAATATGACCATTTCGAGTTTTGTGGGAAGATTATCACGAAGAACAATTTGTGAACAAAGTTTTAGCAAATACTCCCCCTCAACAAGTAATACTAACTTTTGAGGTTTTGAAGACGTAAGGGGAAGTACTTGTTCTTTTGAGCAAAACTTTGAAAAATGAAAGTTTTGATAAGTTTTACTCAAAAGTAAGAAGCTTTCGCTCCTTTTATAGGATTGTGGCACTGAAGCGTACCACAGGGTCCTTTCATTACAAGAACGGGTTGTACACTGCTATGTGTGCACAAGCCATTGTCATTAAATAATCACACATCCAAATTAATATGAAATTGAAACAGTTTAAGGGGTACCAGGTAGTCCAGCAATATCTCCAGGAATGTGAACAGGGCGTTGATAGCCTGTAAGAGTAATCCTGGGACGACCACCTACAAAGCTCTCTAGAGTTATGAACTGGTCCCTTCTGTACAACCTTTCATCTATCCGAGTGATGATCCTCTTAACATCCCGTTTTTCTTGAGAATTCCATCGCTTCTTCGACCCGATGCCTCCATGTATCTCCTTTAACCGATAAGCTAACCCATCCCTGACCTTATTCAGAGTGTGATCCCCAAACCTATGAAGATCTCTACACGCCATCAAGCAGTTGCGTTGTAGTTCACTACGGTAAACTACTCCGAATGGTTTACTGACGAGAGTGTATTGTGGAAGCTGGTTGATGTCAGGAAGTTCTAGCTGAGGTCTGGTGAGGTTGACACGAGTCTGATATGATTCAACAGCAAGTTGTAAATCTTCTACACGTTCCTGGATCACTATGCTTCTGATGAAGATGAGCAAGGACTTGATGTATTCACGTTGAATTTCAGTCGAGAATTGTCTCATTCTTCCTTGTACCTTGGCAAGATACAGATCTTCAATGTCGTTGAGAGACAAGTTCTGAAAGTCCGCTTCACATAATTCATAGTCCCTTTCGTCTTGTCTTTTGACCACGACAGTCTTGAGGAAGGTGTATTCCCATTTAGACGAAAGAGTGACATGCTTAACAGCAACGATCCCTTTATCACTGTACACTTCATGTTGAGACTTTCGAACCTGGCAGCTTTTGTAGTAGATTCGTCAGCGTTCCGGCCAATGGTGAATCCCGTACATTGCATCAATGTCATACCGTTCCACGCTGTTGGAAAACATGTGGGTAGCCTTTTCTTCTATGGCTATGCAGTTGGAGTATATGGCTGCCGGGAACGGAAGTGTAAGTGATGTAGCGTATTTCTTTGAACCATCGCTACCGTGTAGAAGAAATTCCAAATCATTGTTGAAGAAGTAGCGGAATGGAATCTTGGGTTGATCTGGTTGGCCAATCGTTGGTAGAGGTTTAGACCAATCGGTGTAGTATGGAGCCTTGTCTCTTCTGGTGAAGTCAATGTTTGCTTCAGGGTTAAGCCAATCAATGTTGTTAGACATGGCTCGTGCTATGTTTTCAAGGTGATATTCAACTTCAATAGCACTTTCCGAGCTGTCTTTGAGTAGTTGAAAGGCTTCATTCTTGATTCGTTTCAACTCTGATTTCGTCATCTTCTTCACTCGGAACTTTTCTTGCAGCAACTTAGCATGCTCCAACGTACGACCTTCTACTATATCTGGATCATCAGTTAGAGCGGGAGTAGCATCAACAAGTATGGAGAACCAATCATACTCGGTGTCGTCTTCATCTAGCCATGAGACGACATCAGCCGTAGGCGTCTTCTTCTTCTTCTTTGGCCTAGATGAGGATGTTGGTTTCTTTGTTGAAGCGGGAGAGGTGGGTTGTTGTTGGGGCTCAGGGACTTCCTCATCGTCACCACCAGTATACTCGAAGTGATCACCAGTTTTTTCTGTCTGGGGTGGTAACTCAGAGTCCTGAGGTTTGTCAATAGAAGAGCGTGGAGGAGATCGTTGTTGAGATGGAGTCCTGTGGAGTGGAGGTGGCATGGAGGATGATTCTACAGACTTCTTTGAACGTTTAGGTTCGTTATCTTTATCCTTATCTTTATCTTCATCGTCTCTTGGATGTTTAGGCCTTTGAGCTTCTTCTCTGCATGCTGATTTGAGTTGGTATTCCAGCAATGCTTCAAACAATTTACCTTCGTAAGAATTAAATGTTGCAGATCGTTTAGACATTTGAGTTACTAGCCTGGAAACCAATTCAGCTTCGGAGAACACTATAGGATCAGTAGGGTTGATTGTTACGGTCATAGGTGTTGATCTTATAGTTTGCTTGGCAAAATGCATCAGATTTGGATAGAGTTGTCTGTTGAACATCTCTCTTGTCACGCCCGGAACTTTGTCGAGTAAGAACTGATGAGTATAGCCCTTAATCATCTCGTTCAGTTCCCCTTGGACATCACGTTGCATGAACTTATGAATATACTCCCTTTCATTAGACATCTTTTCTATCTCGTCATTAAGATGTTTGATGTTGTCAGCGAGTATATCTAACTTTTTATTAGTCACATCTTTCTTCCTGACCTGCTTGACAGCTTTAACAATCCTTGTCTTTGCCCGAGATATCCAAGAGTCGGTTGGTTTCTTCACAGATTTGGATGTGGATCTGGTTGTTCCTTTGGATGGTGGAGGTGAAGAGTGAGAAGACGAATCTGATGATGAAGAGTCGTGAGGTGATTCAGGGTCCTTAGGAGGTTCAGAAGTTTCCTCCTTAGAGCGAGTAGGACTGTCAAGAAGATAATCATCATAATTCACTTGGTCATCTTGTCCAGATTTAGCCTTTACTTTAGCCTGAATCTGGGCCTCTTCATCTGCTTTGGCTTGAGTTGCAGCCTCTTCATCAGATTTTTCTTTCTCAGACTTTTCTTTTTTAGGTTCCTCAAAGTCATAATCAATAGAATCCTCCAGGCGCTTTTGTTGTTGCTCAAGAGTGGTGGCACCAGTTCCCTTATCGGGTTGATTAACCGCATCAAGAATTGGTGTAGATTCGACACCACCACTTGACCCTCCGGGGCCACGCATTTGTTGTTGTTCAAACTCTTTTGCCACGTGTTGGAGTCTAATGATTTTGAACTTCTTCCTGTAGTCAGTATCCAGTGGCTCTTCATCTGAGCTTTCTTCTTCATGCTCAAGTACTGGAGTCTTCCCTTTGCCTTGGTCAGCTATTGGACTGGGAGGTTTAGCTACTGTTGGAGTGACATCGATAGCAGTTTTAGAGTAGGTGACCTCTTCGTCTGATTCGGTTTCCTCAGATCTTTCATCCACTAGCTTTATTTGTGGTTCAGACTTGGGAATGGGAATAAGAACAGCTTCCTTAGAGGGAACTGTCCTTTTGAGTGGAGGTTTCCTCTTTGGGAACTTTCTTTGACTCTCAGTGCTTCTAACACTTCCTGCACTGCCTCTTCTGGTTTTCCTTGTAGGTGTACCAGCGGACTTTTCATCGAGAAAACCTACTTTGCCTTCTTCAACTGCTACCAGATATCGTTTGTACGAATACAGTTGTTTGATATCATCAGTTATAAGGTGATCTGGCAGCACTGCACCTTGTTTCTTTGTTGTAGAGTCCTTAAATCTGACAGAGAGTGTGGGCTCATACAACATGGAGTGTTGTTTGGGGTCATCGAGTCTCAAGGGAATATCAGGATTATACCCTAGAGCTCGTTGGATCAACAGTTTGGTATATCTGATATACAGGATTTTGGTGCCAAGCTTTTTAAGTAATGACATCATGTCGTCCCATATCAGAGCTTCAACTTCAATGTGTTTTATGTTGATCAAAGCCCAAAAGATCTGTAGTTCCACTTGGGATGCTCGTAACCACTATCACGTCCAGAAACTGATTTGGTGATGATGATGTAGAGGGTTCTCCATGGCTGAGGAATATTCTTAAGATCCATGTATGAATGCTTTGTGATTACTCCTGTAGCTTCGTCATAACCAATGTCGATCATGAATTGCAGAACGGTCTCTTCAGTTGGTGTGGCATTGTATTCGGTTGGCTCGATGACAGGAATGAGAAGAACAGCCCTTAAATTTGCTGGTGTGATGGTGACTTGTTTGTGGTTGAGTGTCACCGTCACAGCATTTTGACCTTTGATCTTTTGCATTGTATGCCATAACTGGTGAATGTAGATCTCCGGCACTGTAGCAGAATTGGTGAGCATGTTCTGATAAGGATGATTCTTCAGAATGTCTACAGCAATTAGACAAGAAAACTCTGAGCAGTTGAGACTATCAAAATCAACACGAAGGTTGTTCTTTCCTATCTTCATCGAATAGCCATTAGGGAAGATATCTTCAACGGTGAGAACGTTTGGTGCTTCCACGTTTTGCATCTGAGCGTCCATGTCGTGATCTGAAAGATATTTAGCCAAAAGAACCAACATATCGAAAGACATTGCGTTAGTCAACAGATAGTTTTTATTGTCCAATTATTGAATGTGATATGTCAATGATTGTACGAGCCCAATGTCACTTGTTTGTCCAATAGTCCAAAGACGTCGTGATAAGTTTCATGAGTTGATTAACTTCAAGTTTTAAAGTTTATGTTTTCATTTATTTTTTCACAACTTATTAAACATTTAAGCTTATTAGTGACATTATTGGTTTCGTGGCGTTATGATTTATTTATTTACAAGTTTGCACGCGTAACAATTCATAATTAAGGTTAAAACTAGGCTTAGGCGTAGAAATGGCAAGCTTATGCGTA
Organism: Chrysanthemum seticuspe; assembly: GCA_019973895.1. Lineage (NCBI taxonomy): Eukaryota > Viridiplantae > Streptophyta > Magnoliopsida > Asterales > Asteraceae > Chrysanthemum > Chrysanthemum seticuspe. The sequence goes on along the minus strand of BPTQ01000005.1, from coordinate 93,659,925 downwards.
AACAGGAGTGATTATACGCGTAAACGAAAGCTTATGCGTAGGCTCTTGACTTACGCGTAAGAAATATTACGCATAGGAAAAGAGGGCCTTAAGCGTAGAGCTTACGCGTAAGCGTATAAGGAACCTTACGCGTAAGGCTTACTCGTAAGAGTCAACCTTATGCGTAGAGGTTACTATTTACGCATATCCTTCACAGGATACGCGTAGTCCCCAATGTAGAACCTTACGCGTAAGATTTCTCTTACGCATAACATGCTACGCGTAAGGTGATCCTTATGCGTAGATTGCAAGTAACCTTGATTCTGAATTTTCAAGCGTAGAAAACCTGAAATAATTTCATCATAACATCAACATTAACATCTACATTCATTTTATAACAGTTTTAAACACGAATACTCAATCAAACAGTTATGCGTAGATAATGTTTTATGCGTAGTCCTTAAAACCCTAAAGTTCAATTTCTACGAGTAAGATCTCTAGCCATAGGAAATGCACCAAAGTTTATCTGGGATATCTTAGAAGCCCAATGAGATGTTCTGTGCAAGTTTTAACATCAAACATGCTATGAATCAAAAGTACCCAATTCGTATGAACTAAAACCCTACAATTCAATTCTTTCACATTTGATGTTGTTGGGAAAGTTCTAAGCATGGATATCATCAATTCAACATATCAACAACATCTTACAAGCAACTAATTAACCAAAAACACTCACTCAAGAAAATACCCAATTCACGCATAAACCCTAATTTTTCAATATCAATCAATTCGTGTTTCTGGTTGAGTTTTGATGATGGAAATGGTTTCAATGATGTTAAATAAATGTTTTGACTTTATCATTTTAACCAAAAACACACACCATTGATTATGTGTTCATACGCTTATGCGTAGAACACAAAATCACTCATATATGAAAATCTAACCGTTGGTTTTTGAAACGATTTAAAACCCTTGTTTGTAATCATGTTAAGAACACAAAAACACTTACAAAATGATGATCCAAAACACGGATTTGAAGCTTGAATTTTAGGCGTAGGATTAAGTTAGGTTGGATAATAAATGTGAAGAATTAATGAGTTAGGTGGATGTTTTATTAAAATAACTTTGAGCTTTTGACAGTTTTAGCCCCTTCACCTTTTCCATTTACATCCAATGTCCATAACTTCCATTTTGGTTACCAAACGAAGGATATTTGGAAAGAATTTTGACGACACTCCCCCTTGACTTAAGAAATAATGAAGTTTTATAAATTTTAGTCCGGGGAGTGTCAGTAAACCAGAAATGTGACCACCATTCTTAAAGAAACAACCATGATAAGGTAACATGCAAGTACAAGGTTTTATGAGACCGTAAAATATTTGCATTCTCCCCCTCAACACTTGATTGTAAAAATACTGAATTTTGAAAGATAAGAGTGTTGACGGAAGATTTGTACTTGCCATGTTAAAAGAAACATAGATAGAAGAATATTTTTGTTGTTTTATCCGATTTTATATTTTTGTATTTTGTTTTTGAAAAACATATTTACAAAAGGGGTTTTGGTGTTTGACTGGTTTTTAAGAATGTTTGAAGAGTTCATCCAGTTCCTCTTGAGTCAAACACTACATACCAATCCGGTGGACCAGCTCATTAAACCTAGCAGGAGCTAAGGCTTTGGTGAGAAGATCTGCCAAATTGTATTCTGTACCCACAAAGTATAATTCAACTGTACCCTGTTCCACGTGGTCCTTGATGAAATGATATCGAAGATCTATGTGCTTTGATTTCGAATGTTGTACTGAGTTGCACGAGATCGCAATAGCACTCCAATTGTCGTAGTACATCGGGATTTTGTCAAACACGTAACCATAGTCTTTGAGTTGTGTTCTCATCCAAATAACTTGAGCACAACACGCTGACATGGCTACATATTCTGCTTCTGTTGAGGAGAGCGATGTACAATCCTGCTTCTTCGATTGCCATGACACCAGTTTATCACCAAGAAATTGTAATGCTCCTGAAGTACTTTTCCGTGAATCTAAGCATCATGCGTGGTCAGCGTCTGAAAAAGCTATTAGTTCAAAACCAGAATCCTTCGCATACCAGATTCCCAAGTTAATGGTTCCCTTGATGTATCGGAGGATTCTTTTAGCCTCAGAGAGGTGGGTTTCAGTTGGTCTCGACTGATAACGGGAGCAGAGATATACGGCAAAAACAATGTCAGGCCTGCTGGCTGTTAGATACATGAGAGACCCAATAATACTACGGTATTTGGTAGGGTCCACCAATTTCCCATGTAAATCAGCGTCTAGCTTCTTGGTATGAGCTATTGGTGTGGCATAGGTGTCACAGTTTTGCATTCCAAATTTGTTTAACAGTTCAAGGGCATATTTGGACTAACTCAAGAAAATACCACGGGGTGATTGATGGACTTGCATTCCGAGAAAGAATGTGAGTTCACCTATCATTGACATTTCAAAATGTTTTGTCATAATTTTTGCAAAAGCATTTGAGTATTTTAAATGTGTTGACCCAAAAATGATGTCATCCACATAGATTTGAACGATTAAGATGTGAGCCCCGTGATATTGTATGAAAAGTGTAGGATCGACCGAACCTTTGGTGAATTTATTGGCTATGAGAAAGGATGATAACTTATCGTACCACGCCCGAGGAGCTTGTTTGAGATCGTACAGAGCTTTGTTCAGTTTGTAGACGTGGTTCGGGAACTGTGGATCAACGAATCCTTCTGGCTGGCTGACATAGACTGTTTCTTTCAGTTGACCATTCAGAAAAGCAGTTTTGACGTCCATCTGAAAGACCGTTATATTCATATGAGCCGCGAATGCGAGAAAGATCCAAACAGCTTCAAGACGAGCAACCGGAGCGAATGATTCTTCAAAGTCAATACCCTTTTCCTGTCTATAACCCTTAGCTACCAGAGGTGACTTGTTTCTGATTACGTTCCCTTCAGCATCCAATTTGTTCTTCCAAATCCATTTTAGGCCAATGACATAGACCCCTGTTGGTCTTTCAATTAGTTCCCATACTTCAAGACGTTTGAATTGGTTGAGTTCTTCTTGCATGGATTCAATTCAGTTGTCTTTTGTCATTGCGTCTTTAATGTTTTTAGGCTCAGATTGGCAGATAGTGAGTGCATAAATGCAATGTTCACCATCTGTGTGAAGACGTTGTCTTGTTACGACTGGTTGATTCGGGTTACCAATAATATTCTCAAGAGGATGGTCTTTTGTCCAACGATGTGTAGAGGGTTGATGTTGGTATACATTGTGCAGATTTTGAGGATTCAAATGGTTTGTAGATGATTCCGCAACATCTGGTGCAGCAGTTTCATTAGCAAACGGGTTAAAGAACGCATTAGGATCAAAATCTGCAGGTGGGGGTACTTCATTAAGAACATCATCAGCTGGTTCAGCGTCGTTGGAAGCAGTTTGTTCAACTGTTGTTGTAGAGTCAACTGGTGGTGCTTCTTCAACAGTAGTTGTTGTAGCTGATGTATAAGGTATAATAGTATGATCAGGTTGAGCAGCGGAAACAGCGGATACACCTGGAGCACGTTCATCAATGTCATCACTAAACAGCGGAGCAAAGAGCTTTTCCATTTGTTGACGAGTAAGCTGGGGGCTTGGTTCAGCTGATGATGGGGTGTGAGGGAAGTTTAAACGGTTGTGACCGGGTTCCAAGCTGTTATGCTCAGAAGCCATTTCTGTAAGTTCATCGAAATTTGCATGAATCGTTTCCATAACCTGTTTTGTACGACGATTCCAGATCCAGAAACCCTTAGAATTTTCACAATATCCTATAAAGACTCCAATGTCAGCTTTGGCTTTGAGCTTTCCAAAGTCATCACGATCATTATTTAGGTAGCAAAGGGATCCAAATACATGAAAGTGTTTGAGATTCGATTTATGGTTGTGGATAAGCTCAAAAGGTGTTTTGTTGTGGCGTTTTGTAATCATTGAACGATTTTGAGTATAGCATGCAGTTGATACAGCTTCTGCCCACAAGTAATCTGGAAGTTTAGCATTGATTAACATTGTTCTTGCAGCTTCCACTAATGTACGGTTTCGTCTTTCAACAACTCTGTTATGTTCTGGTGTACGTGCAATAGATGTCTGATGCTCAATTCCCACTTTCTCATAAAATTCTCGAAGAGTTTGGTTCACAAATTCAGTTCCTTTGTCTGTCCTGATTTGGCGGACGGTGTTCCGGAGCTGAACTTTAATTTTCATGAGAAAGGTGATGATCATCTGTGGAGCTTGATCTTTACTTCGAAGAAAGTAGACCCAAGTCCATCGTGAGTAGTCATCAACAATTACCAAGATGTAGCGTTTGCCATTAATCGTTTGCACGTGCATCGGGCCACACAAATCCATATGAAGAAGATGAAGCACATGCTGAGAGCTGTGTTCCACCTTTGAAGGAAAATGAGCACGAGTGCTTTTCCCTTGTTCACAAGCTGAGCAAAGGTGATCTTTAGAATACCAGAATCTTGGGAGACCTTCAACAAATTTGTGTCGAGCAAGGTTGGTGATGGTTTGAAAGTTTAAATGTGAGAGACGACGGTGCCATAGCCAGGATTTTGTTGATGTTGCCTTTAAAAGTAGACAGATGGGAGATGAAGCAACCATGTCTTGCATTGAGATTGTGTACAGACTAGAATTGCGAGAGCCAGACATTAGATCGTTTCCTTGTAGATCACGAATGAAACAAGTTTTCTCCCGAAAAGCAACTTCCAAACCTCCATCACAGAATTGACCGACTGAAAAGAGATTGTGACCGAGGCCTTCCACATAATAAACCCTGTTAATTTCGATATTGCCATTGATATAATCTCCGTAGCCCATGATAGATGCGAAGTGATCATTCCCGAATCTGACAGTGCCAATGAACTTTGCAATAAAGTTTGATAACAGTTTAAGATTTCCTGTCATATGTCGGGAACATCCGCTATCAACAATCCAAAGGATGATCTGTATCACCTGCATTACACAAAGACGACACAGATGGAATAGAAGTAGATGTGGAACCCGAAGTGTTAGAGGGTTCCAAAGCAGTTATAGTAGAAATACACACATCAATGATTTTAGGCATCCATTTAAATCCTAGTGTATTATGTATCCATTTCTGCCATCTCCAACTAGTCTTAGCTTTAGTCTTAGTGAATACACTAGGTGGTACTACATTCCTTGGAGGTGATACTGGAACTACAGGGACATCAATGCGTTTCTTAGAATCTAAGGAGGGCGGTTTACCAAGCACAGACTTAGAAGCATTAGTGGGCCTAGAGGTATTCCGATTCTTAGGATTCCTTAAACGAGACAAGATAGCTCTAGCAACACATTTGTCATGACAATCAGAAAGCATACTTTTACGACAAATAACACAAGAAGCATCAGACTGAATATCAAAAGTACTTAAAGGTTTAGCATTCGTTACAACACTTTTCCATTACATTTTTACGACGCAATATCTAAAGTGGGTGCAACTTGAGTCTTATTCAAAGTCCTAGGGTGTTCTTCTACTTCAGCATTCTTTATTGTTCTTTTCTTAGGTCGCAACTTCCTATTCTTCCTTGTATTGCTCCTAGGCTGTGAAGTGCAGACGTTTGGAAAAGAGGCAACTATTCCTGTTTCAGTAGAGGGAAGCACATTAGTATCTTGTGTTTTGTCATTAGGCAATCTGGGATCACGTTTGCTAAGTGTTACAGGTGCAATTTTCTTAATGATGCTAGGCTGAACTTGTTCATACTTTCCTAACATTTCCCTTAACTTAATGATAGTGTGCACCAAATCTTGATTTTCAGAACGAAGATTTCCAGAAAAATTCATGACTTCTTTAGTGTGTGCAAGATAATGATCAAGTTCGTTTGATGCATCATTACGAGTCTGTTTGAGTAAACCAAATATGACACCATATTCCTTTTTAACTTTTGCAAGTTCTTGTTCATATTTTGAGATTTGACATTTCAAAGACACGTTTTGATCGTCCAGTTGCTCAATTTTAGGATCAAAAGATTTTGAGCGTAACTGAGTGATTTTGTTTTGCAAAGAAAGTTCACGATTTTGACAATCTTTTTGACACCATTGAAGACGACGTTTTGAATTTGAAAGCTCGTTTAAAAATCGTTCATTTTCAACTTTTAAAGATTCAATCTGGTGCACATTATCAGTATTGTTGGATCGATATACTTTAATCAAACTAACTTTAACTAGCTTGTTAAGGTTTAATAACCTCGGATAAATCCTAAGTTATTAACAAAGAAACACTGAGCAATCTTTATCAAGTACGCGGAATTTACTTAACAAAGCTAAGAAGAATAACTTTTATTATAAACTCTAAATCTGCTTATTATGCAGATACTCTAATACAACTCTAAGATAATCGAACTTTTCTCTAAAACACTAATTCGTAAACTCTAAAACTTTTTTTTTTTTTTTTTAAATCGTACCTCTAATGCCAATCTAGGAGTCCTTTTATAGGCTCAAGGATATCCTAGTCGGTTTACAATTTGTAACCTTGTACGAAAAGTAATCTAAACATAGAATACAATTCTTTCCATAAATGAATATAACAGTTCTTTTGTTCTTGCAGTACTTTGACTTCATAGTGCAGTACTTTGACTTTGTATTTAGCAGTACTTTGACTCTTTGACTTCTTCCAGTACTTTGCAGTTTACAGTACTTTCATATCTTCAGCACTTTCATATCCCAACAATCCTCCCCTAACTTGAATTCTACTTGCTTGACTTCAAGTTCCTTTGTGAATATATCTTTAACAGCTTCATCTTTAAAAACGGATTGTTTCTTAGTCTTTAGATTGTATCTCTGTAATATCTGTGCTTGTCAAAGTATCTCTTAGAATTGTTCTTTCCACAGCATCATTCAGCAAGCTCCATCTTTTCAGCAACACAGCAACATATGACAAATTGTACATTAATTCAGTTTAAGTTGCATACTATTCTCATTACTTCCAAGTGAATCATTGAAAAATTAATGGATTTAGATCTCTTTACCAAAGCCATTATCTCTGGAGTAGCCAAATGTTTTGATGTGTAAGACCATGGTACATTGATAACCATATGATTTTTAGCAAACCACCAGCTATCAACAGATTTGATTTGTCTTTACCAAAAGTTGTACCCTTCTGGACTAGTTAGTTCTTCTATCTAATGGTGAACTAATTACCAATAATGGTTTTTCCACAGCCTTTACCACAAGCCATTTTCTTGTGGGCTAGCCAACTCTTCACATTACTGATATGGTGAGTTCATTACCATCCAACTTATTAGCAAGTTGTCAACTAAAAACGGATTTGATATATCTTTACCAGAGCCGTTTGCTCATGGATTAGTCAATCCTTTTGTAACCATGGTGGATTGATAACCTATTGATGTTATCATCACAAAAACCATTTATTCAACCTTTATTTCAAAATATTTATTACTTAGCAAAAGGTTTCTTCTAAAATTCATTTAACTGGTTTATTTCTGCAAACAGTACTTTGATGAAAGTACTGTCTGATCAGCAGTACTTTGAATAAAAGTACTGATATATCAAAAAGTATTTATTCAAATAAAATTCATACCAGTTATTGATCATCTTCAGCAATGGTAGTCCAGTTGATAAATAAGTTGATAACCATGCAAGCAGTTTCATTATCCTCTTCTACTTCCAATCCATGCTCTAGCATTCTTCTCATGAGCTCAACTGTGAGAGGGTATCTTCTTTCTGCAAACATGTGTATCATTGTTCCATTTTCCAGCTCTAAAACATGAACTCCAGACTCTTCAAAGAATCTCCAGCAAACAGTTTCCCAGCTTTCTTGATTCTTCCAGATATCATCAGTGCTCTCTTCTTCAGTTTCCCATATAGTTATGAGATCACCATGTAAAACCAAACCAATCCCTTCTAATGGATTATTTTCAAAGTAAGCCTTCACAACATGATATAAGTAGAATAGGTCTACTCTATCTATAATGTGCAGTAAATCCCATAGCCTTTTGAAAACTTTGAAGCTTTCATCTTCTTTATGAAAAATCATGTAATCTCCATCCTTGAATTTCACAACTTCAAAAACACTAATCTTTGATCTGTTCATCTTCATGTCATCATCTTCCTTTGTATAATCAAAATCTACCACTCTGAGATAATTCTTTAATTCATCACTAGTCTCAGATCTTAATTCAACTTTTTATTTCTTTGAGAACTGAACATCTGTAACTTCAGTTTTCCTTTTTCTTTTCAAACTCTTCTTTCTTTCAGCTTCAGTCCAGGTAGCTTCTTCTCTAAAGTCTTTAATGCCTGCAACATTCTTCTTATAATCCTCCCTAGCAGCATCATATAATCTTTTCATCTCAAAATAATTAAACTTCTGCAATCCTTTATACCCTTGACTTTTCAGATAAGCCATCATAACATTTCTGTCTTTAGCTTTATTAAGTCTTGGCATAAATCTAACTGGAACAGGTGATTGTAATGGTTCAGCAGCTTCAGCATTCAATTCCTCATGCAACTTCTGAGCTGCTTCTCTATTCTGAGCTTCTTGAGCTTCCTGAGCTTTTCTATCTTTAGCATTTAACTCTTCTTGAAGCTTTCTAGCTGCAGCTTCATTCCTAGCAACTTCAATTGCTCTAAGTTCTGCTAAAGTTAATTTCTTTTTCTTAGTTTCAACCAGAACACCTTTCCCTTTATCTTTAGGATCAATTGCAGGTTGAGAAGTTCTTTGTTGTTCTTCTTCTTGTACATCTCTAATAGTAACTCCTCCTCTTGGTTGTGACAAATCTCCTAAAATTGTAGCAATGAATTCATCATCACTTGCAGAATGAATAGGTTTGAATGTAGCTTCCTCCTCTTCTTGTATAACAGTTGTAGAAGGACCAGCTTCTTCTTCAAAATTCAATACTCTTGGTGTTATAACCTCTTGCCTAGAAGTATCTTGAAAAGCAGCACTTTGATGTTCAGTACCTTGATCATCAGTACCTTGAACTTGAACTTGTTCTTCTTGTTCCTCAGTATCTGAAATAATCTTTTCTTCAGTACCTTCAGATTCTTTCTTCTTCGTAACATCTTCTTTCAAATTTTCCTTTTCTAAATTCCTCCCCAAGTTGACAGAAGATGGTTTAGGAACCTTCTTGGTTTTACTAGACTGTGACTGCCTTTGCGCTTTCTTCTTTGATTTAAGCCAGATACGAAATTCTTTAATCAAAGGCCAGACAAAAATTTTTAACCTTCTAAACTTTTTCTTCAATTTCTTTATCTGCTGAGATAGAACCTTAGTAGTCTTTTTCAACCTAACGATCTCCCTAGTCAAAGCATAATTATCCAAAGATAAACCTTCACGAGGTATAGTATATGGATCTTCACCTTGAATATGTGAATGTTCCTCTGACTGAGAAACAGGAACAGAACGTAGTGGAGATGGAGTAGGGGATCTTTCAATCTCTTCTTGAACCTCAGGGCTTGGAGAAACAGTACCCTGTAGAGATGCAGTACCTTCATGAAAAGCAGTTCTTGCAATGCAGTACCTTGTGTGTCAGCACTTGGTGATGCAGATCTTTAAGAAGCAGCACTCTGAGAGGCAGCACTTGGTGAAGCAGTACCGTGTACAGAATCAGTACCTTCACTTTCCTCACCCTCTCCAGCTTCATCACGTACAGCTTGAACAACTTCCATCATTGTAGTAGTCAATGGAATATCTCCACCTCTGAACAAATCACTTCGCCTAGCCATAAATGTAAATATTTTGGCTTGTTGCACAATGACAGGTAACAAAGCAGCATGTTTTGGAACATCAGCCAATTGCTTGTTTAAGAAAACCTGTACAAACCTTGGGTACATCAACCATTTTGACCCAGATGATATATGTGAAAGCATCCCATCCAAAATAAGCCTTGAAAAATTAAACACTCTGTTGGTAGCTAATCCAACCACTGCAGATGCTATATTTGACCCAAACTGCTCCCAAGAAGTACTTTTAGAACTTATGCAATGGAGCAGTACATGAATCAAGAACTTCCATTGAGGACAGAATAATGCTTTCTTGAATGTTTGTTCTGTCAAAGATCCTTCATAACCAAGATCCCTAAAAGTATCCCAAATTAGTTGCTTGTCAAATCGAATAGCCCCATCTTCATTATCAAATAATAAATCTTCTCGAATAGAGGCCTCTGTAATCTTGATAGTCCGTCCAGCAACTGTTGATCTAATATAATATTCATCCTCCTCCATATTATCTCTAGCAATAGCCCAAAATTCTTGAATCCAAGGTTCAATAATATCCGGCTCAACTAAAAGAGCATAACTAATTGGCGACCCAGTAAGATAATCAATGATATCATAAAAATCCACATTCGCCTCAGTCTTGTCCAAATTAGCCACCATATTGTGCTTTGAAACAGTTAATCGATTCGCCATTGTGGAATAAGTGAGCACAATGAAAAGATTTTATCGAATAATAAAGAGATGGTGATTGTGAGATAAGTATGGAAAAGATTCTAAGTAATAATATGAGAGGGAAAATCGGGAAGTAGTTATTTATAGGTGGGATTTGAAAAATCACAGCCTATAATAACAAAGTTACCGTTACTATCAATTACCCATCAATATTACCGTTGGAACAGTACTTTAATACGACAAACAGTACTTTCCACATAAGCAGTACTTTCCCAAGCAGTACTTTCAGGAAAAACAGTACTTTGCCAAATTCCTTCATAGAAACTAAGTATTAACAAGTATCCTCCCCTCAAGCAATACACAGGACTATACTAACACCTTATAGTCCTCCCCTCAGACATAGCTTAGTAGTTAATCATTCCAATGCTCACGACCAAGTGATTGAATCGTGACACATCAAAACCTTTTGTGAGTAAATCAGCTACATTGTCATCCGTGTGAACCTTAACAACATTGATGAGCCTGTGCTCATAACAATCTCTGATAAAGTGATGCCTAATCTGAATATGCTTTGTCTTGGAATGATACACAAGAATCTTCACAATACAAATGGTACTCTCATTATCAATATTGATAGGAGTATTTTTGAAATTGAACCCATAGTCCAAGAGTTGATTCTGCATCCACAAAACTTGTCCACAACAGCTTGCAGCAGCTACATATTCAGCTTCAGTAGATGATGTTGCTGCAATTGTCTGCTTCTTGCATTGCCAGGAGACTAACCTTCTTCCAAGATATTGGCATCCACCAGTTGTTGATCTTCTATCATAATTATCACCTGCATAGTCACTATCTGAAAAAGCTTCCAAGTGAAAAGGTGACTCTTTAGGATACCACAACCCCAACTTAGGTTGTTGTTTCAAATAACAGAAAATTTTGTGTCAGTGAATAATACAGGATGCTTTTTATCACAAATTTGAGAGACTGAGAGCAAGTTGAACTTAAGTTCTTTCACATATCTAACATTCTCAAAGTCAATAAGCCCTGCTTTGATAGTTCCTTTGCCAGTAATCTTTCCTCCATTGGGATCATTCCCAAATGCAACTCTTCCTCCACTAATATTTCTAAAATCAGACAGGATCTCTTTGTCTCCTGTCATACTTCCAGAGCAACCACTATCCACAATAAGATGATCTTTAAGCTCGTCTTCTGGGTTGCCCTGCACACAAAGAAAAGAGTTAGTAACTTTTAGGAACCCAAGCCATTACTGACTTGTGTTCCCCTTGTGGAGTTACAAACTCAAATTCTTTGAGTATGTAATTCCCACTATCTTTCAAATGATGATCCAAAATTATCTTTTGATTTTTAACATGTGGATTTTCAAAACTTTCTAGTTTTTCAACATAAATCTCTTTCACCAGATTATTAGCATTTTCTTGTATCACAAAAACATCAGATTCACTTTTTGTTGAAAGTAATGTGTGTCCCTCAGTAGTACCTTCCTTCTTAACCCATTCTGGTTTAACACGTGGTTCCTGTGATCTAGACACCCTATGTGAATTGTGATACCTTCTAGGTTGATAGTGAGATCTCCTAGAATTCCTATTCCAAGTAGTGTGATCAGTACCTTGTTTCTGAGCAGTACTTTGGAAAGTACTGTGAGATACTGAAGGTTTTGAAAAATGTCTTCTCTGATGTGGGTATCTGTGATCTGGTGTGAAGTTTCTATGATTAACCCTATTTGAATTATTCCAAACTGGTTTATTCTCTCTAGGTTTCTGGTTGGTAGACTTATTCCTTGGAAACTTGCTTAGATATTCTGAGTGTTTGTCACAATCTTTGATTAAGTGATGAGGACTGTAACACACAAAACACAGTTTTTGACCCATATGTCCAAAGTGATTTCTTCTATGTCTATGCACAAAATTATTTTTCCTTCTTGGTGAATGATAAAATCTGTTTTGACCAAAGTTATCCCCAAAAGGTTTAGCAGTACTATTTTTAAAAGGTTTTGTAGAAGGTACTGCTTGTTGAGCAGTACTTTGTTTTAAAGGTACTGCTTGATTTTGAACATTATTTTCAACAGCTTCTTTGGGTTTCTCAGACCTAGATTGAGCTACAAGCTTCTTCCTAAACTCTAGACTGTCTACTCCAAAGCGAGAAACATCAGGCCTAGAGGGTTGATGAATGCCAGTGGGATGAGGAACAGCATGATAACCTGATCCGTGCCAAACCGTCAAGTTTTCTCACGCAAGCTGACCACTTGTGAATGGCCAACCGTAAGAAACATAAAACAGCTTAAGCACAAATGCAATGAAGATCAGGGGAGTATAGTGTTTCCCCGGGTCGTTATGTCCCAGCGAGCTGTGCGAAGAATCACCAAACGAATAGTGATCGAGAGATTTGAACGGAAAAGAGGGATTTGATATGATTATAACTACAGAAAAAGCCTATAAATTACAGGGGCTTAAATGCAAATTAAAGAAAATTAAAAAGATAAAAAATATTAAATAAACGCTATCACTATATTTAAAATGATGTTTTTGTTTTTATGTTTTTATAAAACTGAAATTAAAAACTACGTAACGTACAAATGAAAACATGAAACTTACACAATATAAATCCTAAAAATATGAAAATGACATTTTTACAAACCTAATGATAAAAGAAAATTTATAGAAAAAGAAAATTATTTTTATAACTATTTATCTAATTTTTATTAATTAAAAACTATTTTTAACTATTTAATAATATCCTATAATACAAGAAAATATGAAATAGAGCTAGAAAAATAAAATTAAGACTTAGAAAAATCTAAAATATCAAAAGAGAATTTTCAAAACTATTTTTGTATTTTTCTGATTATTTTTGTATTTTCTAGGAATTAAAAACTATTTAAAACTACTTATATTACTTAAAAATACAAATTTAACTAAGAAAAATCTAGAAAAATATTTTTTTGTCTTTTTATATTTATCTTAACTTAATAAAAATTAAAAATTATTTTTTTGAACCTTTTCTTAATTAATTGTACTAAATGCTAATTAAAAAGACTTAAAAACTAATTAAAATCAAGAAAAATAGCAAACTGACTTGAAAAAATCTGAAAATTTCAAGAAAAGTCTAAAATATTATTTAGAATCTAGGAAAAATAGAAAAACTTGGGCTTGTGTGGAGGAATTTGAAACTGCTATGTCAAGTGCTTAGAAATAAGCACTTGAAATAAGCAAATGGTCACAAACAAGCACCAAACTGTAATAGAAGCTTGAATAAGCTAAAAGAACTCTAAGGCAACTAAAAACAACAAGCTATACCCTCTGGATTGCAAGCTTAGACAGATTTGATGACTAGGCTTGTGTGCTAAAAATCAGATGTGAGGCCTACTTTAAGCTTAAAAATAAGCAACTAGATAAGCTGAAAACTAGAAAACAGAAGAAGGGACTTGAAGTAGACCTGACCAAGTATGTCTAAACCAAAGACCAGACCTTGGTGAGCCAAGATGGGCCCTGTGCAAGCTCTGCAAGTCCCTGTGCAGACTCAGTGTTAACTGAGTCAGTTGCACAGGGCAAAGAAGCCCATTTGACAAGCCAGTTTTAGAGCTTGTAGAAAATTTGCAAAAATATACAAAAATGGCAATAATAAACTAGACCAGTAGAACTTTTTAACACAACAAGTTTCATTGAAATTGGACCAGAGATGAGTCCACTAAAAATCTCCTTAGTTGAGCTCAAAACTGAGTTTCACCATTTTGACTTTTAAAGCAGAAATGAAATATTGACCAAATTGAAATTTGAAGACAATTTATGGACTGAAATCAATGTGTTATGATGAAATAAACCTACTGCAATCTATATCTATGTATTTTAAACACAAAATGAGCTTTTGCTTTGCCAAAGATCCAACAGATAAGTAATGAAGACAGTTGAAAAATGATTTTTGACTATAGGGGTTTGCAGGCACAAGTGAAAGACTCAAATGAGTTCAAAGTAGCTACACAAACATAAATCAACAACATTCAACCACTGAGCAGACCTTGTAACACAGTTTGCCTAGCTGATCCAAACAGTCCTTTAAGAGGCTGTTTTAAAGCTTTTCAAAGGATTAAACTGATTCAAACCATGAAATGGATCTACAAAGTTGAAAGATGATTGTATGCACTGATTTGAGTCTAAATTACCACTGATAACATCCTTTTACCACAAAATACTAAGTTGCTAACTTTTTATGTTAAAATGAAATATAAGGGTACTATGAAATATAATGAATAAATGGACTATTTTAATTAAGATACTAACTAATATATATCAAATTAACACAGAAAAACAAGATTGAGCATTTTATAATTACTAGAACAATTAATGCTAAATATGATAAATTGGCTTACAAATTTCTTTCCAGCCAAAGATTATGAACCAATGACTAATATCACTCCTAACAGCTTCCCACAAAGCCTCTAAACCAATAATCAATCCAAAGTTAGTTCTGCATCAACCATTAACCATTTCTATTGCCATTTGACCCCGTTTGACTTTTTGTTGACCAAGAACCAAAATGAATTGAAACTTAAACTTAAGCTTGCAAAAAGCTATGATAAGCTTGTATAAGCTTATTGGAGCTGAGAAACAAACTATATGAAGCTTTGGAATGAGAATTTGAAATGGAAAATTTCCACAGTAAACTTGAAAACATGAAACTTGAATGAAGCTTGAATTAAGACTTGAAAACGAAGTACAATGATTAAGTAGCTTAATTTGAATACAATAAAACTTAGAATTACAT
Organism: Chrysanthemum seticuspe; assembly: GCA_019973895.1. NCBI lineage: Eukaryota > Viridiplantae > Streptophyta > Magnoliopsida > Asterales > Asteraceae > Chrysanthemum > Chrysanthemum seticuspe. Next base: position 93,644,752 of record BPTQ01000005.1, on the reverse strand, counting down.
CTTTAAAACACTAATTAATCTGATTTTATAAAAAACGACATACAAATTTAAAACTAAACTAACTACTACTTTTCCTTTGCTTCTTTCCTCCTTTTTATATACCCATAAGCTTCCACGTGTCTTCTTGATCAAATCCCACCACTTCTTTTAGCCAATGGATGAGTTTTAAGCATATTGGCCATTTTATGTGTTTTGGCGGGAAAGGCATAATTTGACCTCTGTGGACTTTTAGACTGCAACTAGGGGGAAGGGTGGCTAGGTATGATGATGAGGAGGGGTGTTGGAAGAGATAAGGCTTTGTGAGTGGTGAGTGGGAGAGGTTGTAGGGTGTACAGTCAAGTGGGGGGAGAAGAAGGTGTACAGGATAAGGGAGGGAAAGCAGCTTTTGACTTGTTTTTGACCAAAGGTCCAAAAATGATTATGACAGGGGGTCACAATGGTTGGCAGGGTCTAAAATGCAAAAAGGGGTCATGGCTTAGCTTATTTGACAAGGACCTTTTGTGCAATTTCTGATATCTTGAGGGACCAATCCTGTAATTTTCCAAAGTTCATACAAGGGATCAAAATTGACAAGCTTCCATAGTACAAGGACTAGTTTTGACATTTTCAATTTTCCAGGGACCAAACTTGACATTTTACGAAAGTTCAGGGACCTTTTCTGCCATTTAACAAAAGATTTATTCAAGGACCATTTTTGACAATTTAGAATATTTCAGGGACCTTGAATAACATTTTTCTTTATTTTGTTTTACCAGGGACTGTTTTTGACAACTTTTGAAACTTGGGGGACTAAAACTGCCAATTATGCAAACTTTATACGTTTTTCACTAGATTTTGATATTTTTGCATTTAAAACACATAAAACACTTATTTGTGATATTTTTATCATTTTGATGCATTTCTGAGTGTTTTCAGATGTTTTTGCAGTTTAATTGGTACAAAAATGATGAGTATTTAGACACTCATCATAACCATTGTTTTTCTTATACTCAGGTGGTGGTTCACTTATTGAGCCCTCATTACTAGATGTATCTCTATAGTTAATGAGTTCATCATCACTAGTGGTTATGTCCTCAAAATCACCATCATCCTGATCACTAGGTTGGTTTTCATCTATGTTACTAAAGTCCATTCCAAATCCTAAGCATGTTCTAATGTAAGCCCTTCTCTGTTTTTCAACATAAGCAACATGGGACAAGCCAGACTCTCCCCAAGCAGCAAACTTAGCTAACAAATCATCTCGTTCCTTAGTTAATTTCTCTATTTCAGCAATTTTACAGTTTAGTTTCCATTCACTAAGTTTTAACTGATAATCCTGTTGTTCATATTTTTCAGCCCACGCCATTTCATTATTTTCATGAGTTAATATTTTGGCTTCCATAGACTCTAAAGTGATTTGATAACCTGCTACCTCAGACCTAGCCCTAATACAATTATCTCTTTCAATCACATAATTGTTAAGCAATTTTAGATAAAACTCATAACAGTTTGAGCATACCTCAGAGATAGGAGACTGAGTTGGTGAAGTAGCCACCATAGCAAGAAGAACAGGATCATCTTCACTTTCTTTGCTCCAATCAAATCCTCCAAAGCCATCATCAGATTCCAAAGCAGCATGTTCAGATTCTTCATCAAAAGCAGTGCTCCAGTCCAATGCTTCCACTGTGTTTTCAACTGTATCTTCCACTGCTACCATACAGTAAGTCACCGGTTCATCATCAAATTCTTCACTCCAGTCAACTTCTGATAACTTCTCTTGAGCAACCAAAGCCTTTGTTTCAGTTATTGGAATTTCTTTGAGCTCAAGTTTTGGCTTCTCAGATGTTCTATTTGCTTGATACTTAGCAAACCTGCACTCCCTTGCAAAGTGACCAGTCTTTTGACAATTGAAGCATTCAATTTGAGATTTGTCAAAAGTTATTCCTTGTTTTGGTTTGAAATCAATACTTTTGCCTGTCTTCTTTATGTACTTTTTGATCCTTGCAGTGATCATAGCAACTTGCCACCTGATATCAATTTCTTCAAGTGCATCTTCTTTAATCTGTGCTAGATCCTCTTCATAAGTAACAGGTAAGCTTGCTTGTTGTGCAAAGAAGGAGCACACAACTTCATCTGAGTGCAAAGTGGTAGATGGTGGGGCCTGCTGAGCATATGAAGGGGGATTGTAAACAGCAGTACTTTGAGAAACAGTACTTTGAGGAGAAGCAGTACTTTTGGAAGTACTGCTCTTCTTTTCAGATGATAGAAAAGCAATACTGTGAGATTTTGAATTTGGTTGACCACTCATCTCATGTTCATACACCTTCAGTTGATGATAGAGATCATCAAAGTCCATGACATCCAATCCTTGTTGTCCTCTGATCATAGTAGCAATCACATGCCATGTAGACGGCAAACTCCTTAGAAACTTCAAATTAGCATCCTCAACTGACACTTCTGCCTTGTATAACTCCAACATGTTGAGGAGATTTTGAAACCTATCATATGCAGCATCAAGATTTTCTCTTTCACCAACTGTGAAAGTTTCAAATTGTTGCTTCAGCAAATTTCTGTGCATCTTCTTAGAGGCTTCATTCCCTCCAAATCTGGTCTTGAGAGCAGCCCAGAGCTGCTTAGCATCTTTAGCATCATGAAATTTGAGAAGATGACCATCTGGAATGGCAGATAAGAGAATGTTTAGTGCCTTTTCTTGATTCCTTATGGTTGCTGCTAGTAAGACTGCCTTTGGTGCAGTTGGTTGTCCAGGAATATTAATGGGTTCTGTAACTACTTCATTCCCATTCACAATTACATTCCATAGAGCATGGTCTATAATGGCAATATACTGCCTCATCTTCATGCACCAGAGATCATATTCTCCCTTCTTGATTATTGGAATTCTGAGTGAGGTGATTGAGGGTGGTGGAACAGCTTCAGTCGACATCTTGAATATTGTTGAAGTAGGATTTCTTCCTAGTCAGAGTTTCCAAACCTGGCTCTGATACCACTTGTTGTATCGATATACTTTAATCAAACTAACTTTAACTAGCTTGTTAAGGTTTAATAACCTCGGATAAATCCTAAGTTATTAACAAAGAAACACTGAGCAATCTTTATCAAGTACGCGGAATTTACTTAACAAAGCTAGGAAGAATAACTTTTATTATAAACTCTAAATCTGCTTATTATGCAGATACTCTAATACAACTCTAAGATAATCGAACTTTTCTCTAAAACACTAATTCGTAAACTCTAAAACTTTTTTTTTTTAAATCGTACCTCTAATGCCAATCTAGGAGTCCTTTTATAGGCTCAAGGATATCCTAGTCGGTTTACAATTTGTAACCTTGTACGACAAGTAATCTAAACATAGAATACAATTCTTTCCATAAACGAATATAACAGTTCTTTTGTTCTTGCAGTACTTTGACTTCATAGTGCAGTACTTTGACTTTGTCTTTAGCAGTACTTTGACTCTTTGACTTCTTCCAGTACTTTGCAGTTTACAGTACTTTCATATCTTCAGCACTTTCATATCCCAACAAGTATTCTCAACAATATCAACAGAATCAACAGAATCATCAGAGATATGATCAGATGCATATGCAACAGATTGTAATAAAACAAGATTATTGATATCAGCACAGATAACATCTTCCAAGAGTCGATCAACATCTTTTCTCAACAATTTCTTTTTACGTTTAGTATTTGAAATCGATGTTTCTGTTTTCTCGAAAACTGTTTTCATGAGACCAAGTTCCTTGTGAAAATCCCTTTCCCAATATAGTGCACAAGTTTTCAAATTTTTGACATGGGGTAAAATTCTTTTCTGAAGAATATCTCTTTGTTCTCGCGCCATTGGCGATTGAAAATGTTCAACTTTTATTTCAGAATGAAATTCAATCTCACGTTCCAAAATTTTGAGGTCAGATAAGAAAGTGTAAAAATATTTGATAACACGACAACTTTCGGCTTTTGTTTTAACTTCACTAAGTGAAGGTAAAGGACCATTAATTTGTGCACCATTGTGTTGGGGACGAACTTCAGAAACTGGTGTGATAACCAAAGGTTTGTTTGAAGTATCTTGTTGTGTGACAAAAGTTACGGCTTTTGAATAGTTAAATGGTTTGTTATAAACGACATTTTCCATTTTTGACCGACTCTCGTCATCTGCATCTAATTCCTCCATGCGATTATATTCAACAACAGTCATAATTGAATCATCAATTCTATGTTCTGCACTGTAAACTTCAGGATTTGGTTTGAATGCTCTGTTGGAAAACTTAGGTTTGTAATCAGCAAGAATTGGTCCATATCCATTTGGATTTGGTTTAAAAGTAAACTTTTGAATAGTTGTGATTGACTCACCATGTTTATAAACAACATTTCAAAACTCTTTGATTTTGTGTTGTAAGTCGACAATTTCTTCAAGATAGTTATCTATTCGTTTCATGGAATGCTGTTTGTACTCAGAGAACTGTTTTTGACAAGTTAACAACTCAGCCTTGGCTTTTTGAGTTTCCAAAGTAAGAGCGTTAATTTGTTGTTTATGTTCATGTTTCAGTTGTTCTATTTGAGACAACAAAGCATTCTTGGATGCGGCTAGATCACGTATCTGTCGTTCTAATGATTTTTCATTTTGATGAGATTTAGCAAAAGCGACTTCAAAACCATGTTCACGTTTTTCTTGAGTTTTAAAAACGTTGATTTGTCTAATTAAGCATTCATTATCCCTAATTAACAGTGCATTTTTATCTTTTAATTGCTTGCAAATTTCCAAACAAGATTCTTGGTCTTTAATTAAGGTCAGGAGCTCAATTTCTCTATTAGACAAAAGCTCATCTTGTTCAACGTGAGTCTCAACATGATCATTATTTAGATCCTCAAATATAACCACGGAGTCAACTTGATTATCAATATTAACCATAAGGTTATCTTGATCGTCAAATATAACTACGGGATCTATTTGATAATCATCGGAATGAGATGTGGATGGCTCATGTTGAACACTCTGATCCTTGTCGGATGGATAAATTGGCGGAGATATCAGATCAGTGATGAGTATATTTTGTTCCGGTACCTGAGACAAGCCATCAGTGTCATACACTGGGCATGTATCACTCATGTGTAGAGCTTGCATTTGTGCCATCAACATCAATGCTGCATTAGCCTGCAAGTCCTCCATATCATCATCAGAATCTGCATCTGCCATAAAGCTCTGTTCCTTGTTGGTAAGAGTTCCACCAGCTTCATCCTTGAGAGCCAAAAGCAACGCCTCTTTGTGATAAGCACTGCCTCTTATCCTCGGCTTAGGGCATGCATTAGCCAGATGACCCTTCTCATTACAGTTATAACAACGAAGACCATTAACCCCATTCTGAGCATTCCCCTGTTCAACCACTTGAGCCCTTTATTGTTGCGGAGCACCCATGTTATTCCTTCCCATAGCATTAAACCCTTGACCACCTCCCATCTGACGATCATAACCACGATTCTGAACTTCAACGCATCCATTGTTCACAACAGCCTGATTCCTTGTGTTGGATGAGGAACGAATGCGATTGTTGGATTTTTTTGTATATCAACCGAAGGCTTTAGCAATCATGACAAATCCTTGTTACAATTCATCGAAAGCAGCGGAGTCCTCATCAGCTTCACTTTAAAGTGCTTGAGCATTGTTGTTGTTGTATGGAACCAATTGAGTTTGTTGAGGTTGTTGCTATGACGGATCATATGGTGTGATGGTTGCCATTGGTTGAGGAGCGGGTTGAGGAGCTGTTTGAGGAGGAAGACTAGTTTGAGCCCACAAAGCAAGTTGTTGATTGTCCGGAAGTGACTGTGAAGCCGGGAGTCCACGGATAGCCCTTTCTTTGTCAACTTCTTTTTGGTGAGGCTTCAGATAGTCGTACAACAATCCGTATGTAGCATGATGAAGATTCTTAGCTTGACGAAGAAAAATGACATACTTCTCCCATTCCGGACCAAGACTACCTTAGGAACTTAGTGTTGACAGCAATTCGTGGCATGATGATGTTGTGTTTGTCCAAATCATTAATGATGTCTGAAAAGCGATGATGATATGACTCTAATGTCTCTCCTGGTTCAATCACGAAGTGTTCATAAGCCAAGTAGATTTTGGATTCCATGTCTTCCTGATTGAGTGTTGTGCCTTCCATAAGAAGATGAATATGTTCCCACATTGCTTTAGCAGTTTTTTGAGCATCAACACTTCGAAGGATTGGATTGGGTAATCCTAAAAGGATGTATTGCATTGCTAGTTCATCGGCTTCAAAATGTAGAAGTTCATCAGCAATGAGGTCTGAGATAGTTGCAATGTTGGTGACAGCATCTCTTGGTGGATTGGCATCTGGATCTGCGGGTGTGACAACAGTAGGCATCTGAAATGGACCTTCCATAATGACCTTCTTTAAGAACTTTCCATGTGGCTTCTTTAGATCACAAAACCTAAAGAACCTTATCACCCATTGATCATAATTTCCGGGAGTGAGCATTGGAGGTCTATCAAGTGAGCCAGCTTCATGAATTGATTGTTGGCTTCTTAAGGCTTCACACATCTTGCCAAACCATGTCGGTTCCTTCATAGTACTCCTGGATGGATGTGGATTGTAGAAGTTTGTGTAAGGTTGTACTTGAAGACTAGGTGGTGGTTGAACCATTTGTGGTGGAATTGCTCCTAGTTGTGGAGTATGTTGTTGATTAAATTGTTGTTGATAAATTTGTTGTTGTTGATTAAATTGTTGATGTTGTGGACTTAGTTGTTGTTGTTGTTGTTGTTGATTATAAGTGTAAGGAAAATAGCTAGAGTATGGTGGTTGTGACATGTTGAAAACTTGTGTTGTTAAATGGATCTTTGTAGTCGAATGAAACGTTGTTGATGAAGTATCCTTAGGCGTAGAAACCAAGTGTAGGCAAAGTAACACTTAAGCGTAAAAACACCAAACTTACGCGTAAACTTGATAGTTACGCGTAGGATTAGCTTACGCGTAAGAATTGAGAAACACTAAAGTTATGCGTAAACTGAAAGTTAAGCGTAGAAAACTTAGGCGTAGGATTAGCTTATGCGTAAGACAGAGCTTAGGCGTAAGAAAAATCTTATGCGTAATGAGTTCTACGCATAAGTTTGAGCTTATGCGTAAGATTAGGGTTTTGCCCAAAAGATCTTTTACACTATCACAGTGCAAAGGATATCCAAAGTCGAAGTGTTTTCAGGCTTATCGAAGCAAGAAAACACTGAATAAACCACGAAAACTGAAGATCAAACCACGGATGACTTACGCGTAAGATTAGGGTTTTCTTACGCGTAGAAAGCAACCAAAACTGATTTCTGCCCAACGATGTTTCTAAACCAGATTTTTGTGATGAAACAGCTTCAATGTCACCAAAATAACACAAAAGTGTGAAACTTGATGATCCAAAGCTACTAAACACCTTATGCGTAGAAATGAAACCACGTATAAAACCAAGCTTAAAAACAATGATCCACACGGAAAGTTTGAAACTTTTTGCTAAAAACAGATATTTTAACACCTTAAAACGTTGAAAGTACAAGAATCTTGGATTGAAAAGTGTAAAAAATACGTTTTTAAACATGACAAAGTATGAAACAGTTTTACTCGTAAACCACAAAACTTCAAAAACAAAAGATGTTCACCCAACTATTTGGCGAATGATACCACTGTTAGGTTCCCATATTAGTAACACAAGCATCAATATGTAGAAATAGAGAGAAGAGTGATCGGTTGAACAAGTTAAACACACACACGAATGAAATGAGAATAGTTATGCGTAAGGTGTAATGTATAAGATGAACAACTAACCCTCAAATGAGGGTTTACAAGAGTATTTATAGGGCAAGGAGCTAGGGCAACACATCTAGACTCCTTCCTTTCTTATGGGCTTGGGCCAAGGCTTATGGGCCTTCTACATAAGCCTTAGCTTAATAACTAACACAAAGGCCATATTAAGCTAACTATTACATATGAATCACTAACACTTGAATTAAGGTTTAGGAGTGATTCCAACACATTCATAGTCTGCCCCAACCCAGAGATCGGGACCACCCGAAGCCAATCAGAAGTATGGTCCTCCATCTGAGAAAAGAGTCCAGAATTGTTATTGTTATTATTGTTATTATTATTATTATTATGTACGTTTGGTCATTGAATTTCAATAGAAAAGAGTCCAGAATTGTTCTTCTTAATCTTCTAGTCATGTAAACCATATTATCCCAATCTTACGTTCCGTATAAAAATAAATGTGTATTCAACGTGAGTGAAAATATTAGCATTTGTTTTTGTTTGAGTCACGAGCTTGACTCCTCCCTTATTTATTAGGTAATAAGGCATCCGTCCCCACACTTAAAATTAAGTGCAGGTGGTAATAGCAATATACACCAACATGGTGTAAATATGCTACTGGGAGGAAAAATAAGGTAACAAATTCATACCTGAAGGGTTGTTGCATTCCCCTCTTTACATTTCCAGCATGGTTGATGAACTATCAATTTTAAAAATAGCTGAGCTTTCCTAAAGCTCTATAAAAGATAAAAGGGGGTATTTGGTCGGTAACCATTAGAGCTCATTGTTATTCCTTAATTGATCAAAGTCCTCATCCACCATGGAAGTATCAAACATTCCCAAAGAACATTCATTAATCTCATCATCCATCTCCACTTCCTCCTCAACATCAATTATCTCTTCAACTTGGTCAATGTAACAACCCATACATTTCAGGTTATTAAAATAACTTTTTACGTCTATTTATTATTACTTTAAATTCCTAAAGTAAATACTTTAGCGTGTAATCAAGAAAATCCAATCGCGTAAACTTAAATCGTAACCAACACTAGACTAGTTTTATTTTCCATTCTAGTCATATCTAATATGAACTATTGCTATTTTGACATTTTCATGAAAACGTTGTACGTTATACGTTTTACGCATATTTAAACCTACGATTATAGGTTTTTAACGACGTCTACGCTCTCCGTTAAAATTATCACTCATTTAATATGCTAATATAGAGTATATTGATAAGTTTTAACAATTTTTACAAGTTCCATATTTTTACTTTACCTGATTTTAAGTTTCGTAATTTAAATACTTAACGTTAGTAATTATCGGGATCAAACGACACTCCGTAACTTAGTTATATCACATAAGTCTTCCAATTATCACCTCATATGAGGATTGGTCGACATATCTAGATGAATCACCAAGACATTTATCTCTTGGTGATGGATCATAGGACACTTGTCCATTTACTTAATACATAAGTCTTACTTAGTACATAATATCTAGATCTTTTACTTACAACTAGCTAACTTATCACTTAACTCGCTCATCTTCTTCCTTTCTCTCCCTTTGAATGCCACCATCAATATCCCAAAACCATCCATCTTTGATTTTATAGCTTGAAGTTATACATAGAAGTTGAAGATCTTAGTAAGCTCTACATGAATCGTTTTGTTGATTTCTTGGTTAAATTGGAAGCTACACAAGTGTGTTAGGGCTGAATTCATAACAATATAGAACCTTATGAATATAGATAACCATATTGATTTCTTTGATTCTCTATATTGATAACCATATTGATTTCTTGGTTATAACAATATAGAGATATATTTCATGTATTTTATATATTTTATATACTTGATATACTTGATCATGCTTGGTAACTTGGACTAAATCACTAGAAACATTGAAAAGAACTAGTATTGCAGAATAATTTCTGGATAGGGGGTATAAATGGAATTACTGAGCAAAATTGGCAGACTATAAAATTTAGGTAAAAATATATAGGGTTAGGTCTATGTTTTGTGGTCGTTTTGATGGGTAGAAGTCCAAAAACAGATACCCGATGAATTAAATAGAAATGTTTTCGTGAGAAGTGTGAAAATCTGAGTAACAGTTTTCAAATAGGTAAAACCCATACAATTTGCATATAACCAACTCTTAGTCAAAGAAGAAAAGTTGTAGATAACATCCTAATTTGAACATATCCGAAAACCGGACGCAAAACGGATTTGTCAAACTCAAGTAGTGGCCAAAACCGTGATACTGAAAGTTGTTGAAGCAAACAACATGTTTATTTAAGGACAAATTAGTAATTTCATATTAGCTAAGTAACTTTAGAGACTCTGGGACCCAAAAATCTTTAAAGTTCGTTTAAAAACCTTTCCGTCGACATAAGGACCAAATCACAACCCTTTACGGTTTAGAAATAACGTATAGATTAAGACGAGAAAACTAAAATTTATAAAAACTCTAAACGAAACGTTTAGTATTACTTGACCACTTTTCTTACAAACCGAAGTGGTAGGAACCACGGAAAAACATACTCATTTGCCCTTTTCATAACTAATTGACCCCTACATGAAGAATTCGGACACTTGGACACATAAAAATGATTTAAAACTTAATTACCGAATAACTTGTAAATTAGAAACCGTAACTAGTTTTAAAGTGTCAAAACTAAATTTAAACAGTTGTTTTACTTTACAAATAGTAAATACACAAGCATAAATATTGTAATAACTATATAAAGCATGCTAGTATAAATACAAATGTTATTTTAGAACCTAAGACTCTATATAGTAATTTTAGGTTGCTCGTAGAGGTTTTTCACGGCATATCCATCGATTTCGTTATATACTTGATATCATCCACACACGGTGGGTTTGTAGCCCCATTCTTACTTGTTTAATTGTTTTAGGGTCCATTTGGTTAGAGGTTTTTGCACTGTTTGAATAGAATCAAAGTTAAAATATCACGTTTGGTATACTACTTTTTAAATAGAATAAAAAAGTTAGCCTAAAAACTTATTCCACAATAAAATGATAGGTTTCGATCAAATCCTCTTACACCATCTTTTTCACTCAACTTCTAGCCACAAGTAAATGTACTTTTCTTATTTTAACAATTTATTCTCTTTAATATCTTTAAAATAATACTTTTTTATTCAATTAATTTTAAAATTAAACATAATTACTCTCTTATTTTTATTTGTATACCTACATCAAATCCAATTCTTAAACCAAATCCAAATCCAATTCCAACCCCATCTACAAACCAAACGGACCCTTATAAACTCTTTGGGAAGAGATACATGCTTAACTACCTTCAAATACTCTCCACTGTGCTAAATCGCTTTGTTTTATTTCATTAACTTACGTGCTGAACCATTATTTTAAATACTTTATGTTGTGATGCATATGCATTGTTATTATATTTGGTCAATATGTGCATTCTGATTACTGCGTGACTAACGGACTATTAATATGTAATTATTGTAGTATGATTGCAAATGGTTAGGATGTATTAACAGTACACTTTGGGAAGTGGCACCCAGTAATCTTTGGGAAGAGATACCCAATATGTTCGGTTTGTGTGCATAAGGTTGTGTCGCTGCATTTGTGTCGTTTCATTTAAGTGCTCATATATGTATATCTTACTCACTATTGTCCTACACGATTTAACGCACCTGACTTTTGCACTTACATTTATAAATATAAACCTGTGAATTCACCAACCTTTGTGTTGACACTTTTAGCATGACCTCAGGTCATTAAGCCGATGCATGGAGCATAGAGTCGCACGTCATGTTTTGAAGGCTTATGATTTTATCATTATTCGATATATTATAAAAACGCTTATGTATTATACTATGAGACCTCTTGTTTGTAACTCAAATTTTATTATTCGTATGGTAACTTTTCAAACCGTCTCATTTAGAGTTTGTTTTCTGTAACTTGTACTGTGTGCTAATAGGTAACACTCTAGTGACACAATCTTCCGCTGAGATATTTAAAAAGTGTTACAGTCAACATCCCCAAATTCTTCATCTTCACACCCAAACATCTGTATGTTTTATACTTATCTAATGAGTACAATACTCCATAAAATCTTTACTTTTCTTGGTGTTTTCTGCCCGAAACCCGAATAAGTCATCCAAGATTTCTTCGAGACTTAAATCCAAGATTTCTTCCAAGCTTAAATCCTCTTCTTCTGGTAGAGTATTTGGTGGGCATGGTATTGAAAGCAACATTGGGATGTATAACAATAGGTGAGATCTTTCAATCCATTAATGCGTTTACTCCTCTCTGCTTCGTACAAAATGTACTCTTCCATACTCATCTGGTCAATATCAACATAACAACTTTGAGTTTTAGAGTTTCCTAACTGAGAAGCCTCCCACTCCTCTATTGTCATGTTATCGATATCGACCTCTTTATTCTCTTGTTAAGAAGACATTGCAAAATTGGTAGGTGAATGAGTGTTGTGTTGGCTTACAAAGAATTTCTTTGGGCTTTTCATTACTCATCATATGATGAACCATCTATGCTTCGTAACTCATCCATTCTTCCATGGTCATTGCATCAATGTCCTTTCTCCATCTCCATTATGTCTTGAAAAACAAAAACCAAGAAAACAAAGCAACTAAGAGAAGGAAACAAAATAAAAAAAATGTACAAAGAATAAAAACTAAAAAGTAAATACAAAAAAGAGAAAAAAACATTTTTGGGTCTCAAAGACCGGATACGCCATATCCAGGAAAGCTTGATACGTCATTTTAAAAAATTGAGGATACGCTGCATCGGCACGCGCTCGTGGCTGATGGGCGAAAGTGGCGTTTGATGGCGCACTTTGCACAGGAGCCGGTTAAGAGCCGTTAAAATCTTTTTCGGCATCAACGGATAGCCCACGTTTCAGTGATCTTCATAGAGTCACGACAAACCCTATATAAAGGGATAAATGGGCGGTCGTTTGAAATCATCCAAAATCCAAAAGAAAGCATGGAAAAAACTCTCTTTCGTTATACCCGTTTGTTAGAAATAGTATTGTTATAGAACTATTATTTGTAGTGTCTAGAAATTCTTGATAACTCGATAGTTCATCTGGCTTATCACCACTTTTTGTAGTGTTGATAATTGCTACATATGTTGCTTTATTGTATCTTGGGAGGCAATTCGTCGGTAACCCGTAACACAATTGTTCAAAAGAACAATGGGGGCGAAATTGCTTTATGAGCAGAGAGAACTCGCCTTAAAGCAATTGGTAGTGCTAAACTTCATAACTAACAACCTTCTAGTTCATGTAAGACATTATGTTAAACCTTTTGGTCAACAAGCATTACGCTAGAAAAAACCTTGACATGTAAAATTTAAGCTTAAAATTATTAAAACTAATTAAGTCTAGCAAATTAAATTGAGAAACCAAAAGAGTTATAACATTTTTTCCCATAAATTTATACCTAAAAGGAGAAAATGGAGCATGACTTGAAACTTCTCAATAAGAATTAGCTAAATATTACATCTCAAGTCAAATATACACATACCACAAACATGAAGTTTTCACAGCTAGCTAGTACTAAGTTTCTTGAACCAACAGTCATTCAACAGTGTGAGTCTGTCACTAACAAGATGGCAAGTTTCACCTTTCCAAATTCTATAAAAAGGCAAATGCTAAGGATAATCAATGACAGAAGCTACTCTTTTGAAGATAGCCTAAAAGCTAAAACATGGGATTTTCATTTCGGCATGAACGGGATAACTGAAATAACAACAAAGAAAATACAAAGAGCCAACGACATATTAAACTTTAAGAAATTATCCTGCTGTTAGGCGCCACCAGTATTGTAAGAAACTTGAACCACTAGCATCCTCATATATTAACGAGAATTAATGTGCAGCAGTGACCACTTTTGCAAGATTCTTTTGAGAAACTGAAATATGTACGTCCATAATAACCCATAAAACAATTGGATTTTTTGGAATTTGATACGATCCTGTTGCCCAGATTCATAAAACTTGCATATAAAGCCTGATTGATTTAAAAAATAATGTGTCAAAACTGGAGAATAAAAATATACTCATACAATCTCTTAATGGTCAAAACATGCAAATATATAGACATAGGAAACAAGGTTTATGATCAAATAAGAAGCTAGATATATGTGAGAAGAGGGAGAAGGGATCTAATTCACAACTTTTGTTAAGCTTTTCACAACTAAACATTATTGAGCAGATTCACAAAAGTTGTGCGCCGCTCCCTTCTCGCACTTCTCACAAGCAATTAGCTTTTTACAAATCCGAAGCTTAATTTCCCTATCTAATTCCTTTTCTTTGTTAATTGATCGAAACCACAGATTTAGTCATATCATAAAAACTAACAATCATCTAGAATTTAAGATAGGTATGAAACTAAAATAACTTGAAAAGTAATCACCAACAAAATGCATAGACTTACAAGCCACACCTGCAAGAAATAAATGTATTCCAAAGATCTTGGGCAAATCCAAAGAAGGTTTTCCTGTACGTTCATCACTAAAAATTTCTAAATCCCAATACACCCAACCTGCATTTTCTTTCCTGATGGTTAAGTAGATTTCATATTAATAGAGAGAATAGAATTATAAACCAATATAATTGAGTTTCATAAGGGACTAGTACATCAGTACATGATTATACCCATTCTCAACTCTTTAGCTCCGTAGCTTTTGCGCCGACTGTGCTTGTGGTCTCTATTACTTTGATGAAGCATATGTAGGAACTAACTGTGTGCAAGTATATTCATAGATATATTGCCAAAGGGGTATAAAACCGTAAATAAAAGAATGGTTGACCTTTAATGTAAATGAAAGGACATGAAGGAAGTTGAAAGAAATGATCATATGGTGACATTGGCATACAATATCTAAAGGTCATCCTGAATTCTAAAATCTAATAAACCATTAAGTACACAAAAGGGGGTCTCTTCTTGCTTATTTTCATTCTTCATGTTGCTTTGATGTATGGGAATCCGATGATGACGATGATGAATGGGAATCCGATGAATGGGATCTGCAGTGGTCGCTCGGTTTCCTGATAATGAAAGAACCAGTTGGATTATGAGGCATGTTATTTCTCTTTTTCTCTTGTTTTTGGGCAAAATGAAAATTAACCACTCATCCTCAGATAATCTATCTACTATGTCCCAAAAAAAAGAGTGTTACCCTAGTAAAATAAAAAAAACTTAGTCAAAATGGATATACTGTTATAGTTTCGCATAAAAATTTTCTCTAGAGGAAAAATAGTTCATTTGGAGTCCCTACTACGTATGGAAGACTGAGACAACCTTGTGAGAAACATAAGTCTTGTTAATTGAAGAAAGATAACAATGCATGTAAGACATATAAAGATTCTACTAAAAAGTATCTCCTAAAACTTCAAGAGATTGTATTAATCTTTTTCTTTAAAGAGAGATTACTATTATTGTAATAACGAATCACTTATGGAATAATTATATGAAACTGGACAAAAGAAGGTGTTCATGGGCCAACCCAACTTGACCAGGCCAGTATCAACCCTAATGATCTGTTTCAACCCAAACTCGGCTTAACCCGCTACCCAACTTCCCAGCCCTCCCATCTTGCCACCTAGAAAAAACTAAAAAAGCTCGTCTCTATCTACTCACTATTGGAGGTGAATTATAGAACACCAGAAGCTGCGCTATATTATGGACCTAAAGTAGGTCACATCCATCCGTGCTGCCGTTACTCCATTAGGCCACACAGCTGCTTGACTGGGGTTGATTTAAACTAGTAATTCAAAAGACAAAAAAAGGTTGTTACATCTTTGATTGTCTGAGTCCATCCATTATTTTTTGTGGGATTATATGTACATGAATCAACGCATTAGAAAGAACAAAATGGGTGGTTAGATCAAGGGTCAAAGTGGGTGAATTTATGTATAAGTGGAATAGCGGTTGAACGCGCAAGTTCGGGTTGGGCCAGCCTGCAAACACTTCTTTATACTTGAAATATATAAATAAACAGTATCCTAAATATGATTAGAGAATTTATGTTATCAAGATGATAATCTAAACTTTTTCTGCAAAGAGATTTAGGATGTTTAATGCATTTGAACACATCTGAGATAACTTTCTACCTGTCTGACATGCTTTATATTAACTGTTTTATAGTTAACTAAATCTTTTAGCCTAACCCATTTGACCTATGAAAGGTAAAAACATAACTAAAATCGATAAAAAATGTCCTTACATATACCTCATGTCTCCTACCAAATTTAAACTACAGATCAAAAGAGAGTCCTAAAGATAATATGGGCAGGCGTTGTTTTGAAAGCAGAAACGAACAGAGGGTTACGAAAAAGCAGACACATACAAAAGACATATCCTAATTCTTGACTAAAGTCAACTTAGCTCTTTACCCCTCTGACCATGCTCCTCACTTACTAGAAACTACTTCTCTAAGGTAAACTACAGAATACTTAAAAAGAAATTTTGAGTTCTAAATATCAACATGCAAAGTTATATAGCATATTTATGAATAGTGATCCATGTCAGATGACTAATCATACTCGATCACATATCACCAAGCATTTGTGCAGCACCACTTCAACTGTAGAAACGGTGTTTTGTGTATGTTAGATTAGTATGCAACAGATAAATTTTGGTGGTATTAGTATTTATAGTACGTCAGGGTTTTAGGTTGGAAATCTTAGTGGTATTAATATTAGATAAAAAGAAAAAAAATGTTATTGTGTATACAGCTTTGGATTAGCATTGGTATTTATAGTCAGGGTTCCAGGTTGGAAATTTAAAGAAATAGGGATCAAAACTTATTAACTATCTTATTATGCTTGATTCGAGAAATTCGGTTTCGGATTTCAGTTGAGCTTTAACAGGGAGAGATGCACCTCTAGAAAGCTGCACATATAGTGTTTTTCTTTTTATTTTTCTTCGGTTTTGATAAAAACCATCTCTGGTACTACCAAATATGAGCCACACCTATATGATGACAACACTAGTTTCAAAGTAGATAATGTACCCGGTAACTAGCATGGCAATGTGACCTATAAGATTTGCTTTTATTCATGTGTAGGATGCATCTATAACCTCGTCTAAAAAAGAATCCTATAGCAGTATAGCATACATATAACTTATATAACATGTTCTTTCACATATGTGTCAACTGTGGATAATGTGATCATCTATTTGTATCTCATAATTCTTATGTACTACCAGGCCATAGAATTTGCTACTAATGACCTCTCTTTTCCTTAATATCAGCTAACAATACCACTTGATCTTTGACCTTTTGCTATCTGTCCAAACGTCCAGTGGGTCCCAAGTCGAATATCTAACAGTGTATTAAGTAGAATAAAGAGACATAGACACGGAAGATAAACAAGTGGAAAACTGACAAGCTAGGTGATCTTGTAAAAAGATAAAACTTTTGGACTGAGTAGATGAGAACCACAAATTGGAGTCTTACCGAAAGCAAGATACTGGAGAGAAGAGCTGATGAAGGTGAAGCGGATGCTGCTGCTTTATGCGGGCCTACTACTGGTACTGGTATGGGAGGGGGGATATATCTTTCTTCCTTTAAGTTGAGTTATAATGAAGACCAAATTTCATGTGAAGGAATACAGATTATAGATGACATAATAACAAAACTTCGGGACACTAAATTGCTACCATGAACAGATCCAACTGAAAAAAAAAGATCACAACCATGTTGTACGTAGTAGAAGGCCTGTTCTTGTAACTTGAAGCATTCACCAACATTAACTATACTGTGTGAAATATTCTCCCAATACGAATCACGAGAACTTAGCAACTAAGAAGTGCAATATGCTAGAGTAAGTTATGCACCCTTTATAAAAGCTAACGAATTGCTACACTCAGTCATGTTATCTGCGTAAATTAGATTTTAAAGCTAATGCCTCACCTAGTGCTTGATGTAAATCAGGATACGGTCCTATACTCCAAATTGACAGCCATCCTTAGAAGCCATGAGTCTCTTTTAAACTATAGGAATTTTCTTAGACTAAAATAAGCATGTGCATGGTAAACTGTTTTAGAAATTCACGTATAAATAAAAATAAAGCATGAAATAAGGAGAACATAAAAACTATGTATGGATCGAAAAGCAACCTTGAATAGACTTTTTATAAATGTGAAAAATAAACTGTGAGATACACAATGACAATCTAACTATGACCTAGTTTGCCAAATCTATTTGGAATAAAAGCAATGAGTTCTATATTTGGGAAGTCAGAAGGGATACCTACTCAGTCAAACTATATCATATAATAAGAAGGAAATGAGGTAATAGAGTCAAAAGGCAAGTTCCATCAGAAGAAGTCATCGAAGGCCCCCTCCCGGTCACTTTCCCAGTTTTCAGATCCTGCACAAAGCAACCATCGAGAAAAAAAAGAAATATATAATAGTTTCTTTCGAGGTTTCCTGTTTAAACAAAACTGACACGATCGGAAAAGATACACATAACGATTAGTGACAATTCAAATGAATTGGCACAACTTCGTGGGTCATATGGGATACAAAAAAAAAAGTTTAGGGGCAAAATGGAACACCAGAGAAACTAGACTGACCTGGTCGTTTTTCGGCCACAGAAAGATCGCGAACTATCATCTGAAAGTCACCAGGACTGAGAGTAGAGACAGTTTCTGAAGTAGAATTGGGTGCTTGGAGAGTGAAATCAGAGTCATTGGATGTTATATCAGAAGAAGTAGATGTGGCATCGCCAAAACCGTCTCTAGTAATGAATCCTGAAGTTACACTCGTACTGGATGAAGCACATAACATATTTTTTAGCTCTGAAAACTGGTCTGACATGCTGTATATCATCCTGAGGCACACTAGATACATGTGGCATTAGTTGAATGACATATGAGACATTTAACTTGCACTTGCAGTATATCTCGTGTAGGGGTATTTGATAGTAGTATATCTTTTAAAGGGTAATGAAAAGGATCCTCTTTTCTTTCTCGCAAACCCTTAACTTCATTTTTTGACACTTCATTTCTCTCTACTTCACGACAAACTATCTATTAAAGAGGCTATGAAAGAATTATTTTCATATTATATTATAGTATAAAAACATGTAACGTATAACAGTCACCATGAAAGACCTATAAATAAGATAAATAGACGGAGTACAAAAAGCTGAAAAAGCGCATAGAGATGTAGTCTTAAATTAACTTCTTCAAGGTGTCCTACGTACCAGAACACTAGAATGTTTGCGAGCAAACTCAAGTGAGTATTAATTTAATGCTATAGGCTATGGTAATATGAATAAATTAATTAATTAAAATAAACAAACAAACTTGACACTAACCATAGAATATGTTGTTTATCATGGAAGGTGCAGTAATGTTACCTATTCAAGGCATCCTGAAGTTGAAGTACCCTTCTTTCAGTTTCTTCTAACTTTTGCCTCTTAATCTCACTTGATTCCAGGGCTTCAGCGTACTTCTTTTCACATTCATCAGCTCTTTGTCTCTCTGATTCAACTAAAGTCTGCATATGAAAAAACACATAAAGGTGTATAACATATAAAACTATTAAAAAGTACAAAAGTGAAGAGAGATACATGGTTTCCTAGATCAGTTATGCTTTGATTCCATAACGATTTTGAGAATACCTACATGATTCTCAGTATATTCGGATTATGTTTGATCTTCAATGGTTATAAGAACATAAATGATGAAAAGCAAATTAAACAAGTTAGACAGGTCGAAAGTCGCCCAAAATGTATCTTCAATGCATAGTAGCTTTTAAATCACTTTGGCTCCAAAAGAATAAACTATCAACTGTATTTTACATGGTAATCACTTATCAAAAAATAAATAATTTTGTCAAAGAATGTTTGAGGCCGATTTGAGCCAACCCTTATGATAAGTATCCATGTTGACCCATTAACTAACCCGCGTAGTTTGTCACCACTAACAATGTAACATATATAATCAAAGGGTGGGGAGATATGAGAGACTTTCTTATAATAATAACATTACCTTCAAGTTTTCCACTTCTACGCTCAAACTTTCGACTTTTTTCGCATCCACTAAAGAATCAGTGGCTTTTCTCTCAATAGACAATGATTCCTCAGATGTATCCATTGAATATTCACGTTCCTTTACAAGCATTTGGTCTTCCAATTCAGACTGCAAGAACATGTAACTCTTAAGTTTTTTATGATTGATCATGTTTTTTCATGTTCAACGAAACAACCAAAATTACAATCCACACTAGTAGAACCATTCAGTTAGGAAATATGATTCTAAACTTGGTCCCAATTATTTAATGTGCTTTGAAATTTCTAATGCAACTTGTTTTTACTCACGTAATAAATTTACTTTACTTTATTTGCATTTGGCATGGTTGTATAGTATTGAAGTATAAGTACCCTTCTTTCAGTTTCTTCCAGCTTTTGGTGCATAATATTGATTGATTCCATGGCTTCAGCATACTTCTTTTCACATTCATTAGCTCGTTGTGTCTCTGATTCTAATAATACCTGGAAGCCAATATGTTCGTATAGTGATAGTAATGCACAGTCATGAAATCAAAGTATAATTACATACATATTGAACTAACATTATGACAATTTATTGAACAGAAATTACCTTGAGGTTTTCCACCTTTTCGGTTAAACTTTCAATCCTTCCAGATTCCTCCACAGAAAGTGGCACGTCTTTCTCAGTAGACAAACCTTTGTCAGATGCTACCGTTGCAGAATCATGTTCCTTGGCAAGCATTGCTTCATTCAATTCAGTCTACATGATAATGTAACTTTATATTTGTGACGATACAAACTCAATGTGTTGTTCATATTCGATAAAACAATCACAAATCTAATACCCACTAGCTGAAATTGGTACCTCAGGTCATTTTATGCATTTACATTTGCTTTGATGATTCCATAATCATGTAATATAATAGTCGTATGATAAGGTTCACTTCAAGAGCTCAAGCATTCATTATGGTGTTATTATACTTCTTTCACAAATTGTTTTTGCTTACCTCTCACTTGAACATTGTTACTTAATTAAGGTGAATCAAGATTGATTCCTATAGTTATTAAACTTCACTTCGCTTGTGCTTTGTTATATCTCTATTTTTTTCATCATATCACTCAACTCATACTTACTTGCAATAAATTATCTTTACAGTGTACATATTTGACACTATTAATTATATGGTAAACTAGACAAAAGCAATCATAGTCTTGAAGGTGAAGTACCCTTCTGTCGGCCTCTTGAAGTTGAAGTACCCGTCTCTCTGTTTCTTCCATCTTTACACGCATAACTTCGATAGTTTCCAAGGCTTCAGAGAACTTCTTTTCAAATTTATCAGCTCGTTGCCTCTCTGATTCTAATAAAACCTGCATGTTAATAAGTAAATACGATGATAAAGTTGCAGATTAAGAGAAAAAGATAGAGAAACCCAAACGATCTGATAGACTAAAAGAAACGGAACATGGCTTTGAAAAAACGTAACCAAACAAGTTCATCTAGCAGGTAAGAAAATATGTCAACACGTCTGTAGAAAACATAACCAAAGAATCAAGATGATATGCGTCACCCCACAGCTAGTTTAAGAAGATCTATACAACTATGTTGTTCGTTCACTCAATGTTGAGGTATTCTCTGTGAAGCACATAAGGCAACAAAACGTGTCATAATCTCCTCAGTAGAGTAATCAATCTCAACCAGTTTATTAGAAAATGGGTCTAGGTGGGTCATATTTTATTGATAATGAGTCAAATGGGTAAAAACCAAATCAACTAACTAAACAAATGGGTCACCATTTTTAAAAATCAGACAAAGAATGTTCAGGTATCTCCTAAATTGCTTTATTATAATAAAAAATCGTTACTTTTAGTAATACTTTATGTATTCAAACTTAATATATACTAATCATTTATGAATCAATATGGGAAATAAAGTACTACCAAGTCACCCAACATAACAATCTAAACATGTGAGTCGAGCGTTACCCACCCATATTTCCACCTATACTCCTCTCTCAATGTTTCAATGTCGAGATTTCCCTATGTTTATCCTTAATTCATGTATGTTTAAGTTCTTATCAGCATTTTGGTATGTAATCCAGTAATCATTTTTTTTTTTTTTTTTTTTGCATGGCCACATACTGATTATATTGCTCATTTATGCAATAAGACTAGAATCAATACTGCGAGCTACAATCCTTTTACCTCAACCAGATGTCACTTGTACCAGAAAGCTAATACATTATAATATTGTTAAAGTAAACCAATTTGAGCAACCAAATTGCAAAGCATATGCAAATGTTTTAAACTAATACCTAGGCGTGGAGAAAGATGAGATAAGTTTTATAATAAAAGCATTACCTTAAGGTTTTCCACTTCTGTGGACAAGCTGTCAATCTTTTCAGTCTTCAAAGAAACCGGTACTTTAGTAGAAGAAGGTTCATCAGAAGCTCTAGCTGCAGACTCATTTTCCTTAGTAAGCAATCCATCTTCCAAATCTGCCTGCATGATAAAGTAATTTTATATTCCTTAACATACGAACACAATGTATTTGTATGTATGTTATAGCAATCACAATTATAATTCCTACTATTTGACAACAGCTTAACAGGCCAGTAGTGTGTATTCAGGAATTTGAGCTTCAACCAGACCCAATTGCTTTATGCTTAACGTGTCTTTCTAAGATTGATTGACCATGTAATAAATGAGTCTACTGATGAGATATTCAAGTCAGACATTAATCAAAGTTGATAATTATAGATGCTTCTGGATGTGATTGTAATTCTATGAAACAAATATAGCACCTAAACAAGTAATCTTTCACCTGCTGATACTAATATTACCCATAATGGCTCCTCATTTTTTAATCTTAAAGTTATTGTCAGTAATTTTAGTGTATAGTTAAGTATTTTACATTACTGCATGTTCACAATAGACGAAGCTTCATCAGATGCTTCTCTTGCAGACTCAGGTTCCTTGGCTAGCGACGCGTCTTCCATTTCCGTCTGCATGATAAGGTAATTTTATATTTCTGATTACACGAACACAATGTTTTTTCATGTTTAGTTAACACATTCAAAATTACAATCCACACTAACAGTAACTGCCTGACAGATAACACGTACTAAAATATTCGAAGTTAGGTTAGACCAAATTATATTAAGCATCTACATTTCCATTATTAATTACATAACCATGTGACAAACTAGGAATGCAAGTACGTGATTGAGCTAGATATGAGACAACCAAAGAAAAAAAGATATCTAAGAAAGCTTAGATTAAACCGAGATTACCTTGAGGTGTTTTGCTTCTGGGGTTAGACTGCCAATCTTTTCATGGTCCACCAAAGAAACTGGGGATTTATTAGAAATTGATGGAGATTCATCAGAGACTTCCACTGCAGTCTCACGTTCCTTGACAAGAAATCCGTCTTCCAATTCACTCTGCATGAAAAATAACTTCATGTTTCTGAGTACAAGAAGAAAACGTATTTACATGCTTGCTAAGGAAGGCCAGATAACAATCCACACTAGCAGTAACAACCAAAAAGATATCATGCATGCAGGAATTTGAGAGTTGAGACCAAGTTCACATCAAAATGTTTTATAAGTATACAATGTCGTGATTATCTAACCATGTACGTAGCAAATAAGTATTCATGGAAATTGTATGTCATAGAAGAACAAAAATTGAAATATTAGGAGATTCTAAAATTGCACTAACTAGAGCACCACATTGTACTATTTCTAATGGACTTACTCTAAACTAAAGAAGACATAATTTATATTCGGAAAAGCTTACCTTGTGGTTCTCCACTTCTGCGGTTGTAATGTCGATACTATCACTGTCCTTCATAGAAACTATGGCTTCCTTCACAATGGACAAAGCTTCATCAGATGCTTCCGTCGCAGACTCACGTTCCTTAGTAATCAACGTATCATTCAATTCTGTCTGCATTTTTAAGTTAATTTAAAATTTCCAGATGGTATGAACAATAACTTTAGATGTAAGTTGAATAAAATCACAATTACAATCCACATTACTACATTACTGGTAACAGCTACTGTATTTCTGAATTCTAGGTTAAATGCAGACCCAATTATTTTATCCATTATTTGCATTTCCTTTATTAAGTACATAACCCGATTGCCCGAGAATCGAGACAGTTCAACATACTAAAAAAGTTTCATTAGCTCCCGTTAGAGGTATTACAAAATGAGACCACGATATGTTTATAGTAGGGTATTTAAAAGAAATAGATTAAGATTCATTTAGTAGATTTTGTATCACGTATATACCTTTTAAAATTAATATTCATAAACAAATACGTAAAAAAAAAACAAAAAGAAAAAGATGTTGATTATATCCAAATTTGGAACCACCAATTATTTTAATTAATCATGGGTAGTGATACTATTGCTGACATAATAACCTCTATACGAAATGCCGATATGTATAGAAAAAGTGTGCATCAGACTTGTGCAACTTAACACGTGCCATGATGAGCTTCTCTCTTCATGTGCTTTGATATATGATTAGTTTGACATCATTATTGTACTTATCAGCAACAAAGTTATCTAATGTTTAAATATCTGCAACAAATTAAAAGCGAGCTCAAAGTTATAGTACCATTCTTTCAATTTCTTCAAACTGCTGACGCCTCTCAAGGGCTTCAGAATGCTTCTTCTCGGATATTTCAGCTCGTTGTCTTTCTGATTCTAACATAGACTGCATACCAATAAGTACATAAGATGGGACAAAAAAGATCTAGAAAGGAAGGTTTAGAAAATAAGATAATGAGAATAAAATCTTTTATCTGATGCTCTAGCATTTAAGGTCTAGATAAAAAATAATCAAACATCTTGCTCTACAGAAATGCACCATACCGTTTATGAAGAATACTAAAACAGTGTTATTAATGGCACATCAAGATCATATGATTATTATATTCCAGGTCTCAATCTAATTTAATATATTTATTGTCTATTTTACCATCAGACGTCTCGCACTACTTTGCAATAATTTTTTTCTGCAGTGTACGCATATAACAAAGACTTATAGTGGGATAATGAAAAACAAGCATACTCCTGAAGTTGTACCATTCTTTCAGTTTTTTCCAGCTTCATAGTTTCGATTGTTTCCAGGGCTTCAGCATACTTCTTCTCAGATTCATTAGCTCGTTGTGTCTCCGACTCTAATAGAGCCTGCATACCAATAAGTATATAAGATGGGTGATTTACAAATAAAGAGTGCAGAAAGAGAAAAATCAGATCTGACAATCTTGCATCCAAGGTCTAAACAACTAAAAGAAACTAAGCATCTTGCTCTAAAGAGAGCGCCCATCGTGTAGTTCATCAAACAAGGGACATAACCATGTTAACACCCGTTTAGAATGTTCACATATTTCGAACCTTATAGTAAAGTCATCATTAATTGTGGAAAACTGTTGCCTTATTCTAAAGACATTTGCAAACAAAATGAGTTAATGTGATTAGACACATGCCTATTAATTCAAGTCCCAGCTGATAGAGAAACTAGCGCAAGTGCTTTGTAACAATCATACAGTTTCTCCAGGAATGCTAAATAAAATTTGGTGCCCTTTGATTTATTTCCCTATCATGTTCTTTGATATATGGCTAGTTTGGTTTCATCATATCACGCATCTCGTACTAATTTGGGAAAAAAAATATAAATACAGTGCACATATATGCCACATTCTAAGGTGGACTATAGGCAAAAGCAGTCATGGAATTGAACTTGAAGTACCTTTCTTTCAGTTTCTTCCAACCTCATAGTTTGAATTGTTTCCTGGGCTTCAGCATACTTCTTCTCACATTCATCAGCTCGTCGCCTCTCTGATTCTAATAAAGCCTGCATACCAATAAGTGTGTGAGGCTGGTAAATTACAAATTAAGACGCCTTAAAAATTAAAAATCAAGATAGGAGAGAGAAAAAAGAAGAAATGTTGAAGATAAATCTCAAGATTAGATAGCCATACCCGTTAAGAAATTTCCAGAAATTCCTCATATTTTTAATTATTCATAAAAAAAAGCATCATTGATTTGGTAAAAGCAGTAATTTAAATTTCTAGTGATGATGTGGCATAGTCATAGTAGGACGAGTGATCAAAACTTATATGACTACTTATCGCCTCTATGCCTCGACATAGTTGATCCAGTTGAGAATGGTAGAATTTTTTTTTATATACGAGTGGCGGGTCAAATGTGAAGAATAATAAAATTTAGTTAAAAAAAATGGGGTCAAATGGATCAAACGGGTCAAAAGTCTTCCCCCAAATATTTATTCAGGACAAGCTTATGCATTACTCTATGCCAAAAATTAGGTAAATATTGTAGTAATATAGTTTGGTGATGACATTAAAAACACTAATTTTTTGAGATAATAGTTTTGAAAGAAAAAGAAGAAGAAGGTGTTTATGGCAACCAGTAGCAAAAAAGTTACCCCGTCACCCGCCCCACCCGTTTTGCTACCTCTACCTGTCACATTAGAATATTTCTAAAGTAAATTGGCTAAAACCATCTAGTGAATCAGTGTAGCATATATAAACTACTGGATTGCGAGGATAAATTTTATAGGAAACCAATTACCGTCAACTTTTCCACTTCTGCAATTAAACTGTCAATATTTTCCACCTCAGGCCCTTTTGTTGCAGACACACTTTCCTTGCCACGTAATGCTTCTTCTAATTCAGTCTGCATGATAAGGTAACATGCATTTCAAGAATTTGAGGTTGAACTCAGTCCCAAACAACTGATGTATCTACTTGTCCTTTGATGATTACATGACCATGTGACAAAGAGTCTGTAAATGACACAAAATGAATTTCTTGTGTGACCTAACCCACACTATGAAGATTATCACAGCAACTCAGAAATTACTCTATCATTTTCAATGCATGAGTAAAAAAGACAAAAAAGGGGTATCCAGCAATAATCCACAAAACTTATTTGACGGCCTCCCTTCCCTTTCGAGTCAAACAATGCGTTAGATCCCATATTGTTATTTAACTTATTAGATAAGTATTAGTTTTAATTTATTAGATACATAGGTTTACTTTTAGATATATATCATAGTTAGTGGTTATAGTAGGATATGATTATTATTAGAAAAAAGCTTCGATTAGCATTAGGGAGTTTGTAGGAGGGCTATTATGAATTTGATATATTAAGAAACTAAAGAATTACAATGGGGCATCCTTAGTGAGCCAGTCTACCTATCGAACACCAGCCAACCTAAATTGTTCACTATTTTGCGTGTTTTTTTATATGGGTAGTTGGGTCCTATCACAGAGCAATAGATTTAATATCCACTTATGGAAAGCAAACAAAAACCAGACAAAAAATGGAAGATTATCTTTGAAAACAGAGTAATGTTACCTTCAAACGTATTTCTAACTCTAAACGCTGTGTGAGCTCTTTCACTTGTTTTTCAAGATTCTCCTTCGCTTGTTGAAGTGCACCGGTATCCCTGGCAGCCTATAAATGTTGCATATAAGAAAAACATTAGTTAGAAACCATGGTTTCTGCAGCATTGAAACCTAAATGTCTTCAGCCTCTAATGTACGGGTTGAGCAATCAGTAAGTAAAATTCTCTGGACATTTTTTGCTTGGAATGGTAGATAACAACATTTGGCCAACAGGCCTTGCAGAATAGCTTTATTAGTGAACCGACGCGAGTGAAATGTATAAACTTAAAAAAAAATCCAGATCAGGTTTCAATTAAGGTAAGTAGGTTTTTTCACCTTGCTTTTCTCGTGTTGTGTGTGTATGGGTGGGGGTGGTGAGATAGGGAGAAAAAGAGGGTAGTAATGAAGTGTCAACTTTGTCCTACTAAAGAAAATAAAACTAATTCTGGTCAATACTCAAGAATACTACAATCTCAACGCAAGACCTATCACTGAAAGTCTGTAATGCATATGAAAAAAAGAAAACTGACCATCTTTAATCTCCGAAGCTCTCTTCTAGCAACTCTCACTCTCCATCCACATTGTGTGGTAACTGTCGCCTTCGTGAGTTTCTTATAGCGTTTATTTTCTCTATGACCACGCCATTTGGCCTATAATTAAGAGCTGACTCGTATTAGAACAAACTAAATATGTATTTATAAGTACATGAATACCACATACTGACTTCTAACTTAGTAGCTGCCATGTGTCGTCTCCTGTATCTGAGTTCACAGCGAGCAGCCATGGCTCTCAGACCAGCCTGGATGAGGACAACTGCATGCTGCAGTCTGTTGTAGGACGACCTCAATGTGTACCGCCGAAAGTTAGTCTGGATTTTAGTTGAGAGGCTTCTCTTTCTCATATCTTCATACATCTTATGAGCAAGCTTTCCTAGTAAAAAAAGCCAACGAAGCGTGTGTGAAGAATAATGACATGACATACATTGAGATACAGACATTAAGAGGTTGTAAGCATGTCACTTTCAACCCAACCAAGTTTTTCAACGTACCCATAGAACCTATGAGTAATAATTACCCCGATCATCCCATTTTTTAGATATATGGATAAAAGTTACATCTCTATAAAGTATGATTTAGAAATGTGCCAATTATCTCTTACACAGTTAAAGAAAGAAGAAAAAAAAAAAAAAAAAAAAAAAAAAAAAAAACAGGTCTCATGTGCCAGTTTACTGGAAAGACAAACCTCTGCATAAAGTTTGCAAGGCGAGGGCAAGATTTGCCATAGCGAGAAAACGCTTCCTAATGATATAACTTCTTGTCATTCTCTGAATAAAAACTACCGCATTGTTAATCCTTTCCACTCTTTGGGTGTCTAAAGCAGCCATGTGACCAGCTCGAAGAAAAACTTTAGTTTTTCCAATCTGCCATCTCATATATACACATTATAAGTATAAAGTAATGCAAATGGATAGAACCTAGAGATTTAAATAACCAATACATTAAACATTCTTATGAAAAAAATGATTACTATCTAGCATGTCCATGTTCCACAAAAGTTAAATAGAAAACACCACAAAAATAATTACTTGTTAGAACAGAAATAGGATAACTCGTTTAACAGCTGGAAGAACCAGTATTTAAATAACAATACCATCGGATCCCACTTTAGATATCATCCAATTCCCTCATATTTTAAGATCGCGTAACTGCTTGTCTCTACCACAGTGATAACTATATACAAGTGCAGCAACATATCAAGTTTTCACTTTACGTATAATGACCAAGATATAAATTAATTTTCTTTTATATGTCAAAAACTTCTTTCAAAATCATATCATGTGCATCTATGCTATCTTCACCTGTTATTCCATAAAAGACTGATCAGGAAGTTAAAGTCACGACAAATTAGGCACTTGTTAACCATCATTGCTTCTTAGTTTAGTTTCATCATAATATTTGGCTAGGCAGTGGGATAGACTAAGGCTGTCTTTGATTGAAGGGTATGGGAATGTGAGACTAGGTGATTCCAGCCTACTATCACATCTATATCCATAATGATTTCTGACTACAAGTAAAAAACCAAACGCTGTGCAAAGGATAGCAACAGACTGAAGCAAAAACACTCAAGATATCTATAAGCACAAAACTTGAGATCCTTTCAGAACCTAATAAGACTTTATTACCTGATACCCCCGCATCCCCGCCTTGTTCAGAATCTGTCTACATCCATCCTTCTTGTCATGACTGTTGATACACGTGATCATATGTAAACACATCCATGTTCTTTTGTTCAACTTGTGTATTAAAATGAAATTTACTTACTTCGCCCGCAAAACATGTGGAGCCAGAAGGCCAAATCTACTAACAAAATCAGCGAAGCTTTTGTAGGTAGGGTATCCAGCACAGCTGATACGAATTGCCTCTAGAACCCCCTGCATGAAGAGTAAAAGCCCTTCGAATATGAGTACAAAATTTTACACTTGAAGTTCAAACATCATTATGTGCAATCTACTCACCCCACAGCGTAACTGATGAATAATGTTGACATTCTCAAAAACGGAAGGTTTAAGAAGATTATTTGGCTTCACACATCTGATATAGTGGGGATGTGTTGAATTCAAAGTTTCCATCAATTGTTGAAGCTGTAACTGCATTGATTAAGAAAGAAAGATTTAAAATCTCATATTAAGGATGTCAAACAATTCACAGTACCTTTTACCTCTTTCTATTTATCTTCCTATTTTCATCCATATGAGAAGAGCCCATTGTATTTCTAAATTTATTACCATTTTCTCTTTGTATCATTCCCTTATGGCATTAAAAGAATATCTAAGAGAAAACTTACTTTGAAGCGAGAACCAATAGATGAGAACTTGGATGACTTGGTTGCATCCTCACGAGGTGGAGGGAAGAGCCCTGATACGAAAGAGCACTTCGATGTACTCAACAAATCTTGATGTTCAGGAACAATATAATCTTTATTTTTGTCTAGGAATTGATCCGACTGATAGTGGACCTGAAAATTTATTAAAAAGTGCATGCTTTGAGCCTAAAGAGATACTAGCAGCATTTTTTCATACTGAATCTTATAGATTTACATTACCTCTCCAGCATAATGAGCAATGATGAAATCCGAGCGTGCCATTTTTGGTTTGATAAATCGTTTGTGATTTTTGAATGTCTGATATAGCTTGTTTGAAAATGTATCAGGAGTTGACTTAGGAAACATACTGGAAACAAATCAGTTAAACATGAGCTAGAATCCCATACAAAGATATATTATCGAAATATTTTTGCCTAGAACACACACACGCACACATAAATTTGCTCACAACTATTTTACCTATTTATGTTTTCCTATATTACAACTGAAAGTAAATACATAAATCACGGATATGAGCCTGTGTGTGTGGATTGAGTAATCTTGCTTACCAGGCTTCGTCAAGTAGAGCAATGATCCCACCAGGTTTCTGCAAATATATAAAATATGAGCATTAGTTTAATGCATCATCTCTATCTATATAAAATATGAGCATTATAAAGCAATTATATCCCAAACCTAACGTAAAATTTCAAATCTATCCAAACCTACCCCGTATCACTCTCTTTTTCCCGGCCAATAAAAATATGACGCATCACTCTATCTCCCCTCCCCCCCCCCCCCCCCCCCCCTTCCCACAAATCTCCCACACCACGACATCTCCCCGGCCCCCACTATCACAGCCACAAAACCGCCAAAGATAAAAAATTTACTGGAAACTATTAATCATCGCTGCTTTGCGCGGGTACCATGCCAGTTGTTAGATATAAGTACTTGTATTTTACTTGTATTAATGAAATTAAATCTACTGATAGATTGCAAAGCAAGAAATGTGTAAGCATCAAATTAATGATTTGAAAGCTTCATAAATTAAATTTATAAGTAGAACCTTTTCGATAAGATCTAGGATGTCCTTATTGTCTACAAACTCTATATAGCTCCAGTCGATTTCGTCTTTGGTGTATATCTCTTGCTGCATCCTGAAGACATGCTGTTTAAAGGGGACAAAATAATGGAAATCAATTATACCTTCACATAGAGAATAGTTACAGATTTTTGTCAAAAGCACTTAAGGCAAACCTGATTAAAGTGCTGTTGCAGCTTCTCGTTAGTAAAATTAATACAAAACTGTTCAAAACTGCACAAGTGAAAACAATAAGAATTAGGATTAGATCATCACAAGTAAGTCATAAAAAAAGCAGTTATACTTATAATCATTCAACACGCAAATTTTACCTGTTGGTTTTAAAGCTCTCAAAACCATATATGTCAAGGACACCAATCAGAGAATTTGACTTTGGATCTTGCCCAATTGACACATTAATTTTATCCACCAACCTGTAAAAAATGAATAATCATGCGAAGCTAATGTACTCAAAGAAACTTATTTGCATTGGTACTTTATACCCATCTATTAAAAAATTTAGCTAGAGGTGGGTTGTATTTTATCAGTATGAAACATTGAGTTTACCAGTCAAACAAACGAGAATATAAGGTCTTAGCCAAACCATCTCTGCTGAAGGTTGCACTCTCTGGATCAAGGCTTCTTTTGATAACTTCTTCTGGAGTAACCATCACACGCTTAAGTAATGCATCTTCCAGTGAATGTATATCACACCTGAAAATGTAGACATAAAATTCATGATACATTCTATCCTAAACACACACCCACATATACATAGGCGTATAGTAACAGAAATGAAGACACACATTAGCAACTCTGCTGTCATCTGAAGATGAAACTTGGATTTATCGTCTTTAAGAATTGATGTGTCAATCTCTTCCCCTTTGGCAAATTCAAGATTACCAAGATGGAGAATTGATGCCACAACTCTGAAAATTGCATCCTGAAATAAATGGTATGTTACTACCAGATTATTACATGAAAGAATATAACTAATAATCCAGTTTGAAGATGTAAAAACCTGTTCCTTTTTGCTTATTCCAACAATATCCATGGCTTTTCTAGTGGCGAGATAATCACGAGCATCGTTCACGCCAACAAGCTCATAGCAATTGGATTGATTGAGATAGTGAAATGACTTAGGATCTCCCAATTTATATTTCTTGGTTTCCTAGAAAGTTATAAAAAGAGTTAATGATTTAAAGAGTTAGCACTCTAAGTAAGTTACGTACAGTTTTAGTTATTGATCACAGGGATTTTTATATAAGCATATAAAATAAACAATACATGTAAACAACCTCTGGAGGTGCTGCACAAAGGAGATAGAAACAGTGATAGTTGCGTTCGGGATCCGAAATTTGGCAAACGCGAGATCTTTCTAGAAGGTATGTCCGGATGGCTGCTCCAGATATTTTTCCATTTTTATCAAACTGAAGCTCAACAAATTTTCCAAAACGGCTGCAGCAAGATAGCAGAGGTATCAGAAACTTTTCAGCCGAGGTAATTAATATTCTACAATTACCAAGTTTCATGTAGCATAGTCGTTCAAAATAAATTATAGTTTGATGTAGCATAACGTTAATAGTTCCACACCTGGAATTGTTATTTCTAACAGTTTTTGCATTGCCAAATGCTTCCAGAACAGGATTTGACTGCATTACAAATATTGAAGATGATTAAAAAGCTTAGTCTGGAAAAAAAGCAAAGAAAATAACCTTTTAGCATAAATTATCACAGCAATCCAGTTGTCAAGCTGGGTGAAGTAGCCTTATAACGAAACCACAGTATATCAATACAATACGAGATGGACGTGTCATTACATTTAAGTTAATTAACTGATTATCATTAGATACAAGAATTCTTGACTAAACTACAAGATGGGTAATTAGGTAAATGCCGTAGAAAACATGAAACCTATTTAACAGTAATGTGAAAACTAACATAACACTCGATCACTAACAAGTCTCCTCAAGTTGGGTATAGATATGAACATGCCCAAATCACTATCAGCAAGTGGCCAATTAGAAGTTACATACATGGAGGACCAAAGGGTGTTACTTTGACATGATCTGTCACAAGATGACAATCAACCATTAAGTTTTTGGTTCTGTATAAGAATTTGATCCGTGGCTACATGAATGGCAAACTGATTATCGAAAATAGGCTCAGTCAAATTATTTGACATCACTATCCAGATCATCTGCAATGTGATATCTTTCATGAGTAGGTACACAAATTCAGCACTAGATCACATTAATATGTCAAAATTCATGAGTAAATACACAAACTGCGCATAAATAGGTCTTTGGAGCTGAAGAAAACGTATCCCATGTTCTAAAAAGTGTATCTTCCACCCACAGGTTTATGTCAAATTCATTGCATTCATAGTTTTATACCAGGTTTAGTGTAAAATTTGCTCCACCAGTAATGAGCCTGATAGACTACCCTCGTTAGATTAGTTGTAATTATCCTTGGTTCGATGAACCATTTAAAGAGATGCAGAAACATAATGAAGTTATTTTTCCATCTTACTTCTAGAACTTGTTGCTCAACTGTTCGTCCTTCAGAGCCTTTATGACCGCCAACATATGCAAGATAGCGCATGAGCATTTTAGTAGTCTCAGTCTTTCCCGCACCGCTTTCACCACTGACCAAGATTGAGTTGCTTTTTCCTCCATTAACCATTTCCCTGATTCAACTCAAGTAAGCATGTCAGTGTAATCGTTTGGTTTATTAGTAAAATACTAAGAGAATTTATTATCACCTGAAAGCAAAATCTGCTATTGCAAATACATGAGGACTTAGAGCCCCAAACTGCGCTCCTTTGTATTTTTCCATCATGTGAGTATCATATAAGTGAGGCAAACTTTGAAATGGGTTAACGGCGATGAGGATATTGCCTGTATAAGTCTGTCACAATGTCAGAGTACGATACAATATTATTAATAAGCCTCGCAAAGCTGCAGTAATCCAAGGTTTTCACTAGATGTGGCAGAATGGGCGGGTTGGGTGATAGGCCAAGGTGGGTTCAAGTTAGAGGAGTCATCTTTAGTATGGGATGAACGGGGTGCAATTATTTTTGAAACTTCTAGAAAAGTAATAAATCCTTTAGTATGCAAAATAATAGACTTTTGACAACCTCTAACCTGCCAGATAATTTCTTTTAGTTACCCATCTGAGATAAATTACGACCCAAATTCACAATGGGTCAAAACTGCTACCACTAGTTTTCTTTCACCACAACAAACTGAACAAATAAATGAAATTAAATTTTGAAATCCTCTTACATAGATTTTATCTCTTTGATATCTGATAGATAGGTTATGCAAAACTCCAGGCTCGTGCAAATAAGAAAGCTTGGTCATGTCATCAACTCCACCATCAGGATAGTCCATCTCCTTCGGGTATATTTTTGATAGTTTTGTAACAACCTATACACAGTAAAGCACACAGTTTAAGTAAGGAAGAAATTCTGACAACTCTTTTTTTCAGTTTTGCTAGCAAAATTAACACCGGAACTTAATTAAATTGAACCGAACGACATTTGACAAGCGCATATGATCAGCTTACTTTCTTCCCATCAGCAGTTCGGATCTCAGCTTCTGTTCCATCTATTTTTAATACTTCTCCATCAATCCAAGCCACTGATGGGTTTGCCACCCATACTTGAGAACCTACGGTGATTTTTTCCGTAGTAGCCTGCATATTAGTTTCAGAGACTCGTTAGAATTATGGTACCATATAAAAATATGTGACACCTTGGGGAATAAGAAGAAACTTGACCTCAAGAATAAACATTCTAATCATGAAGAGTAAACACCTTTTATCAGTGAAAACAATATACTTTCTAATTGCACCCACTCACCCACTACTTCAAACTGACGTATAAGGATAAAAATTTGAGAGGGATCCCTGTTTAGGCTACCCGAAGAAAGTGTAGCCTTTTTTTTTTTGGCTATGATGCACGCAGCCTAACTGGTATCCCGGCCAGTGGCTGCTCCATGACTCTTTCCTTGCCATCCCAAGGTGTTTACCCAATGAGGTTTTACCACTAGGCCACCTTGGAGATGGTTTAAAGTATAACGATCATTCGTATATAATAGCATTTTCTATAATCACGATTTCTCTTATATTTGAAGCACTTCTACAAGCTCTCTTTAAGTGTATGCTTGGTATGATGTCAAGGTAAAACATCAAATTTTTAAGAGGCTATTCTGCCATTGATATCCTCGTGAGACAGTATTAAGAGTTAAGACTATATCTAATAGAAATTATTTGCTACATATGATCCTAGATTCTATCTTCTTGAGTCAAGAGAAACGCTAAAACTCCTAAAACGGAAATGCGTCATATAAGTGTATATACTCTTCTAAGACAGCAACAATGTTCGAGATCATTAATAGAGTATACTTACTTAAAAGTAGTAATGTAAGGCGAGAAAAAAATAGTAACATACCATCCGAATATCATATACGAATTAACAACGTCATTACAAATTCCTTCATCATCAATAGAGAACGCAAATCTCTCCACCATGAAAACGCCGCCGCTACCGTCACGTCAAATCAAATCATAAATTATGATCCCTAACAAAATCATCAACACAAACTCAATTCCTACAAATACTTGCATAATTTAATCAATTACAAAATTACACATTAAATACATACCATCCAATATTCAACAATTTTCAAAATTAACGCTCATAATTCGAATTCGGTTAGAAAAAAATCGCTACGGTCAAACAACGAAACGAAAACGAAATTCCGCAATTCGTACAGCTAAAACTGAATGAAATGATACGTAGAGATTGTACGGAGACGATGAGTGAAGCTGAAAAATTTGTGAATGGATTGATTGTAAAAAAATTGAAAAAAAAAATGATGATTAGAATGAAGTGGTGTTGATTAGGGTGATCTGATTCACGTTGTTGGTTGGAAACTAACCCTAGTGTTACGGAAGTGTCTTTGAATTTTCTCCTATTTCAAAGGACTTCATTTGTGGTTGTGCTTTCAGTTCGCGCCTTGTCGTCACAACGGTTAGTAAAAAGTGTAGCAAGTGTTAGGGCATAATTGAATAAGGGAATATATTCCTATGCTTAAAGTATTCATTCATGCATTAACATGTTGTACATTGATTTCAAATACCCATCAATTTAACTAATTCCAACCAACTTTATATACAACCGGCCGTTAATGAACAACTAAACATAAACGGCAAAATAATAACCAAGTTTGAGAAGTGTTCCATTCAGGTCACTCTAAAATAAAAATTACATAAGAATAGAACAATTTTAAAACTTTGATGGTTTTTATGGTTGATATAAAATTTGAGGTACCAAATTGAAACATATCTCAAATTTGATTACTATTCAATGATTTTCACC
This sequence comes from Chrysanthemum seticuspe, assembly GCA_019973895.1. Lineage (NCBI taxonomy): Eukaryota > Viridiplantae > Streptophyta > Magnoliopsida > Asterales > Asteraceae > Chrysanthemum > Chrysanthemum seticuspe. Next base: position 93,608,182 of record BPTQ01000005.1, on the reverse strand, counting down.
TCTTGAATAATGATAATGTGTACCTATAAATAAGAATATTTTCCCAATAATGATAATGTGTACTTATAAATAAGAATATACCATGCTAAAATACTATAGGGTCTTGGCCCGATTAAAAGTATGTTAACTTTCAAATAATAGCCCACTAACAGTGGTTTGAAACTCATCAAACATTGAAGACGGAAGTCGTTTGGTGAAAATATTGACATAATGATAACGTAAGGGAATATGCAAAACGCGAACCTGTCCGCTAGCAACTTGATCCCGAACAAAATGTATGTCAATCTCGACATGCTTCGTGCATTGATGTTGCACGGGATTGGAAGATAAATATACCGCACTGATATTATGACAATAAACAATGATAGCCGAATGTAAATGAGAATGGAGCTCTCAAAGAATATTCCGCAACCATCGCATTGGTAACACTACGATACTCCTTAGCACTAAAACGAGACAGAGTATAATGCCTCTTGGATGACCAAGACAGTAGATTGTTGTCAAGGAAAACATAATAACCTGAAGTAGAACGTCTAATGGTCGGGCAACCTGTCCAATCAACATGTGAATAAGCGACCAACGAAGGATTCAGGGAAGAATACAACCGAAGAACATAGTCCAAAGTGTCGCGAACATAACGTAAAATCCTCTTAAGAGCAGCAAGATGAGGCTCCTAAGGATCATGCATATATAGACAAACCTGTTGAACCACATAAGACAAATCAGGTCTAGTGAAGGTGGGATACTGTAAAGCCCCGGCAAGACTCGTGTAAAGAGTCGGATCAGAGACTAGGGTACCATCAACTCTCAACATAGAATCTATATCAACAACACCTGCTGATAACGCTACACGCGTCGTTCGGGGTCAAGGAAACTTCCTTTTCTTCGAGCAAGTTTTATAACACCCTAGGCAGTGAACCTAATCGTTGTAGTGTAGTAATTAGGGTAAGCCACGGGTATTGATATCGTTCTCTAGGGGAATAGGAATGCTAGTGAGAAGTTACTACGCTAAGGTTGAGGTTGAGGAAGATTATTTTTTATCTTTTTATGTTTTTTAAAAATTGAAAAGGTACGAATCTCGGGTATTGGATTTGGGGGGTTGGTATTGCTACCGATTACTCTACTATTATCTAATTATCTAAGCTAAGGTTGTGATAGTCTATGTCTAATTGATGTGTACTCGTATGATAGTTTAAAGATGTGTTTACTTAGGTTTTACTACTCCTTAATTATCTCCTATTGATGGTTGATTTGTCACGTCCTTATTCCTAGTTGCGTTGTGATTCTAAGGCTATAGGGCGTGCTTGTTTCCCTAACTCTTTGAATTTACCAAAGGGTCTTGTTTACAAATCCTCTAGTGATTTATAGACGCCTACTCTACGGTTGTCCTTGAATACTTTATCCTACAATTACCTAGATAATTATATTCTAAAGTTCACAAAGAAAAGTCAAGCATTAAGTACACAACGAATAATCTAGCGCACTCTAGATCATTAGTCAACTAAGATAAGTATCAACCAATCAATATTCAATAATTAAGTTTCATATTCCCTAAGCAAACACACAAATAAATTAGCCGGACATGGAGAACATGCAAGCATACACACAAATAATCAAAGACATAATTAAATCAATGAAGTAAATACTTATCTTGATGTATAATAGGGTTTAGAACCCTAAAATACTGCACAAGAAAGCCTTGGTTCGGTTTTAGGTTTTTACTCCAAAAGACTACACACAAAAACTGAAAAATTCGGATTCTATATATAAGATTACATCTGCGACGGCGTCACCTTATGTTTCGTGACGCCGTCGTGTCGCCGTCATTAGGGTTTCGTCTTGGCCACGTAAACCTTGCGACGGCGTCACCTTATGACTGTGACGCCGTCCCCTTCAGCTCTGACGCCGTCTTGGCTGCATCTAGGCCGTCTGAGTAGCGACGGCCTATTCCTTTAGAACCTGACGTCGTCCCTTGAAAACATGCAATTTCGCCTCTGAGCCGTCGCAAAATGCCTTACCGACGGCGTCGCAGATATGCAGTGACGCCGTCGCCTTATGTTTCAGCAGCTTTGAGTGTCTCGATTTTGACTTTGGCCATTTTCTTCGTATATTCGCGCCTTTTCGTCCAAATAAGCATCATTCCAGCATTATGCCTTCAAGAGACCTAAAAAGTGAAAAGGAACGATATTAAGCAATAACGGATACAAAAGTGATCGAATAAGGGCTTAAATGACCCCTCAAAAAGGTACCTTTTAAAACCTTATCACCTGCACGAATGACAATTGTGCATGCATTCGCAGCCAAAGATCTCCACTACATACTTTTTCTGGCAAAGAAACATCCTTTTGTTAAAACGTATGACAAAGATGCCCAAAAAATAGTTCAGCGGATCAAGATCAGTCATAGAGAACTCCTGATGTAAAGAGGCTATAATCCTCTGAAGAAATATTATAAAAGAAGTTGTCAACAAAATATCACCCACATAACATTAGATCCTTGTTTATAATTGAACAAGGATGAATCAATCTGCTGTGAGAAAAACCAACATGAGTAGCATAACTCGCAAACGCTAAAACCATGCACGAGATGCCGACTTAAGGCCATATAATGATCGTTGTAGGAGACAAACATGGTCGGGACACTGAGGGTCCCGAAAACGGGGAGGTTGATGCATATAGATAGTCTTAGAGAGTGTACCATGGAGAAAAGCATTCTTGACTTCAAGTGCCAAGAAATAGCCAAAGAACGATGCGAATAGTATTTGATTTAACCACCGGGCTAAATGTCTCATTATATAATTTTTAAATACAAATAATTGGTAGTTCTATATGCCCTCTTCAAATAGGAACATGTGGGTCTTCTTCTGCAGGGACATGAGGAGGTTTCGTTGTTGCTGATTTTATCACTCGAATTGAACCGAGCCCCGCATTCTAATGAGTTGCTTACAGCCCGAAAATCTAAATAGCTTACTGGAAACTTCAAGTGGTATCTTCCCTTGTGAGTTTTTTAGTAGAATGAGGAAAAATACTTATAGTATATGTCAGCCATTTCCTTGAATAGTATGTGTCCATCCCGTGTGGAGAGGCAAATGAAATGTGAATGAAGCCATGTTTGTTCCTCGTACATAAAGGTTGGATATGTGAATTTAATGTATGATTAAGTAATTCTTATTTGTTTGTATAAATGGAACAATTTTTCAAATGAATATGAGAATACTCCATTATCTATTACTAGCAGGGTACCCGCGCGATGCGGCGGCAGGTACCTTGTGGGTTAATTTTTCGGCGAACAAACGTTATTTTGTTTTGGACTGCTGGATTTCAGATTTATGTTTTGGAAGCTTAATTATATTATACATTGTGGTTAAATAGTTGTATAATTTGGTGAAGGGGTGTTTTTAATAATGTATTAATTGTAGGTGTTGAATAGTGTTTTTTTTAGTTTACTTTTGCTTTAAATACTTGTAAATTATGCTTATTTACTTGTATTTGCTTAAAAATCTATTTTTAGTTTATTCATGTGTGAAAGCTTAATTATATTGTACTTTGTGGTTAAAAAGTTGTATTTTTGGATGAATGGGTGTTTTTAAAAGTGTATTAATTGTATTATATGAGTAGTATGTTTTTAGTTTAATGTGTGCTTTATATACTTGTAAATAATGCTTATGAAGTAGTATTTGCTTAAAATTTTATTTATGGTGCTCTTAAAATAATAAATAGGAGGGAAGTGTCTTCCTCCATTATAAGTAGTATAGATATAGATATAGATATAGATATAGATATAGATATAGATAAATAGACCAATACATTTAACTAAAATTAAAATTATATTCATAAAAAATAATTAAAATAAGTAAAGAATAAAATAAAAAATACATTAAAAGTAATGATATATTACAATCTAGTAATAAAGTTTCAATAAATGCTCCACGAACTGAAATATTGTTATACTTATAACGTTTGCATGTATTGATTTCTTTTAATCCATACTTAGTTACAAGTAACAAGTGTTTTTTTTCCCTTCCTAATTACATTTGGGTATTATAAAACACTATAGGCCTTTATCACAATTACTGAAAATCAAATAATAGCCCAATTAAGAAAATCAGATAATAGCCCAATTAAGAGCCCATCAACATTTTACCTAATACTTCTCAAACTCACACAAACAACCCTAAATTATTAGTCTCAATCTCACGCAGTCATGCGCATTTCTCTTTCAAAAGATCTCTGTCCCTTTATCTTCATCAAGATTATTTTTTCACAATTGAAAAAAAAAAAATATATCCATCAAGATTCTTTCTTCTTCACAACTGAAAACAAAACAAAACAAAAAGCTGAAAAACGTGAAAAATACGGGAAAACGCGAGCTACAGTACCCACCTTGCGCCATCGTGTTGCGTTTTCCGGGACCATCTCGGCTGGTCACAACGGCTCAGGGCATGAAAACGCGAGCTCCGGTGTCCAACTCGCGCCGTCCGGTCACGTTAAGAGGGAAAACACACGGGAAAACGTTGGGTACCTAGTGCTCTTAATATGATAAGTTTTGTCACATTCATGTTTTGGGTTGCCTGCTTGATCTCGAATTTTTTTTTGGGATGCTGGATCTCAAATTTTTGTTATGTTAGCTTAATTAGATTGTACATTCTGCTTAAATAGTTGTATTTTTTGGTAAAAGGGTGAATTAAATTGTGTATTAATTGTATAGGTTGAATAGTGTTTTTTTTAGTTGTAATTGTGCTTAAATACTTTTAACTAATGCTTTGTAACTTGTATTTGCTTAAAATTCTATATATGGAAATCTTAAAATAATTAATATGAGGGAAGTGCATCCCTCTATTATAAGATAGTAAGATTATATATATGACATTTATGAAAGTAGGTTACTGTTCATCTACATTAAACTCACTTTCATAAATGACAAAATTAGTCCATGATATTAAATGCAATTGCAGAAACATTTCATACGTTAAATATGTCACTGTTTGTGTAAAAAAAAAATCACAAACAATCCTTTTAGTTACCTACCGACTTTAATAACAATCCTTAGGTTAAATCTACATATTGAAAAATCCATCCCTGCAGTTAAATGCGATTATAGAAACAATAATTGCGTTAAATATGTGACTGTTTGTGTAACAAAAATTTACACAAATGGTCAACTTAGTTACCCACCAATTTCAGTATTGGCCCCTAAGTTAAATTTAGTGATTGTGTGTGTTACAAAATATTACATAAATAGTCCATTTTAGTTTCTCACTTTACAAAGAACGTCCATAATTACAGTCTTAATAAAAATATATGCTGGGATGTTTAATTGAAACTAAAGAAACCAAATGATTATTGTTGATTAATTTTTTATCCCGCTGCAACGCGCAGGTAAATCCCACTCGTTATAAACACTTTATGGAACAATTGCATACGGAAAACAAGACCTTGGCCTAACATATGTGTATCCTTTAACATTAAATTTTGAATTATGTATCTATTGCTCTATATATTGTTGGAATATAATTGTGATTTATTGATTCATGTGATGTACGAAATACAATATAAATACAAATAACATGGGCTATGCCTGCTAACAATACGACAATGGGCCTAAACATAAAATAACGCACTAACAGCCCCCTTAGTTGGAGCGGGAGAAAGAAGAACACTCAAACTGGAACGAAACTCATCAAAGAAGCCCTTTAGTGAAGATGTCAGCAGACTGATAACGAGATGGCACATGAAGCACGCGAACCTGACCAACAACAACTAAATCACAAACAAATTGTGTATCATTCTCAATATGCATTGTATGTAGATGCTGAACCGGATTAGATGATAAGTAAAATGCACTTACATTATCACAATACACCAAAGTAGCAGAAGATAAAGGTGTATGAAGCTCTTGTAACAAATTCCGCAACCAACATGTCTCGGTAACAACATTAGCAACACCACGATAATCAGCCCCCGACACTAGACCGAGAAAGCGTTAATTGATGCTTAGAGGACGATGAAATTAATTTCTTGCCAAGAAACACACAATAACTCAAAGTAGATCGACGAGTAACCGGCCAACCAACCCAATATGCATCCGATTAAGCAACCAAAGATGTATTGTAAGATGAATACAACTCTAACCAATAATCTAAAGTACCACAAAATCCTCTTAAGAGAGAAAAAATGAGGCTCCCGAGTATCATGCATATAAAGTGTTGTACTGCAAAAGAAATATTAAGACGTGTGAACATGAGACACAAGAGTACCTACAAGACTGTGATTTAAAGTTGGATCAGACACAAGATCGCCATCAGCCCCTAATTTGGATTTTGTATCAACAAGTGTCCAACACGGATTACAACAAACCATATGAGCCCTCTCAAGAAGCTCATCCGCATACTTACGCTAAGACAAATAACAACCCATTTGTAGTACGTGTAACAGAAATACCAAGAAAATAATTAAGAGAAGCAAGTTCAGTCATAGAAAACTCCTTATGCAAAAAAGTAATAATCCGCTATAGTAAAGTTGTAGAAGAAGTAGTCATGACAATGTCATCAACATATAATAGAAAATAAGCAGTGTCAGTCCCTGTCAATAGATAAATAAAGATGAGTCACAACGGTAGACAAAAACCAACACAAATAATATTTGCAGTAAATCGTTGAAACCATGTCTGGGGAACCTGCTTAAGACCATAAAAAGATCTATGCAATAAACAAACATGATTAGGACATTGCGGGTCTCAAAACCAGGAAGCTGATGCATATTAATTGTCTCAGATAAATACTTGTGTAAGAATGTGTTCTTGACATCAAGCTGATGAACAAGACAATGTCGAGAACGAGTGACCATGGGGTGAAACAAAACCTGGTTTGCGTTAGGGTTATTTTAGTTTGTGGAAGTTAACACGGTAGGTGGAACGGGGACCTCCTAATACCATTTTGGATTATAATTGTGATTTACTGATTAATGTAATGTACCAAATGCAATATAAATATAAATAACATAGGCTAGGCCTACTAATAATACCACAATGAGCCTAAACATATGTTAGGAATTGGAAAATTTCTTAGTGAAGAGTCGGTCACCCCAAATGTTATCTAGCTTAAGTTAGCTCGTAGACTTGTCGTTAGTTACGTTATTTATCAGTTTATTAGTTAGTTATTAGTTTAGTTTAGCGTAGTGCAACACCGTGGAGGAAGGACGGGTCTTTACCCACTGTATCCCTGATCCACAGGCCGTTAGGAGGTCGTTTCTCATGTAACTATAAATACCCCTTCCATCCATGGAAGGGGTGGTGCTTCTAATCTAATATTTCATACTTTGAGTAACTCTCTAGCAAGAACACCCTCTCTCTCTACTTTCTCTCTCTAAAATGGAAAACATGTATTTTGATCTCCCAAGACCACCCGAATCATCTAATACAATAATATTTGGATCCTAACAATTGGTATCAAGAGCCAAGGTTATTTTGTTCTTGATGATTCATACGGTTTTTGATTGGTTTTTGATGCATGTTGTACTCTTCATATATGTGGTTTGTGATGTTTGGCTACGGTTTTGTTGTAGTTTAACTCGTATGGTATTTTTTAAGTGATTTGATATGGTTTTTTATGGGTTGATAAAACTGTTTTATTAAAATGATTTCTTGTCTTAAAAAGTTTTATACTCGCAATGAGATCATTTGCAGTTTTACATCTAGTGGTTCTGTTTTGGGTTCGTTATCTGCTGCTGCTGGTGTTAATGATGTTCTTCGTAGAGGTTTGAGCTCATGTTCTTGTTAGAGACTTGTCAAAAAAAAAAAAAAACGTCCAGATTCAATGTACCTATATAGCGACTTGTTCTTAAAATGATAGCGACTTATGTCTGTTAGCAACTTGGTGATTCGTTGACTTTTTTTAAAGTCAATGGCGAGTTATGTCTAAAAGCAATTTAGCGACTTGTTGACCAGAAATTAGCAAAGCAAAAGTGAGGTAGCAACTTGACAAACATAGACCTAGCGACTTACTTTGAATAATCTGCTTGCTACTTTACTCATGTAGCGAGTTGACTCTTTAGTCAACTTAAGTCAATGGCGACTTGACATAAAAGTCAATAGCGACTTGACTTAACTCGCTAGCAACTTGGCTCATGACTAGCGACTTGGTGACAGAAATGTAGAAGAAGAGTGTCTGAACTAAGACCAAGACTCAATACCAATTACCAAGAATCAAGCAACCTCAGGCTATTATAACAAACCTTCATCAGTCCATAACCATCTCATAAAACCTTCAAGACTCAACAACTCGTACAACCTTCAACCTTCATGACTATCTAACATCACCAACTCATACAACCTTGAAGACTCACCAAGACTCTAACTGAAAAGATCCGTGCTTTAATGATAATATCCGAAAAACATTAAGGATAGTAGTATAACAAATCTGTTATATACTATACTTGGCTCGTGTATGACTCGACAACTAATGGGATCTCAGATTTGGTTCGAGGGGATTTACCACTACATCAAGGATGCAAGACCCACGAACATACATCTTCACTGATCGATTTAAACTCAGAATTAAAATTAATGTGTTAAAGCCATACGTGTTCTTGATCTCAGTTTTATGACTCGTGGCTCTCAAATGAAACACCAAGATTACCAAGTGTCTATATCTCGAGTCATTCACATCATCATTGATCAAAAACGTTTTATTGTTACTTATTCGAAGGTAATGATGAGATTTCAACAATTGCTGAATCTATTTCATTGATTCGGTAAATATAGGGATGATTTGAAAAACGTTACTTTACTAAACTTTTACTCGTACATGTTACCTAATCAAGTTACTTGTGCCATCCTTGTGGCTTAGTCGAAGCAAGGTCCTACCACTCATGCCAACCCTGTGGCGTTAATGAATGAACACGAGCCATCCCTGTGGCGTGTTCACGATGGGTTTGATTATGATATAGGGTTTTGATTAGAGTGGCTGAGCGCTTTTGTTAATATAAGAAAGAGGATGGGAGCGTATTATCTTGCTTGGGTACTCTTTATGGTTTGATGTAAAGTTTGTGTGGGATGCTGCTGAGAATAAGCGAGGCGTATGATATTGTGATGAGAGTATTTTTAGGGTTTGATGTAGTTTGTGTGGCTTTTATATATCCCTTATAATTAGGGTTGGAAGGATAACCCTTGTCTACTCTGTTATGTTGAATTCGTATGTGGGCCTCATTAGGTGTTGGAGGGATTGGGCCGAGTACCATGTGTCTACTCAGACTTGGACTTTGATGAGTTGAATATGGTTGAATGTCTTGGGCCATATGTCTATGATGGTCGAATTATCTTTAATCTGATTTGAGATGGACGAATATTTTTAGTGATTTGAGTGTTGTTATATTGTGTAGTATTGGATTGCTAATTTAATATGTGAGTTGGATTTGAATTTTGAAACGTGATATATCTTTAAAACATTGGGCCGGATGGACTGCTTACACTGATTGCTATATTATGATATTAAGAGAATGTTATGTGGGCTTGTTCGTGACTTGGATCAGATCTATTACTTGATCTAACATGTTTGTGAAACGGATATGGATCGGGTCTCAAGTGGTATTGTATTCATGGGTCGATAACACTGCTTTGGAGATTTGAGCTTCAATTGGGGAAGAATAATTAATCTTATGAATCAAACATTCTTGGGCTGCGATTTATTTTCTGTCAACACGGGTTTATATTAAGACTTGCGATTGGCTGAACATTGACTGTGTGGTCTGAGATAGAGAAACTAGATGATGTGACTTTGTATTATACTGAGATTTGATGTGTTTTGAGGTTGATACTTTGGTATATGCAGTCTCACGGAGTATTGTATGTCACGGCTTGAATTGATTGTTTAACAAAGTTGACTAAGGAGTTATTTGGACGATATTTCTTGCTTGGAGTTGAAGTGAGGATTTCCGGACGCGTTTACTTATTTTCGTCTTCTTTCTTTCTACCCTTCTGCGAAGATGACTTGTTTGGGCTTTTATAGAGGGTGATAAAGACTTGGCTATTTAGTTGCGGTTGTGATTATTTCTCAGTTTACCCACAACGTAACTATCACTTCGGTGTCTCACACAGTTGAGGATATTTCAAGAGGTTTTGTACATTGGGTACACCGTTTCTTCTTCACAAGGATTAGTACAAGTTTAAGTAACAAATCAGGGGATTTTCACTTCATGATCAAGTTTGGCATATCTGGTTTACTTCTCAATGTGGTCACTACAATAGCCGACAGAATGCGTGAATGATGTGTTTACCAAAGTGTTGTTTGGATGGTTGATGATGTTGGATAATGAACCGTTGATGAACCGCTGCATGTTCCCCTAAAACAGATATTCACCGAAACCAATATTGTCATAACTCATTCAAGCTAACATTGTTTACGGTTTTGTCTTGATTTTGTAAAATCCCGCGAAAGAACCTATTTCTCGGTTTAAATCATAGACTTGTAAAATCCCGTGACAATGGAAACATCCTGGTAATAGTAAAATGCATTTCCGGATCTATCTTACGGTTTATTCTTAGTCTTGTAAAATCCCGCGAAAGAAACTATTTCTCGGTTTAGACCATAGAATTGTAAAATCCCGTGATGATGGAACCATCCTGGAGAGAGGAAAGTGTATTCTGGATCTTATCTGATGCTGGTGCTACGGTTTCTGCTTCGAAGAAGGGATAAAAGGGTGTACTTCATAAATTGGATGTGTGTTTGGATATTCGTCATGGCAGTTTGGTTATTACATGGCTTTACGGGGTTATGTGCTTTTAACCATGGTCGGGATGAAAACCATTATCATAGTTCACTTAAAACGTCAAAGGAGGCTAGAATTGAGCAGTTCATAAGATGTGACAACGGAGTTAATTCACTATTATTTATTTGAGGTTGAAGTAAAATATCACGGGCGAGTGTACTTAGTATCTGAAGTTATCGGGGATGGTTGGATGAAGATTCTTCATGATCCTTGTTCGATGCTTATTATCAAAAACGAAGACTTGGAAATCTAGTTATTGTTGGGTGTCTTTTACCTTTTCTTTTACCACTTGGGGGAATTGGGCTCATACCATCACAAAATAACTATCACTTTAAGGAGTTACGTTGTAGTGCTCAGTGTCACATTCAATTGTGGATTTTCAAGAGGTGATATACGTCTAATATTCGATGGTTGGTTGGTTGAAGAGTATAGAGTACTTAGAGATTCAAATGGGCATGAAGTCTCAGCACCGCTCTTTGTTACATATGTGCAAGTTTAAGTCACGAGTTCAGGGTAGTCTACTTCAGGGTCAAATTCATCATATTGGGTTTTCTCCATCAGTTGTCACGACAAAGAGCCTACTGAATGATAATGGGGTTGATTACATGTTTTGCCAAGAGAGCAGAAAAGAGAGAGATTATGACGTATGAACACAACAGTTCATGCCTCGTACTCTAAAGAAAAGAAAAGTGTACGTCTCAGTGCGCTTTATCTTCAAAAGAAGAGAAATCTTCATATGACGTATGAACACAACAGTTCATGCCTCGTACTCTATAGAAAAGAAAAGTGTACGCTTCAGTGCGCTTTATCTTCTGAAGAAGAGAAATCTTCTCTATTATGACCATTCTCATCAACATGCTTCATACTTTTTCCATGCGCTTCAGTCTTCAAGTGAACCGGGCTACCACTGATTGTTTTCTCATTCCACTTGCTCGATTATAATGAAGATGGCAACATCACGTGCTTATTTTGCGGGAGAGAAGTGTGAATAGAACATTCGGATGATTTTCACTTATTTAATCAAGAATGGCAACTCCGTATGCAATTCTTGAGGGGGAGAAGAAGTGTGAAATTACTGCATGGTTGATTGATTTCTGAGAATAAATGGTCAAACGGCTACAAACTCATGTAAGAACCGATCTTCTTCTTATCGGGTCATCGTTACATGGAGTTTCTTCTATGAGCCGTTAGTTGACATCTTCACAAGCTGATATGAGTTTATTGACAAAGTGCTTCCGGTTAATGCTTCACGTGCACATCAATATGATGATTCCGAACAACCTTCTGTTCTTGTTTGATGTGATTGTTTGCTTGGTATTACCATTTCGTGTGTTCGTTGCGGCCTGATTGCTGATTTCCTTGATGAACATCTTTCTGTTCTTGTTTGATTGGGAGGGATTTTAGTTAAGGGGATTTGCAAGATGTAAGTTGATTGGGATGCTTTTTGGTGATGTTCTTGTTTTGGTGAGTTGAAGATGTTAACTATCTATTCCCCAACTGGACAATCTTGAAGAAGGTCGAGTCTACAGTCTATTCTACATTTTCTGCTACATGTTAGAAGACAAAAAGACGAGTTGCAGTTGATTATCAAAAGACTTCTTTTTAATCTGGTCATTCATCATACAGATTGTCAGTTTAGGGGAGAGCACTAATTGGGGGAGAGTGATATGTCGAATTTAATCCCCAATTAGACTTGCTCGCATTCTGCAGCAAGTTGATTCTCACAGATACATATGAGCTAATGATGTTCTTCTCAAATGATTTCTAGTACACGGGCTTACAATGAGTTGCTGATTCTGAAGTATCAAAACCAGCAAGGGGGAAGGAGACAAGCATCTAAACGCGAGTAAACTTGATGAACTTAATACTTCTAAGTAATTGAAGATATCCCGGGAAGACAAATGTTATTACCGCAGAGAAACTCAAGGTTTGACTCATGGCGAGTAAACTTGATGGACTTAATACTTCTAAGTGATTGAAGTTATCCCGGGAAAACAAATGTCATGACCGCAGAGAAACTCAAGGTTTTACTCATCAAAGCGTTTAGTGTTCTTATTTCAACTGTGTGGGGGAAGAGATGTTAGAGAATGTTTCTGAAGATATAAGAGGTACATTGGTGTGTGATGATCTCGATGTTATCGCAATCATCAGGGGAGAGAGAATTGTGTACATTGGGGATGCTCAGCTGTTTTACTTGAGGGCTTAATCTGTGATTCAGAGATATAATCACTTATTCCGGTGTTGACATCCGCAGAGATTGTCACCCGCAGAGATAATCAGTGATTCGGCCTGTTTCTTCAATGTTATCGGTTGTTCTCTCTTTGGGGAATGTGTGTACTTCGGGTCCTTGAGCTTCATACACGATCATCAGGGAAGAAAGCCATTGTTTACCACAAACATTGGGGAGGTGTTTTCCTTCCGGGCATGATGTGTATTTGGGAGAGTTCTTGGATATTGGTGTACTTCGGGTTCTTGAGCTTCATACACATTCATCAGGGATGAAAGATGTGAACATTGGGGAGTTGTTCTTCATTACCCTCATGATGTGTATTCGGGAGAGTTCTTGAGCATTATACAAAGAGACTGACTGCATCAATTCAACTACTTGGGGGGAATTGTTCTCTTGACACATTTTGGAATGGATCGCTTCAGACTTCAGTGAAAAAGAAATTTGAGAAGATTATTCATACGTGGGATGATACGTTGTTGTTCTTGTTGATGATATAACCTCGAACGAAGAATCACAGTGATTATTCTTGAAAGGAGCTGCGGGATTTATGATAATGGTGTGCTTCTCTGTGCACTTGGCTAATGCAAGCTTGAAATAGAGCTTCGAATCTGCTCAGCTAAAGGATTTTCGGTTTGGGGGAAGCTGCCAAAGTCTCACTTTCAGATGGTTCAATTTCTTTCTTCGATTCAAGAGCCCTGGAAGCTTTGGTGGTGAATGTTTAAGAGTTGATGACTTCTATCTTCTACGACGTGCTGCTCGATATCCTTATCTCGGTACTCGTATCATCATCTTCTTTAACTATATCATCTTCTCTATCTTTGTATATATTTATCTGAAAAACCAAATACAAAAATATAAAACCAACAAAAGAAAATAGAAAAATATAAAACCTTCAAAAAATCCATAAAAATCAGAAAATTTCAAAAATACCAAAAAAATATGTTTTCCAAGACATGTCTTCTGGTATCGATAACATCTACGGTCTTAGAAATGTCATTCAATAATGGCACGGGACCATAGATGAAGTTCGAGCAGGAGGTGTAAATATTCTTTTCTAAACATGTCTCAAAATATGGCTTGCAGTTATTTCAGACTGTGACCCGCGCTTAAATCATGGCTTGCTATTATTTATGATAGCAACCCGCTCTTTTAAAGAAAGGAAAGTGCTACGCTAAACAATTTTCAAATATTTCGTGCACTTATCCTAAAAACAATTTGAGGAAAGTATGTCGAAGGACTGCTGTTCCTACACAAATGTTTTTCCGTCTATAATTCTTCAGAAAAATATTTGTTGTTTTCTAAAATGGTGGAAAGGGAGTTGCTTGAAAATTAATCAGTTTCAGTGTGTTTAGTAAAAATTGAAAACTCAATCAATGACTTCAGCGCTTTTAAACCTTTTCAGAAAAATGAGTCATTGATTGAGGGGGAGAATGTTTTCAAATCTATATCATCTAACGAGCTTTCTTAATTATCCTACGTGCTTAATTAAAAATGATATTTGCCTGTGTCGAAGGACTAGGAATTTAGGATATGATTGTTAGGTTTAGATGATTAGAGTTTGAGAAACACATAAACCCCATGCCTTATATTAACTGATTGATATGTTGAATTGACTTGAATAAGTCGATTGTTGTTTGGGTGATGTCGACCACCATATATTTGTATGTGTGTTCACTAACATATGCAGGTATATTGGTATATAAGAATGTTCCCGATCCGGATCCCACAAATGAACATGATTGGATGCCGCAAGGAAAGGGTAACGATATCTTGGGTTGACAAATGAAGAAACGGAGCTTAATTGGACTTCAATGGAGAGTTGGCATATATGCAACGTAAGAGGTCTCACTGCATCAGCAGATGGTTTTCTTCTAAGTGATTGAAGAAACGGAGCTTAATTTGACCTCAGTTGGCATTCAAAATGCAACGTAAGAAGAAGTCTCACTGCATTTGCAGACGGTTTTTCTTCCAACCATCAACAGCAACAACAAAAGCTTCTCAACCACTAATATATCTTTGTGCAGGATACCATTTTTAAACAATTTTGAATAATTTGATTAAATTGTTTTGAAAATGGAAAAATATTGTTTTGAAAATAAATTGAACTAAATTTTGAAAATCACCGGACTTCTTTTTATCAAAACCTAAGTCACTCAATTATTGACTTCTGTCATGGATTGAGGGGGAGAGTGATTTAAAATAAAATTTTTTCAAACGATATTTCTTCACAAAAGTTCCACTTTGTACGTTAAAATGTGGTGATCTAAAGATTTAATGTTATGTCATGGTATGATTTTTTCTTTAGAATCAAGGTCTTTCAAAATGAAATTTTTTCTGTTCTTGTTTGATTGTGAAATTGTTTTATTTTACTAAAAGATCTCTTAAAAACTATCATACCTGACACTAACAATCTTTAATGCCTTATAATGGTCCTTATATGTCATATTTCAAAATTGAATCTTGCCACGTCTTTCCCCAAATTTTTCTAAATGATTTAAATCAGTTGGGATCACAAATCTCAAATGGTTTGATATTTCTGATCGGGGTAGAGATCGTGGTTTAAATCTCAAATCTGTTTAAATGGAATTGGTTTTATTCCTTTAAAGGCACTCCTGCCTCCATGTGCCAAACGATTTCATACACAATGCACATGTTGAGGAGGAGGATTTATCCAAAAACATGATGAGTATTTAAACCAGGCCACATATTCTCCCATGTTTTATAAACCGTATTAAATCACTTGGGATCCAAAATCTCAAAGGGTTTGATATTTTTGATCGGGGGAGAATTTGTGATTTAATAATGAAATTTGATAAAAGGTGATCGTTTGGATTCAATTGTGCAGGCTGCTCTCTCGTATGTGCTAAACGCTTTCGAATCTCGAAGCACATATTGAGGGGGAGCAAAACCATCGAGGTACAAAAGTTTTTTTTAAAAAGAGATTATAAAGTACCTTGATTGTGTTTTAAATGGTTTCGTAATGGCGCTTGTGATTGTGGATGTGCTTCAAATTAACTCTTGCCTCTATGTGATAAAAATGATTTCAAAAATCCTATGCACATATTGAGGGGGAGAATTTACCAAGAAAATCAAATGGCTTTTTCTATGAAAATTGTGATCATGAAATTATTTCAAAGAACTCTTGCCTCCATGTGCTCAACAATTTCAAATCATACGCACATGTTGAGGGGGAGGTTTTCTAAATGATCAAAACTATTAAGGTACATAATGCTTTGATCTCGTATCACAAGTACCTTGATTGTTTTTCCAAATGATTTTTCAATTGGTTTTAAGGAAGAATGAACTGTACCAAAAGACCGACCATTTTACTTTATGTATGGAGTTATAAGGATGGTGAGGTTAGGTATTTGTTCCCACGATCCGCCAGAACCGGAGGGATCTACCCAGGGACAATCCACTAGTTAGTGTAGAAGTCCTTAGGTATGATGATAAAAGGAGAAAAATGAGATATGGGAAGAGTGCGGACTAAGACTGAGCTAGTACTGGAATAAACCCAACAAGGTTCTAGCTATGAAGTCTCGGTAAGCACTGAAGGGGTTGAAGAATGAAAAAGAAATGAATGAGAAAAGGGTGAAAAGAAATAGCCCTCCATCAATTCAACCTTAGGGCAGAAACCGGGTTCAATTCATATGCTACTGGTTGTTACTAAGGTAACACTGGTATTGAAGACAAGACGTCATGGACCCAGTGACGCACTGCACTAAACTTCCCAAGCCACTCAAGTTCCTCTTAAAAGGGCTTGTTTCATTTCTCACGGGGAACCGAAATTATCTATCGACTTTCTCTTAGAGATTGTTGATATTGAAGAAGGAGACCCTCTCCCTAGTCTCCGGCACAGGAACCAAATATGCACGATTGAGTCTAGAGCCAAGAGATCATCCACAACATCTCGTTAGGACACTAAATTCTTGAAGACTTGCTTTTTCACACAATGTGGTAAGTAAGTATATATTAAGAGTCCTACGCATTATCCTTGTGGTATTGCCAGAACATCCGAGTGATATGAAAATATTCACGATGAAGATGGAAATCCTTCTAGAGCCAACATCAAACAAGCTCTTGGTGGGTGACATGTGAGATCTTCTCGTAAGATCAAGCTTGTGACAACTGGATAGAAACAATGGGGCGATTCAATCTTGAATCAACCTTGGTCCAGGAATGGAATTGACGAATGCTTTTGGAAAAACCGTTCGATGTGCAAACCTTCTTTTCTCTAGCACGTCGAATGTGTACTTATGATTTCAAATTCAAAAAGTATCTCTGATTGAAAAATACTTTTAGAAAAACCGTTCGATGTGCGAATATCTTCTTTTCGCTAGCACATCGAATGTGTACTCATTCTCTAATACAAAAAGTATTTTGTTTGAAAATTGATCTTTCTCATAAAACCTTCGTTGTATTGCAAAACAATTTCTATTGAGCAATACACGATTGTTTTTCAAATCATTTTTCATCAATCAGTGAATCTCAATTCGCTGGTTCACTCACTCCGTGTTGTCTTCTTTGAGACGTTCCGGTTTGAGAACAGCTAGAACAGCTGCGAAACCCTGTCAAGGAGATTCTTCGGAATTATACCTGATCACTGGCAGTACTTGTACTGATCAACGGGGAACCGTGGGCCGTGTACCTCAATTCGACGAAAGTGGTCAAAGACACTTTCGTGTGTTTTATTGCTAACTGTTGTTTGCAGGTACACTTGGACGGTTGCAGGTGATCAGAATTGAGGAGTCAATCCAAAGCCGCATGCTCACTACATCCACACTTAATTGAAGAAATCATGACTGGTGCATATCTACATAACCTGGTTCTGATATTTTTATACTATGCTTCTGCTACGCTGCTGCAAATATCATGAACCAGTAAAGCTTCCGCTACTCTGATGGAAAGATGTCATGATTCAAAAGTGTGAGCATGTCGGTCCAAAAGTCACAACTTCACATGATGGCAACACAATAAAGGGTGATCCAGAGATTTACTGTGGCTGATGATCTCAAAGAAAGCTCGAAGATCATCAAGATGTAGATCAGTTCAAAGACCTCCACTGAAAGTACAAATCAATGCGGACTTTGAAGTTGCACTACAAAAGCACAAAGATTGCGGAAATGAAGAATTCAAGTCTACGAGCTCAAGAACAATGTCAAGAATAGAATGTTAGGATTCGAAATGTAAAACATGGGGTGACCTCCCTTAGGGGGAGATTGTTAGGAATTGGAAAATTTCTTAGTGAAGAGTCGGTCACCCCAAATGTTATCTAGCTTAAGTTAGCTCGTAGACTTGTCGTTAGTTACGTTATTTATCAGTTTATTAGTTAGTTATTAGTTTAGTTTAGCGTAGTGCAACACCGTGGAGGAAGGACGGGTCTTTACCCACTGTATCCCTGATCCACAGGCCGTTAGGAGGTCGTTTCTCATGTAACTATAAATACCCCTTCCATCCATGGAAGGGGTGGTGCTTCTAATCTAATATTTCATACTTTGAGTAACTCTCTAGCAAGAACACCCTCTCTCTCTACTTTCTCTCTCTAAAATGGAAAACATGTATTTTGATCTCCCAAGACCACCCGAATCATCTAATACAATAATATTTGGATCCTAACAACATAACATAACCCACTAACATATATAACAATAAGATAAGTCACTAGAAATATGAACAACCAAAAATTTCAGCACCAAAAGAAGTTAAACATCTTTAAAGTTCTACTAGAAATTATACATGAAATATTTTTGATAAAGGTGTGTCAGACTAGAAACAAGTAATTGCTAGAAAGTAGCAACAAGATACAATATTTATTCTATTCTTAGAATAAAGCACATCATTTGTCCCTAAAGTTGTACCAAAACAACATGTTTCGTCCAAATTTTGAAATAAGTACAAAATCCCTCCAAACGTTTCCACTTCGTAACCCTAGCAATCCTTTTTGTAATATAGATCGATGATGGGTTTGTTATTAAATCTTGACTATCTGTTAAATGATCATTTTTTAGATTAAAGACCAGAGATCTATTTATTCGAATCCTTCTTTTTCTTGTTATGTTTTGAGTTTTGAAAGATTACCAAGATCAATGAAGGGTTTTCTTTAAAGATCTATAATTTCTTGTTGAGAAAAATACAAACCCGAGATCTTTGATCTTTTTTAGCCGAATCTTGGTTATTTTTGTTAAAGTTTTGGAAATGGGATAGCGACATGTGGTTTGTTGTAGTTGTTTAATAGAGGCAATAGTTGTTGTTGGTACTACTTGATATTGGTTGTTGTTTTTGTTGAAGTTAGTTCAGAGATGGGTTATTATGAGTTTTTGTGATGTTTGTATGAGATGTTGAGATGGCTTGGATAGTTTTTGTATGAGATGTCTCTGATGAGTTGGTTCATTTTTTCAGCTGTTATGGTTGTTGGAATCTTGATGTTGACTTTTGTCTTTACAATATCTTGGTTAATGATGCAAAACTTGAGACCACTTGTTCGCCAAATTAAAAAATCTGTCATTTCCTAGTCGAATCTGAAAACTAAAACCTCCGAAATTTACAAACAGGGACACCACCACAACTGCCAACACACCACAACCATATATCTGGGTTGCTACTAACACATATTTTCTTTGCTTTAGGCACCACAAATCTAGGTGGATATGGCATTTCGAGATGGTAGAATAATTTGTGTTCCATGTTTGAGAATGAAGGGTTATGAAGATGAATTTAGAGAACATACAGAAATAGACATGGTGTCCGGAAATCACGTCTGAGCTGTTGGGAGAAAATCAGGTCGATGATGGTGGCTGGTAAATCCAACAAGGATGATAACATAAGTGTTTGTGTGTTAATTTTTTTTTAGGTTTATATATTAAAGAGTAAATTAAACAGTTGGTCCCTGAACTAGTGCCAGATTTCACACGGCATAAAAAACGCGAATTGTTCCCTTTTTAGTCCCTAAGTTTTTATTTATTTATTTATTTATTTTCAATTTTTTAAAGACGTTAGTGTCAGATCGTTATCTTCAGTCATATGCTTGGCACACGAGGGTATGTTGGTCTTTTCATTGTTTTTTTCTTTTTCAGACATTTGTTTATTTTTACTTTTTTGTCTTTCTACTAATTTGTTTAATTTTTTCCTTTTTATAAGTGGATCCCACCACAACTAATACATAATATCTAACCAAACACCTCCTTTTTCTACCTCACCACTCTTCTTCAACCTCCATCCATCCTCACCACTATCAGCACCGTCAGTCGTCACCCACCACCACCATCTATGTCACCATTAAATATTCAATTGTCCCTCATAAACATTGTTGACTCACTGAGACTTTATGTGTTAAGTAATTTTGACACGAAAATTAATTAATATTGGTAATTTTAAAGTTCAAGTATATTAGGATTCAATTTTAAAGTTCAATTTTGTGTGTTATTTGACTCTTTTTCACTTGTAGCCACCACCTAAACTTCTGTGTTCCAAAACATAGTAAAATACAAAACCCTCCGCTTTTTGCATCCACTTTCTTGCGTTGTGTTCTTGAGTTAACTTAATAAAAGAAAAGAAGATAAGTGAAGAGGAAGAGAATCACTTCTCTTCCTTCCTCTTCTTTCCAAAAGTGGGCGGAACCATTTACACCAAAAACAACACTACAAGTTCTTTCCTCTTCTTTTCAGATCTTTTCCTTTCTTCCTTTTTCAGATCTTGAGAACACGATTTTGTTTAGTTTCTTTCCATATCTTTTCCTTTCTTCCCTTTTCAGATCTCAAGAACACAACGCAATCTTTAAAAACGAAACTCAAATAACACACTCATCTTGTTTCTATTTCTCAAACCGAAGCTCCAACGGATTATGTGTTTTTCGAACCATGTAGGTGTGAGTTTCTTATTGTTTTCGTTTATGGTATACAAATATCGATGAAAATATTGTTTTCGAATGGTTAAGATCTTGAAATAATATTCAAAATACAATCAGAGATCTTGTATCTTTTTTTTTCTTTTAAATTTCGAATCTTGATTAGGTGGTGTTGTTGAAATGAGTTGGGACTGTTTATTGGTTTTGTATATTGTTGTTTGTTTCAGGTCGAGGTGTTGTTAGAAGTTTAGGATGAAAAGTTGTTGGATGATGTTGTGTTGAATCATGTTTGGAACTTGGAAAGGTGTGGTAGAAGGTGCGGCCCACCAAGGTGTGAATGAAATCTTTGAGTAAGTCGCGACTTTATTAGCTGAAAAGTTGAAGGTGGTTGATATAAAGGATGTTGGTTCAGAAAAAAGGATCAGGTTGGCATCTTTACTTGTTGAGAAATAGTCAGATTAGAAACTCGCGGTTCAATACTTTTTATGATGGATTCTTCAAGGGGCGATTGTTTTTTAGGGCAAGGATCCATAAAGTTTTGATTTTTTTCGCATCACTCTAGTTTAGGGCTTGAAGAAGAGAAAAAAAACAGTCGTGTAAGGAGTGAATAATATGATTAGTTTCTTTTCATTTTCAATAAGGTGGGCCACTTGTATTTTTTTTGTGTTATTTTGTGTTGTGTCTTACACATATGTTCTTTTAGGTGATAAGTATGGTTCATGTGATACTAGTTTTGTGAAAGGAGTTTAAGTTTGTACCACTGTTATTATTTGACAAGGACTAATGATTGAACACTATTTAAGAACAGTGGTAGTTGGACGGTGGTGGTGGTGGTGGTGGTGGTGATTGGCAGTGATAGTGGTTTGGGTGGTGATTCGTCGGAGAAGATGATGTACGAATTAAAAAATAAACAAAAAAGAAAGAATTAAAAAAATACATAAAGGGACAAAAATATAAACAATAAAAAATACATTAAAGGACAAAAAATATAAATATTAAACAAATGTATGAAAGGACAAAAACAGTGAAAAGACCAATCTACCCTTGTATGCCAATCATGTGTCCGAAGATAAAAATCGGATACTAACGCTGTTAGAAAAATTGGAAAAAAAAACTTTGGGACTAAAAAAAGAACAATTCGCGGTTTTGGATGTCGTATAAAACCTGGCACTAGTTCAGGGACGAATGGTGTAATTTACTTTATATTAAATACTTCAAATGGATAATGAAAGAGTTATTGGTAACTAAAAACAGGTGGAAGATAAAGATATTAGTATGCTTTTGGTGTAGGAGAGAAAACGACAAAGACTCGAAACACCTTCTTACCCTTATGTAAAAGTCACGTGGTGCCTTTAACCACCCTTGACTAACGACCGTTACAAAAAAGGATCGTTGGGGTTACAAAATGGAGACATCAGGAAGGAATAATATATTTTTTGAACGGCAGAATAGTATTAAAAAGCTAACAAGAAGTTAGGCGAAAGAAAATTACATAGACAAAATAGCGTTTAGTGGGTCTTTTAACCAACCACCCAATTAACAGTAAAACTCTAACCACTAGTGTTCACCCAAAACCAAGTGTGAAAGATGAAACCATAAAAAATCAATCATTTTTAGGCTTCTTCAAGGAGAATAAAACCACATTCCTATATTTCCAGATGTGCCACCACAAAGAGAAAAACAAAGCCTTCAACACAAGTCTTTGGAGGCTGTTGAGCCGAATACCGTCGAACCAAGTCTCCCAGGATATGAGGTCTAACAAGGTAGGGATGGGAATATTCCACCATCGACCTAGTAATCGAAACAAACATCACCAAGCCATTTGTCATGCCAAAAACTAGAGTTATTACCATTCCCGATTATCTTTTTTCAAATCTCCATAAGGTCGACTCTCTTAGCTTTAAGGTTGTCAATAGCTTTAAGAACCATAGGTCAAACTGAACCATCAAAACGTGACATTGTAGGCTGATAGAGAGACCCATTCTAACCATGAATGGCTTTAAACGCTAACTAGAAGAAAAAAATGCCATATCAATTTAAACAACAAAGCACCATTTAAGGCAAACAAGCTACTAACTCCTAAACCATCGAATTGCTTATGAGCCATCACTTTTTTCCAACAAACCCATGTGATTTTACGTTAATCTATCTCCGCCTCCAAGGAAAACGAGTTACGTCATCGTTCCAAGTGTGATATGACAACGTTTGGAGCCTTAAATAACGACATATAGTAAGTAGGGAGAGAACCTAAAACCAATTTTATAAGAGTAAGTCTAGCCCCCCACCGATAAGTTTTAGCTATTCGAAACCTTTTGAACCACCTCAATCCATGAGTTAATACGACCCATATTCGCACCCACTTTGACACCAAGATACGTGAAAGGAAGGAATAGTATAATTATTTCAAAATTGGGACGAAATGTGTTGTTTTGGCACAACCTTAAGGACGAATGGTGTAATTTACTCCTAGTTCTATTATGTTCAATGGCAATTTATCATTAGCATAGATGCCCATAGATTACTACATCAAAAGTTCAAGACCCATGCACAATATTTAAACTAAATTTAATGGGTTTGTTTTGGATTGCATATTTGTATAAGCAAACAAGCAATTTGGAATATCTGTAATCCAAACTTACTTCGACTTATATGTTTTTTTGGTGTAAAATGCGCAAGTTTCTATATAGCTGTTGATACAAAAGTTGGACGTTCCTTATTTGGGGCTCCGGCTCTCGTACCAATTGCTGATTGTTGCTTGAGACCTGCGCACTAAGAGACAGAAAACACCGTTAGGCTTACCGTGGGATTGTCTCCCACGATTATCCTCTGGCGTGAGAGTAAGTAATCGTTTTTAGGGTTTAAGGAGAGTTAGGGTTTGTATATCGTACCTTAAACGAGGGATGTGATTCCCTTTATATACGCACGGAATCCTTGTTGGTTCCATGTTCCTCAACCTTCGGCGTATCCCGCCTAAGTCGGTTGGGGAATGATTATCTCCAAACATAGGAGATATCCAATATCTATTCCGTAAATAGATTTGGGCTTGGGCTTTCGTGAGCCCAAAAATTTAATCATCGTAGCCCAGTTTGTACCGGGCTAAGTTAGTGTCGGAATTTAGTCGGGTTCGTGACCCGGATATAGACTATACGTCATCAATAGCTATACGGATCCTTGCTGCTATATGAAATAGAAATGTTTTGGGCTAATAACCTATTAATGGCAGTTCTGCGTAGCGAACTAAAAAAATAACTCTTTTAGACATTAATGTTGACATTTTTCTCTTCATGTGAGTAATAAAGATAAAAAAAAAAAATTGTGATGACCATTTTACCCTTGAATTTTTAAAAATTGCATCCATTGTCCCAAGGGTAAATTACATAAATGGTCCCTCTACGTTATTATACCAATTTCCTTTTCACTATAACGTTTCAATGAGTAGATTTATCTGCAAACACACAGTGCCCGGTCGTTTCCCACTAATTGCAAATTTTAGTTTTCCAGTAAGTACCCTTTAGAGAACTTCGTAAAACATCTTGATCATTGGTAGCAGTTCTAACTTGGACAGCCCTGCCTACAGTTTGACTTTGACCCTGGTCAACAACAATCTTGATATTGATCACAAAACTTTCTCTTGCTCGTCCCGAGTCCATGGCTCCACCAACGTTGAACGTAGTAGCATCATGAGTATAGCTACAATTGTCGCTATATGGGCATTCTTCCCCATTAGAAAACCTCCAACAAATACCCTTTTGACCAATCCTCCCCCGATCCTCATTCCAATTTCCATTACCATTTCTTCCTCCCCCTCTATTATTATTCACATTTTCTTGCCAATTTAGTGGCGGAGAACGTAAGTCATTAGGGCCATGAGCGTAGTTACAACCATTAGCAGCCTTAGGACATGTCCCATCAACAAACTGTTGACACAATCGAGTCTTGTAGAATATGTGGGTGGTTCCTCTACTCATAGGGACACTTGAGCGGTTAGGCCTTTGACCAGCAGAAGACAAAGGTGTTGACTTTTGAGTAACTGAATTGACTCTCCCATTCGAATTGTCAATTTGGGAGTTTGAAAAACTATTTTTCACTATAGACCATTTATGTAATTTAGCCTAGGGACGATGGATGCAATTTTCACAAATCCACAGGGACCATTTATGTAATTTGGAAGGGTAAAATGGTCATAATACTAAAAGAAAGACAAAAAATGTCAACATTAATGTCTAAAAGAGTTATTTTTTTAGTTCGCTACACAAAATTGCCATTTTTGACAAGTATAGTGCTTTAATAGGTTATTAGCCCAAAATTTTTTAGTTACCCTCATATTTACCCTAAAACCCCAATCTAAATGGATTTGATCATATTTTTCCAACAAATTACTTTGTTTTCCCTACATTAATGCGCTTTTTAAGATAAGCTATCCGAAACACACTCCGTTACAATTTACTAGTAACATCCATTGGGCTTAAGCTAGCTTACTTCAGAAAAACGAGATATGGTTTAAACGATCTTGATCAGCAAATATATGAAGAATTGAAGAGTATAGCCATCAGAGAAAGGAGACAATTGGCTGAGTGGCTAAGGTCTCAGATTATTGTCTTCCAACTTCACTTTTGTTGAAGCATAATCTGGCGCGGACTGGATTCAACGACTCTCCTTGGGCCGTTAGTCGTCTTCTCGAGTCCTAGTAGACCTGTCAACAAAAAGAACCCATTAGGAGTGGACCCGAGGCCGTAGCCCCGGGGTCCACCTCCGACGGTCAAGTTAGTATGCGATGTAGCATAATAAGTGTTGTTAGGGTTAGAGATAACCTGTCATGTATTTATAGGGCATGGATTAGGGTTTAGGCGTAGAGTTGGCCGTATCTGCCGTGGCTGACCCATTCCTGGCCCAGTCTGGACCATACGTCCACAAGCCCCCCAAGTCTAGTATGAGATAGCGCATGGCTATGTTATGCTAGACTTAAGTTCTGATGGCCGCGTAGGTGAAAGTGGAACCCATATGCTGCATCCTGGGTAAGGGCGTACCTTTTGTACCAGTAGCGACGCAGCATGGTGCGACAGAAGACGTGCTTCTGTAGCAGAAATGCGCGCTGTGCGCAACAAAGAAGTGCGACAGAAGACGTGCTTCTGCGCATAAGTGCGCGCTGTGCGCGACAAAGAGGTGCGACAGAAGACGTGCTTCTGCGCATAAGTGCGCACTGTGCGCGACAAAGAGGTGCGACAGAAGACGTGCTTCTGCGCATAAGTGCGCACTGTGCACGACAAAGAGGTGCGACAGAAGACGTGCTTCTGCGCGCATTACATCCGTCTTTACAACCAACAGAGGACGTCTCCCCTGCGGCAAGATGGTGCGAATATTTAAATCCGTCTTTATACCGCTTCCAAATAATCTGCGTGATGCTTACGGAAACAGTAGTAGCATATACCCTGGTAGCCCCCCAAGTTTGATGGTGCTACTCGTGTAGGAGCATTAAACTTATTTAATCTGCGAAAAACACTGAATGCAAAGATTAAAAGTATATGCCGCGAATCGCAGCATATAAAACCTAATGAAGTTAAGCAATATATAGCACATAGCACATAACATATAAGAAAATTGGCAGTGCGCACCCGTCGTGGGGTGCGTACCGACGAAATAATTAATTTTGTTTTTTTTTTGTTTTTTTTAATGTATAAAATAAAACCGTGACCGCGACTAATAGACGCAGATGGATTTATCGTAACCGCATAGACTCGAACGTTTGTGGATGATCGCAGATGTTTATACCACGGCCTTTGTCCAGTGCGCATCATGGCGATTGACGAGCATCGTGGTGTTCGCGCGTACGCATTCTCTGCGAAGATGTCTGAACGCACGGCCTAATGCGGGTAGATTTATCGCGACTGCGTTGTTCGAGCGCGAACAGGCATACCAACCGTAAAAACAGTATCTGCGCGAATTAATTCGCGACTAAAAAATAAAATAGCTCCGATCGTGCGGGCTTTTTCTTAGGTCCGATTGTGCGGACTAAAAAATAAAATAGGTCCGATCGTGCAGACTTTTTCCTTTATCATGTTTTAGCATTTAGCCAAATCAAAGAATATATTAAATTTCAACACTTAATCAAAGAATAATATTTTAAGTGAAGATATGGTTTATTATCTTAAATTTTAAAATATACGCTGTAGCAAATCATATTTTAAATTTCAACACTTATCATGTTGCAGCGTGGTCGTGGGTGCAAATATCATATTTACGAGAAAGAGATAAAAGGTTTAGAATTAACCAAACGAGATTAAGGATGATCGAATGTGACGTCGAGATGCTCAAAAAGGCCATGCATGACTGCCCAATCTGACAAAAATAACGAGGGACAAACCCTTCTAACCAAATAAATACGTAAAAGCACATGACTTTTATTAATCGTGGGTTCATGTCCCACGGATGGCGCCAACTTGTTGAAGCATAATCTGGCGCGGACTGGATTCAACGACTCTCCTTGGGCCGTTAGTCGTCTTCTCGAGTCCTAGTAGACCTGTCAACAAAAAGAACCCGTTAGGAGTGGACCCGAGGCCGTAGCCCCGGGGTCCACCTCCGACGGTCAAGTTAGTATGCGATGTAGCATAATAAGTGTTGTTAGGGTTAGAGATAACCTGTCATGTATTTATAGGGCATGGATTAGGGTTTAGGCGTAGAGTGGGCCGTATCTGCCGGGGCTGACCCATTCCTGACCCAGTCCGGACCATACGTCCACAACTTTAAAAGTCATGTGCATTTCACACCTTCACATTAACTGGTCTTTTTTATAAACTTTAAACTAATTAATGAAAGCATATTGGGGTGAAAATCCAAATTGGGTTGTAAATATTAGCTTATCTTAGCTTATTGGGTGGCTAAGATCTCAGACAATTGGGTTGTTATATTAGCTTATTTTATGTGCACATGAATTCCTTGCAAAGACCAAAGCATACTAGGATGAAAATTCAAATTCACACTTTGTTGTTATTCTAGTTAAAAGAATGTACATGTGGCCATTGTTACATTATCTAACCAAATTGTTTAGTTAAAACCTATTTGGTTCATTGCCTTTTCAGTCTCATCATAAATTATATAGAAAATATATTGTAACATTAACAATGAAAAAAAAAATGATAAACCAAAAATAATGCAACATATTAATTTTTTAATAATTTACCAAAACATATAACAATATATCAAATTGAAGTGTGTTTACTTGAACTCATTTCGACCGTTAACTTACTCAAGATATGAAAATGTAGACAACGGTTCATACCCGTTTTGTCTCCTTCAAGTTGCCCTTGAGACTCAATAAATGCCAGCACCAATAATGGCAATTAAGGGACCAGGTAATGTTTCAATCGAGATTGCCTTCATGCCTGGAAAGGTTTATGCAGTCGAAAATATCAGAAAAGAAAGTGAACAAGAAACTTTCAAGTGAATGTTGGGTCGTTGTGGTATGAGATTACCTAACAAGTAGATAAAGAAATCATGATCAATATGTTTCCAACAGTGAAAATAATCGGGTTGACCCATTGTAGAATTTCGGTCGCAACCTGAAAGTACAAGAAACCGTCATTAACCTCAATAAAAGAGTATTTGATAGATGTTGAAAATGATGAATTTGCTATTTACCATGTTGCATAGATAGTATAGCACCCCCACCATACATAGATCAGACAAGATCGCACGTATGCCAACTTTGGCTATCGCACGACTTAATCCATTTTTCAATGTGGGTCCCTCAATCTGAAAAAGTAAGTAAGAAGGGTTGAGGATTACGAGTTCATATCACATTTCAAGTGTAAAGAATTGAGGAAATCTAGATGTGACAAAATGAGCAGGTTGGATGCGTTAGGTTGAAAAAAAATAACATGTTGACATTATGTTTTCACAATAATTAAACTTTTATACGAGAAGGATTTAGTAAGTTTTATGCATTAGGAATAAGATTGACCCATTTGATGTCGTTACGTATCCCAATGAGTCTAATTGTTATAGGTTAATGTTTGAAATTGTTGCCTTTGAAGAAAATGAATCCAATGTTGTGATCTTACAAGTATTGCTAATGGTAGACAAAAGATGAGGGAGATTATCGAAACATAAGCGCACAAATTTGTGCTGTCCAAACGTTGCTGCCAAAAATCGAAATCAAGAAAAACAGAGCCATTTTAGATTTGCTTAGCATTTTATGCAAATTTAGTGCTTTAAATTGACAAATGATACTTATCTTACCATGGCTTTCTTTGAGCAGATGTTTCTACAAGTAAAAAATATGGTGAATATTATGGCCCCTGTAAACCGACATGAGTTAAAAGAATAATCGATTAATTACTCATTAGGAAATGATTAAATATACCACCAACTAATGGGAGTCATAAACCATTACGATCACCAGTTTCGGTACA
Source organism: Chrysanthemum seticuspe (assembly GCA_019973895.1). Taxonomy (NCBI): domain Eukaryota; kingdom Viridiplantae; phylum Streptophyta; class Magnoliopsida; order Asterales; family Asteraceae; genus Chrysanthemum; species Chrysanthemum seticuspe. The sequence goes on along the minus strand of BPTQ01000005.1, from coordinate 93,578,938 downwards.
CAAATTCGCGTTTTAAACAATAAAAAAAATATTTCTGAAACAATAAAGACAAATCTATATCTACCTCAAATGGGTTGACAATTGTCCAAAATTTATTTCAAATGCATACAATATTGTTTTTATATGATTAAACACAATAACACAAAAACTTTAATGTGTTTGTGGGTCAGGGAAACGTGAACCAGCTTGTTTTGACCCATAATAAAAGGATACTAGTTCAAACCCAAACTCGTTTTGCCTTACTACACAATTTGGTTACCCCTCCCAGTTTCTTACCTCATGAAAAACAATTTTTGATAATTACATTGGTATTAAAATGTACCTATGGCGATAAGGGCAAATGCCACACATAATAGAAGGATTAGAAAAAAGATCAGGTAGCCGGTAATCAGCTGGAATAACATCATTGGAAAAGGTAAAGCACTCATGAATGGGTCAAAAGCTGTTCACAAAAACAAAAATGTAAGAATCATATGACCAATTCATCTTTACCCTGTCCCTGAGTTGACTATCCAAAATTCATCAATGTGTCAAGCCCTGTGTGCGTTACTTGTCATTATAAGTGGATAAATAATCCCCACGCTAGAATAAAAGTTAGAGATGATGTGAACGATAGTATGAAAAGCTGCAATAGGAGCAATGACTTTAAGGAGATCCTTGGTGATTGGCTGGAACAAGAAAACATAACAATGAATCAGAACAAGTTCATTATGCCAAAGAGATTGTACATGCAATATGAGCAGAAAGAAACTCACTGTACGTCTACGGGAACCGAATGCCCAATTCAAGATACACATATTAACACCCGCAATAAGTTGAACAGCTGAATGAAAGCTGATCGAGTATTCAAAAAATTAATTTGGTAATCGTGACGTATAACTTCATGTTAGAGGTGACCAAATGGACCAGACACGTTGGATAAAATGGCCAAAGAAGTAGTTTGTAATGCTCGTCTAGTTGGGTTATTGGGCTGAGACACGAACACGTTTTTAACTTTGCTTATTGAGTTTTCTAAGTAGTTAATGTGTACATACATCCCGTATCAACCCATTTACATATGAAGGGTATGAGAAGTAAGGATAACCACATTTATTATCTTTTTCACACGGTTTCTAATTTTCTATATATGTATGCTATTGTACGTTTTATGATTGATAATTGATTGGAAAATGGTCAGATGAACATACAAAGGGAATGGGAAGTATAGGTAGATCTTCCGAGTGAAACTGTGTAATATAGTACTCAACAAGTACCTGCAAAAGCAAATTACACTCTTCAAATACATATAATCAATAGTTCTAAAACTGGAATTGAAGTAAACCAAAATAACTTACCAAATTAAACAAAGGGATATAGTAAGCAAAAGTTGGTACTTTGCAGAAGGGGGAGCAGGAGGTTCTGCTTCTGCTGCTTTTGCCACTGGAATTGGAGCCAAATCACGCCTATTAATGAGTTGATCCCAGCGCGAAAATCTCATTTGCTTACCGGAGAATTCAAGAGGTGTATTTCCATGTGAATTTTTAAGTGAAAGTACTGTTGCTTCCCTTCTTGTGAAATGGGGACGAGGACTTATAATATAAGTTGGACATTTACATGAACAGTATGCGGCCGCACCAGAGTGGAGAAACAAATGAGACGTGAATGAAGCCATATATGGATGTTGTTGCTATGAAACAAAAGGTTGATTATAATGATTAATTTGGATATAACATAGAGGCTAGAGATTGCTAGGATAAAGCGAAACAAAGGTACACATGTTCGACAAACAAAGCGGAAGTTTATTCAACATTATTGCCTATACAAATATAAAGGTAGATACTATTCGAAAGTACAGAGACTTCTAAAGCTACTAAGGGGGGTGGCAATGGTTTAGAGCCATAACTCACAACCTACTAATAATTTCATTTCACCTAATCTCATACCTCACCATAGTTTTTTAGTGGCAATGGTCATTCCATACCTCACTCATTTTTTTTTTTTTTTTTTTTTAAATTCATAATTAAATCAAACAATTAAATAAAAACATAATATTTCATTAATAATAAAAAAAATATTACATAATACTTAAAAAAAAATTACATAATACTAAAAAAAAAGTACGCATCTAAATATCCGTCGGCTATCCATATTTCTCCGTGTACTCACGTTTTTTGGCAATCGTGATCTCTCGCATTCTCGGATCATTTATGTGATCGTGAGATGGTTATAGAACCTCAGTGCCCGATGATAAGCCTTTTCTTCAATATTACAAATTTGGGCCGACAACAATTTTTCGGCCAAGTCATCCTTTGCAGACCTTTTCTCTGCTATCGATTCCAATATTTGTGTTTTGCTTATCACGTAGTTGTCGAAACTCTCAGCAATACTTTCATTTGTCGACTTGAAGCTCTCGGCCTTCTTGCCTTTTCTTTTCCGTGTAGGAGTTGTGTCGTCATTCAAGTCCGGAAGTACAGAACATTCTCATTGCTACTCGTCTCCTGGTAGCTAGATGACGACGATTTTCTTCGTTTTTCGGCACTAGCCGAAGCTTCTTGACCCACACATGGTTGGAGTCACGCTCCTCCTTCATTTATTTCCATGCCGCTTCGGCAATTCATGCCGTGCTCCATGCCATGCCGCTCGATGCCGCATGGGTGGCAATGGGATGTCGCTCGATGCCGAACCATACCGACTCCAAACCGTATGTGTTGCCACCCCCTAAGGTCTATTAAACTAACCCATCGTCATTCTCTATATTATTCTAAAGAGACACAAATACAAATAAACCGAACAAAGCTACTAATATTACATATGAAGCAATGAAACAAATTATCAAAATATATTTCATCCCAAATACAATTGAGTATCTAAACTATCGCACGTCATATACTATGGTAAGTTGCATATGGTCATGCATTATAAAGTGCAAATACATGACCTCATAATGCTAATGACTTAATATACGTGTATGTAAGATGCACATCATCATGATTCATGAGATGATCAGAAAAAAACAAATAAACAGATAAAAAAATTTTAAAAATAAGGTGTAACCATATGTATAAACGTTTGTATGTTAACAGAGTTTACCTTAAAGTTTAACACGAATAGACCCAATATCTATGTCGGATTGATTAGTCTATGCCGTCTGAGATTAATTTAGGGTTTATAGGTTTATTAACGTTAGTTGTCTAATAAAAAGTTTCGGGAAGGGTCCTGGCCCCCTATGCCTAAGCCCGTTAGTGTATTTTTTAGCGATTTCATATGTATTTTCGGAAAAAAATTTATTTCGGCCCTCCCATTTAATATATTTCTTGAAAAAAAATTGTTTCTGCCCTCCCACGGAAATTTTCCTAGCTCCGCCATAGGAACCATGCTTTATAATCTGAAACGTTTTAAGTGACGATAAATTTGCAGATGTCAAAAGTTTCATGTCGCATATTTTAACTCTTTAGAATATTATAGTAGGGTAGCCGTGCGTTGCGGCGGCGGGTATCAAGTAATAAAATTTTCGGCAAAAAATATTTTCAATTTTATGTTTTCTCTTACAATAACTTTACCAATAGCGAAAACATGAGTTTGAGTAACTTTAAAAAAAGTGACGGATAATATTAAATTAATTCATATAATAACAATTGAAAATGACGTGATTTTACATCGCGGTGGTCAATAATGTTATGGGGTTATGGTCAAATTAGTTGATAGTGGTCCGTACTCACAAGTAAGTAGAAACATTTTTTTTTATAAAATATATATGTAATAATCAACACCTCGTAATAAGTAAATAAAATATATTTTTGAACATGTTTGTATCATTAATGTTGTTTATTACACTTGTCACATATAGATAAAAAAGATATAAATAAAAGAGTGCTTATAATGTATGTATCATTAATATTGTTTATAACACTTGTCCCACATAGATAGAAGATATAAATAAAAAAATGTTTATAATTTAAAAAAAAAAAACTTACATATTTAAACAATTTAAATTTATCTATGAAAAGTATAATAATTAACATACTAATATATTAATCATTGAATTAGCACTTAGCAATTTCACATTTGCATCATTTGTCTTCAAAAAATTGTCCCAATTTTTACAAAAACCGTTTTTACATTTATGGTTAATTTTATTTAAAATAATTCAAAATTTATTTAGATTGGTTCTCGAAACAATATTACGATATAATAATAGTTTTGGAACTTTGTAGTTTTGCATGTATTTTAACATCATATTCTTTTATATGTGCATTTTTGCATTAAAACTATACTAATTCAAAAACAAATAATAAATGAAGCATTAAAATGTTGTGAAAGATAAATTAGTAAAAGCTATGTATTATGTACATTATGCATTTAAAATTATAATGCTTAAAATACACATTAATGACATCTTTAAAAAAATTAGGAGAGAGAGTACTAAATGCTTTATAAGTAGTATAGATATGTGTAATATGTATAAAATCAAATAAATTATCACTTGTGGATTTACATCTTTGCATCATTTGTTTTCAAAAAATTATCCCGATTTTTACAAAAAACCGTTTTTTACTTTTGTGGTTAATTTTATTTAAAATAATTCAAAATTTATTTAGATTGGTTCTCAAAACACTCTTACGATATAATAATAATTTTGGAACTTTGTAGTTTTGCATTCATTTTAAAATCATATTCATTTATATGTGCATTAAAATATACTAATTCAAAAAGAAATAATAAATAAAGCATTAAAATGTTGTGAAAGATAAATTAGTAAAAGCTATGTATTGTGTACATTATGTATTAAAAATTGTAATGCTTAAAAAGCACATTAATGACATCTTAAAAAAAATATGAGAGAAGGTGCTAAATGCTTTATAAGTAGTATAAATATGTGTATCAAATAAATTATCACTTGTGGATTTACATCTTTGCATCATTTGTCTTCAAAAAATTGTCCCGATTTTTACAAAATCCGTTTTTTACATTTGTGGTTAATTTTATTTAAAATAATTCAAAATTTATTTAGATTGGTTCTCGAAATAATCTTACGATATAATAATAGTTTTGGAACTTTGTAGTTTTGCATGTATTTTAACATCATATTCTTTTATATGTGCATTTTTGCATTAAAACTATACTAATTCAAAATAATAATAATAAATGAAGCATTAAAATTTTGTGGAAGATAAATTAGTATTTTGTTGTTACTTTTAAGAACAAGTCTTGTTCTTACTTTTACATGCTTGTATGTGGCATAAGTACCACTACATTTTGTTGTTTTATTACAAGGCCTTGTTTACATAACTTGGCTCCCAATCTTGATTCTCGTCAATCACAAGATTGTTTATGCATGTTACTAACCTTTTCTTTGTAGGATTTTTTTTATTTTTCTTCACTTGACGCCCCAAACTAGGGGTAGCTACCGTCAAGGGGGAGTAAGCGATACGTGGACTATTTTTTCACATTTTATTTCTTCGATGGAGTTAACTTTTTGTTTCGACAAAAAAGGGGAGAAGAAGTAAAACTTGGCTTTCAAAACATACATCTAATCTTAAGTTTTACTCATCATAACATTATGTTTTGTCATCAACAAAAAGGGGGAGATTGTTAATACAAATAAACCGTAAAAATGTTTATTAATATATTTGCGATCTCTTTGTGTTTTGTTGATAACAAATATAATTTTACATAAGTAAAATTATAAGGATACATGTTATTTTTGTAAAGCATTTACATATAGTCACTTAATACAAATTGTTGTAATAAATCATTTGTTGTAATAGTTTATTAGGATGGGTAAAAATCACAACCCATGGATCATATCCATAACCCATGGTATTGACCCATACTCACTTGACTAGATACATTGTATCTAAAGAAATACCCATGGACCAACCCATAACCCATGACCTATGACACATAACCAAAAAACCCATGGGCAAAGAGGAGCGTCCCACAGATCCATAGGTTTACACTAGACGAATCCTTTAAGGAAGGGATCCGTGGGATCCGGGGAATAGTGGCAAGTTTTGCCTATAAATAGAGAGTCATTTCTTCATTTTAACTCACCCCTCTTCTTACTAATTCTCTCATATACTCTCATTCTCTTCTAACAAAAGATCACTTGATCTAGAGAGTTGTTCTTCTTTCTTTCTTTAGTGATTCTCATATAGGTCCTTCTCTAAGGCAAGATCACGAGCATTCTACAAGTCATCCAAGCAAGGGGTCCTTGATTGATTTGTTCCTCCACAAGATTTCTGTAGCAAAGATCTTGTATATTTCACATAGTTGTTGTGTATAGTCGTGTTGGTTTGGTCCACCATGTTACGGACTCGGTATTTAGCTTTGTACTGGAAAAAGGTGTAAGCAACGTTGTGAAGGCTTCTCCGCCAAGTTGAAGGAGTTTGTTGACATAGTGCTCGAACTCTCGAGTAGGTGACTCGGGAAGTGGAGTAGGGCAAGGAAGGTGTCCTTGTAGCCAAACAACTATAAATCGGTTGTGTCATTTCTATCCCTTGCTTTACTTTATTTACTTGCATTATCATTAGATCTATACTTTCTCTTCATCCATACGATTTCACATAATATCGAATCTAAAGTTTTTTAAACTAACTTAAAATCGGCAAAACTATTCAACCCCCTTCTAGTTTTCCACAATTGGCATCAAGAGCTAAGTTTATAAAAGTTTTAAGGTAAACCGTATTTTAAAACTTTTCGATCACTATGGGTTCTGAAAATTAAAAGGAAGGGCAATCTATGCAATGACCACCACTACTTGAAACTAATGGTTTTATATATTGAAAAAATAGATTCGAAACGTATGTTAAGTCTAAAAATATTGATCTTTGGTACATTATTATTGAAGGCGATATTGAGGCTACCTCAAAAGATGATAAAGGAAATTTAGTTAACATACCTCATGATAAACTAAACGATGACATGAAGAAAAAGCTTTCTAAAAATAGTGAAGCTAAAATGGTTTTATATAATGCTTTACCCAAAAAGGAATTCGAAAGAATTTCTATGCTTAAAACCTCTAAAGAAATTTGGAATTCTTTAGTTGTAACTTATCAAGGTAATCAACAAGTTAAAAATAATAAAATTGATTTATTTGTTCAACAATATGAACAATTTTCAATATCGGGTGAGGAAACTATAGATCATTCTTTTGCTAATTTTAATACTATTATTACATCTTTACAAGCACTTGATGAATCTTTTTCTAGCCGTAACCATGTTAGGAGATATCTAAGGGCACTTCCATCCAAGTGACGGCAATCGAAGAGTCAAAAGATTTGACAATCCTCACCCTTGATGAACTCATAGGCAACTTAAAAGTCTACAAGCTTGTCCTTGCTAAAGATTCCGAAGCCTCAAAGATGAAAGAGAAACACAATTCTCTTGCCCTTAAAGACAAAAAGGCCTCAAGCGATGAAGAGAACTCCTCTTCGGATAGTGACGACGAGGAGTATGCTATGGCGGTAAGGGACTTTAAAAAGTTCTTTAGAAGGAAGGGAAGATAAGTCAAACAACCGTATGATGACAAGAAAGGATTCCGGAAAATCAAAGAGGACGAGAAGCCAAGGGATGATCGTGCTTGCTTTAAATGTGGGGACCCAAACCACTTTATTAGTAAGTGTCTCAAACGGGATGATCAAAAGGCATTCGTGAGCGGCACGTGGGAAATGAGCGATGAGGAGGACGAAGAAATTTGTCTCATGGAAAATGATGAGGTATGTCACGAATACTATAGTAGCTCATCACTAGATGATGACTCATTGCATAATGAATATGACAAACTTTGCAAAATTAGCTTAAAATTAATTAACAAAAACAAGTTTTTGAAAAATCAAAACCAACGTTTAGATAAGGAGGTCATAGAATTAAAAGCAAAATTGAAACGTCTAGAAAAGGGTAAAATAACAAGTGGTGAATGTGAACTTTGCGTTCAACTTCAAACACTAGTTGATCAACTAGATTCTAAAATTGCTAGAATGAGTACTAATACTTTAGATATGATACTAGATAGTGTTAAAAATGGAAACAACCAAAAAGGTTTAGGCATTCAGCAACTTGATACGTCAACTAGTGAAAACAAAGAAACACAATTCGTAAAAGCAATAGAAAAACAGGCCACTGTTGTGGCGGATCCCACGGATCCCAAAAAAAGGGAACCGGCTAGTGTACAGCCAGGGATCCGTGGGTCTACTAAAGCAAACAGTGGTAATAACATAGCTTCTTCCTCTAGAACTAATTTTGTTATTGTTAATAAGAAGAAACCAACTCATATTACCACTAGACAACCACCCCCAAAATATAATCCAATTTTGCAAGAAACAAAGCTCCATCTTTTTCAAAACCAAACACATCTAGGAGACCTAATAATATTTACCCGAGGAGTAACCATCAAATGGGATGGAACCCAAATATGCAAAATGGATTTCCATTTCAAAACTTTGCACCATGGAATGCATATTCACCTTATCCATACATGTCTAACATGAATGGAATGTTTAACACTAATGGACTCACGAACAAATGGGGACCAAACTTTTGAGTTAATTGTTTTCTTAGGTGTGCTTAAAGGTCGACCTAGATTCGGATGAATGGGTCAAGGAAAGCGGGTGCACGAGGCACATAACTGGCAATAAAGATCTATTCTCCATATATGAATCCTTCAATGGAGGAAATGTGGTGTTTGGAAATAGCAAAAGTAAAATCATCGGTAAAGGTACGATTTCTAACAAATCTCTAACCATTAACGATGTGTGTCACGTAGAAAACCTAAACTTTAACCTCTTAAGTATAGGACAAATATGTGATAAAAAGTGCAATGTACTTTTTACCGAAAACGGTAGTAAGATATTAAAAAATGGCATAACCATAAGAAGAGGAATTAGGAAACATGGAGTCTATGTCATTAAAATCGGTAATGAACCTAAAGACAAACTTTGTCTTACCTCTTTGGATGATACTTCGACCTTATGGCATCGAAGATTGGGTCATGCCAATATGCAACTTCTTCAATCGCTATCATCCAAAGATCTAGTAAGAGATCTACCTAAGTTAAAATATGAACATCACTTTTGTGATGCTTGTAATGTAGGAAAACAAGTTTATTCTAGTCACAAAGCTAAAAACATAGTGTCTACAACTAAGTGTCTAGAATTACTACACATGGATTTATTTGGTCCATCCGCTATCCAAAGTTATGGAGGCAACTACTACACTTTGGTCATAGTGGATGATTACTCTAGGTACACATGGACTAAATTCTTAAAGAACAAAATAGAAACGTTTAATTATTTTGAAATATTAAGCAAGAAAATCCAAAGACAACTAGGAAGTCCTATAGTGTCTATTAGAACGGATCATGGTAGGGAATTCGATAATGAAGTGCAATTTGGAGCTTTTTGTGACGCTAATGGTATTACTCAGAACTTCTCGGCTCCTCGCACTCCACAATCGAATGTGGTAGTTGAAAGAAAGAATAGAACCCTATAAGAAATGAGTCGCACCATGAGCAATCCATACCTCAAAAGTTTTGGTGCAATGTCGTTGATACTTCAACGTACATACTTAATCGAGTCTTAATTAGACCAATTTTAGGTAAAACTCCATACGAGTTACTTCGAGGCAAAAAGCCTACGTTAGATCACTTTACAGTCTTCGGTAGCAAATGTTTTCTTCTTAACACTAAAGATTACCTTACAAAATTTGATCCTAAATCAACCGAAGGGAAGAAATGCGATTCATACTCAACCTCATTCTTCCGCATATCACAAATCAAAACAACCCGGATAACTTCTGCACTCATTACACACATCACTTACATTGTGAACATTGCCAATCCACTAGGGATATTGCAATAGAAGTTAGGGCAGAAATGCGATTCATACTCAACCTCATTCTTGATCGCATCAATACCATTACTCATCAAAACCTCCATCCATAACCTTGTGCAAGCATGAAAGGAAGCATTATTACTATTTTCTACCCTTAGTTTTTTTTTTTGAGTCATTTTCAAGAACAAATCTTGTTCTTACTTTTACATGCTTGTATGTGGCATAAATACCACTACATTTTGTTGTTTTATTACAAGGCCTTGTTTACATACATTGGCTCTCAATCTTGATTCTTGTCAATAACAAGATTATTTATGCATGTTACTAACCTTTTATTTTTAGGATTTTTTTTTTATTTTTCTTCACTTGACGCCCCAAACTAGGGGAGCTACCGTTCAGGGGGAGTAAGCGATACGTGGACTATTTTTCCACATTTTATTTCTTCGATGGGGTTAACTTTTTGTTTCGACAAAAAGCGGGAGAAGAAGTAAAACTTGGCTTTCAAAACATACATCTAATCTTAAGTTTTACTCATCATAACATTATGTTTTGTCATCAACAAAAAGGGGGAGATTGTTAATACAAATAAACCGTAAAAACGTTTATTAATATTTTGCGATCTCTTTGTGTTTTGTTTATAACAAATATAATGTTATCATAAGTAAAATTATAAGAATTGTTTATAACAAATATAATGTTATCATAAGTAAAATTATAAGGATACATGTTATTTTTGTAAAGCATTTACATATAGTCACTTAATACAAATTGTTGTAATAAATCATTTGTTGTAATAGTTTATTATGATGGGTAAAAATCACAACCCATGGAGCATATCCATAACTCATGGTATTGACCCATACCCACTTGACTAGATACATTGTACTCATTAGATACATTGTATCTAAAGAAATACCCATTGTCCAACCCATAACCCATGACCTATAACCAAAAAACCCATGGGTAAAGAGGAGTGTCCCACGGATCCCTAGGTTTACACTAGACGGATCCCTTAAGGGAGGGATCCGTAGGATCCGGGGAACAGTGGCAAGTTTTGCCTATAAATAGAGAGGAATTTCTTCATTCTAACTCACTCCTCTTCTTACTAATTCTCTCATATACTCTCATTCTCTTCTAACAAAATATCACTTGATCTAGAGAGTTGTTCTTCTTTCATTCTTTAGTGATTCTCATATAGGTCCTTCTCTAAGGCGAGATCACGAGCATTCTACAAGTCATGAAAGCAAGGGGTCCTTGATTGATTTGTTCCTCCACAAGATTTCTGTAGCAAAGATCTTGTATTTGATATTTCACATAGTTGTTGTGTAATAGTCGTGTTGGTTTGGTCCATCGTGTTACGGACTCGGTATTTAGCTTTGTACCGGAAAAAGGTGTAAGCAATGTTGTGAAGGCTTCTCCACCAAGTTGAAGGAGTTTGTTGACATAGTGCTTGAACTCTCGAGTAGGTGACTCGGGGAGTGGAGTAGGGCAAGGAAGGTGTCCTTGTAGCCGAACCACTATAAATCGGTTGTGTCATTTCTATCCATTGCTTTACTTTATTTACTTGCATTATCATTAGATCTATACTTTTTCTTCATCCATACGATTTCACATAATATCGAATCTAAAGTTTTTGAATCTAACTTAAAATCGGCAAAACTATTCAACCCCCCCTTCTAGTTTTTCACAATATTTATGCGGGGGCGCGCACACACACACAAAAAATAAGAAAATAAATAAATAAATAAATAAATAAATAAATAAAAGTATTTAAGCTGACCAAGAATGTTATTTACATTATCAAACTTCAATTGTGAATCAGTCAGACCACAATCATCATCAAAAGGTTTTGGTCATAGGTGTCCTCCTTCCACTGCTCCAATAAGCTCTTCATGCCTACTTCACTACCATTTTTAGAATCGTCAAATGGCATAAAACTTGTGTTTCATTGTCGTCTTCAATAACTTCATCATCATCACTATCACTATCCGAAATAACCAAAATTTGCAATCTTAGAAAACGGAATACCAACATTTTTTTCATCTTTAACCATGTCATGTGTGCTCTTTGAAGAAGAAGCAACATTTGACGAACTAGGAATGTTTTCATTGTTTTCCACGTGTCCTCCATCAACATTAGTAGCAACAATACCAGTAGATGCTACATTAACACTAGCACTGTTGGAACACAAAAAAATGCAAATCACTAGTGCAGGGACTTTTATTTATATTTTGTAATAGCTTAGGGTATGTTGTGTATATTTGTTATGCTTTGTGAGACTTACATACTGTAACACCCCCAAAAATGATTCAGCGGAAGTATACAAGTATTGGGGTGCTACTAAATTGGTATCACAACATAAGCATAGAACAATTGGTTTTTCATAAATAAACTTTTATTCGTTCTTAAAAACAATGTTTACATTATTGATTAGTGCGGAAAATGGCCCATTATAAACAAGTGGTCCCAATACATAAATCAGAGTCGTCTATGACCATGCCATGCCTTTGCCTTGCGCCTCCAAAGATAAGCTATCACCTCAAAACCTGAAGATACGTGCTAAAAGGAGTCAGCTTACGCTGGTGAGTTCATAGGTTTATTTAAAAAGGGATTTCAGTACATTGTTTCAAATTTGGTTTTTGATGATCATTACGTCTTGCATAATGTCATAAAGTTTATGGTTTCAATTAATAAAAGGATTTCATAAAAGAGATTTCATTAGTGGACCATAAGTAGGGTATATGTACATACAACGAATATAATGTCATATATTGAATCTATTACGCTAGCACTAAGTTCATCCAACCGAAGCTACGATAGTTTATGTATGCACAAGGAAGTCATACAAATAAGGATCCCATGGCGAGTGTTTATCCCAATACACTCGGTCCCTTCATGCTATATGTTACGCCTTGACCTAAGCGGGGTCAACTGAACAGGGGAGTCACCCCCAATAGATCTATTTATAACATTCGCGCTTCCCAGCAGGAATTGACGGTTCATGAAAAGGGCAATTTGGGATCTAAAGTCTTAGGCTAAGCTGCGTAATATTCTAGGTCAAAGGTTTTGGTGTGGTCCTTAAAGCATCTAGGTATGATGTATCTTAAAACATATCAATCAAAGGGCATAGTATGCATAGAATGCAGAATTTTAGTAGTTAAATCATTTAAGTAAGAATGAGCATGTATCTTCCCCCAAAACAGTTATAAAACAAGTAAAAGTAGGGGCTATGAAACTCACCTTGGCAATGTGCAATATGAAGTCTAAATGGAATTAAATCAAGGAGTGATAGTGCACGGCTCCGACACGCAACCTAATTAATACGGCAATTTAGTCTTTATGTTTAACACTCGATAAAGTTTAATTAACTTTGTAAATTTTTAAATGTTTGTTGTTGTTGTTGTTGTTGTTGTTTATGTGGCATCATTTATATTAGAATAATTTACAAAGATTTGGGTGGATCTCGGCTTATGAGGGTATGATATGAAAGGAAATCTCGAAGAAGGAATTACGGCTTTGGTTCAATGATGACCAAATGATAATACTTAGAAGGGTACACGCAGAAAAGATATAAAGGATAAACAAGACTTCGGTTTGATGATAATCGAATGATGGTGTATGAAAAATAGTACGTATAATGTAGACGTCGATGCGAACGAAAGAAATATATATATATATTAAGTGTGTGTATATATATTTTTAATATGTATTAAGTCTTAACTTGTATACCATTTGTATTAGCAACATACAATGTAGAATAATATATTTCATTAATAAATATGTTTTGAAAGGTTTTATATATTTAACTCGTCATTCATCACTAGAAAATTTACACTATATGTTTTCAAGAAGTATATTTCATTTACAAATCGTAAAATAGTAAGTATGTTTATAGAAAATTTGATATGACCCGAGTGTATAGTTTCTATTTATCCAGTTTGAATAATTGTCAAGAGTTGTAAAAATTGGATTTATAACTTGAGTTTCTATTCATTGAAAAGTTATGTTCTATTAACCTTTTATAAGCAAAACTGTGTCTCGTTCTTTTAAGTTGTTTCGATAGTTACCTGTTTTAATATTTATGTTTTGAAAATCGATAATTTATGTCGTTTGTTATTTGTTGGCAAAAATATATGTTAATTGGTTATCGAGTTGTTACGTTGAAAATGGAGTTGGAGTGCGAGTCGTAAATGATTTAATTTCCTTACTGATGACTCGGGAAGCATGGCTAATTGTCCTGGCGGGCTTGTGATTGCTAAGCGGACCCTTATGACAGATGGGCTTCGGCCCAATATTACACACACTTGTTTTTATAGAAAGTGGTCACTTAGGCTAACTTGGCACTTTAGCTAGGCCTATAAGCATTCCTTAAGTCACGGCCCTAAAGTCCAATAGAGTAACTCAAGATATTTAAGAAATAATGAAATACTAATGCTGTGACAATTTTTTTACGTGAGACTAACAATCAAAATGCAAGCCTAACAGAAACACTGGTCATGGAGTTGAGGCATAAGTGTAAGGTTAACAAACATATAAATGAGGTGCCAAGTTTTGAGGTGGTCTTGTTGGCAGTGAGTGAGAAAGGAAAACATGAGACTAATTACACTTATGTTGGTTTGACAAGGAAAATGACACACCCCCACTGATGGGGAGTTCGACACACACGAGCAACACCGATTGCTTCCTCATGTCGTGTACTTGAGGGTTCTTAGGCCAAGTAGAACAAATACCCATACGACTCACACGAGTCTTTCTCGACTACTTCGTGGCCTTGGGGTAGTCGTGGTACCCAACACCCTTAGAGGTGTTTTGTTGCGACTCGAAGTAAATCCAAAAGAATTGACTCTTTTTCGAGTTTACTAGTACACCTAAGATAGCCGCGACAATCGAATTGGCTAAATATTCAGATCCTACCATGACACTCTAACGCGAGCGACACAAGGAATTTTGTTTGAGTCTTGTTTCATGCCAACCGGGTACAACCCAAATTGAGCAAAAATGGACTCGATGCCATCATCCTTACAGGTCTCATGATGGTCCAAAGTGACGCTACTAGTGAACTAATGGTCACTATAAGCCGGAACCGAATGGGTTAAAGTTGGAGACTAAGACAAGCCAAAACTACCTTAGTCTAAGGACTGTTTAACACTACAAAAATAAACCGAAAGCGTAATGACTCGAGCGAGACGGAAGACTTAAGCCGAGGATACCAGTTAGCCAAATACACAAAGTTTTTAAGTTCTATATCCTGTTTCTTTTACCACTGGTTCGCAACAACAACAACAATATTAACAAAGAGCAAAAATATTTTCTTTTAATTCTATTTTTTTTCATATCATTCGAATGAAAAATTTATAACAAAACCAAATCGGTTCGACATCAAGATTATTAAACCAATGAAGGATATTAATTCTTACAACGAATGGTTGATACCGAAATGAAGAGGAAGATCATACGCGCACCAAACGGACTCGAATCTCTTAAATTTGATACAATTGAAACTTGAATTACACCTCCAACGCTTCAATTTACAAAACCCCTCTATCAATTTATAAAATCCCTGACTTTGCAAACCCTAATTTTTGTGATTGTGTGTGAAAAAAAGTGAAGAAAATCTGAAATTACTTAAGCCTATCTATACATGAACAAATGGAAAGCTTGAAATCTTCCTTCTTGACGTAGCTCATAGGCTGCTCCCATTCCTGGCTCTAGTCGTCTCCTCCCACTTCCAACATATGCTCGTGACTTTTCTATAGCTCTGAGATTGATATGATGGCTCATGGATGATTGAAGAGGAAAGGGAGCATGACTCTTTTTGTTTGTCTGCTTTTGGTGGAGGTGAAGAAGACAGGAAAAGGGAAAGAAGAAAAGATGGAGCGTGAGGGTGGGGATAGGATAGGGTAGAATACATAAGTTTTGTTTTATTATCATTAGACACAGTATATAGTTCGTACCCCGTGTTTTGTCGAATCCTCGAGTAAACGTACTTTCCCGGTACCCGAAAAATATAGAAATTATGTTTTTGGAAACGATTTTATAAACGTAATAATATGATATTCTTATTTCGTTGAAATTTGATTATAACTGTTTGCCGTTATTAATTTGGTGTCGGTATGCGTGCGGTGCCGTGACTTTCTGAATTCACGAAATGACCTCTCGTTTTTACATCTAAATATTGACAACTGTTAGAAAATAGTCGATTTGAATTTTCTAACGTAATAAATATTATTATAATAATCCGAAATTTTACGGGTTGTTATAGTCTACCCACCTTACAGGAGATCCGTCTCGGATCTCAGTTTACGTTACCCGATAGAGTGTCGGGAACGAGGTGATGGTATTTAGAACAAGTTTTGAATTTTCCCTAGGTTGTTCAAGGGTTCCCCCCTTGGGTATGGGTACCTAGGCGTTATACTAGCAGCACATCCTCTATTTGAGGTGCCATGATTTTCTGGGGTAGGTTCATTGGGTGAAGGTTCTAATTTTGATGTTATGAGGTTTCACTATTTTGTTAGTGTGGGCACCTCTAACATTTCATGGTTTAATCAAAACGTACCAATTTATGGTGTTTAATGGTTCTAAGGTATATGGGTTGATTCTTAAGGTTCGCTATAGGTTTGTGTGTTTTCTTCTTTAAAGGGTGAAGAAACATTTGTTTTTGAATTTTTCTTTCGAATAAATGTTTGCACAAGTTTGACTAAGACCAGATTTAAAAATCGATAGTTGTGTAAAAATGACACATTTTCACAAGATTGTAAAACCGGTTCTTAATTATGGGATGTATACGGAAGTTTTGCAAAACTTTTAGGGTTTCAGCATTTTGTCTCATTTTAATGAGGGATTTGGAAAATATTATTGTTGGATTTTTTTTTTCCTTTTTTTTTTTTAAAGAGAATCCTCCAATTTGAAAGATTGTTGTAGTAAGGATGTGTAGCATGATATAACATTTACCTATAGCCACGGGTAGGGTTTAGTTGTCTAAGTTGAGTAGGATTGGAGGTTTTATAGTTGATGAACCTCATGGTTATCTATGGTTTTAGGCAGAGGTGTAGGATACATCCTAAGGTCAGGCTTAGCTATCAAGGAAGACATTGATCATTTCTGTTTATGGGGTATTAACTTTAAAACACATTTCAAGGAAATAAGTAACCAATAGAGTGGTTCTGGGATACTTTTCAAAGTATTAAGGAACACTTTATTTTGGTAAAGTATGGGTAGAATTGTAGTTTATTTTATGGTGAAATGGTAAGGTGGTAATTTGGTTTGTAGGATAATTTATGAAGGGATTTATAAGGTATTTTGATTATAATGGTTTGTGGGATAATCAGAAACAGTTTATATGGCAACTCCTTTATTTAGTTTGTAGGAGGGTAGCAAGGTAGGCACTGTTATTCTCTAAGAGGTGGATGGAGCTTCTAGGTACCAGATTTTCAAGGTAGGGCGTAAAATTTTCAAGTTTCTGTGGGATTATATGTCATTTACCGTGCCTTTCTAGATTTTGTCAAAGGTTTATTGTTCTTTCTCATAGGTGCTATTGAAAGGTTGCTCCTAGAATGGTTTGATTTGTTCACGGAGTGTAAGGTGTGTTGGTAGGAGTGACTATAACATAACCCGATTGTGATATAGAATTATAAAGTTTATGATTAAGAAGTAGTATGACGCCAGTGAGTGGCTTATGATTAAGGAATATTGTGATGCCAGTGAATGGCTTATGATAGGGTGATGCCAGTGAGTGGTTTATGACTAAGGAATGCCAGTGAGTGGCTTGTGATCAGGGAATGCCAGTGAGTGGCTTGTGATCAAGGAATAGTGTGACGCCAGTGTGTGGCTTTAGTGTAACGTCAATGTGTGGCTTATTGAAATGTTACATGTTAATATTATCATTTTCTCACTGGACATAAAGCTATTATAACTATCCTAAGTACTGCAAAATTCACCTCTGAGTCGGACATAGGTGATCAGGCCATGTCCCACTGTCCCTGGTTAAATATAGGTGATCAATCTATATTCAACCGAGGTTCAATGAATTTTGAAATACTTAGCTTAGTTACGCTAGTAATATGTCACAATACTTTTAAAGGTTGTCTTGAAGGATTAGAACAATTATTCTCTTTATGTGAGGGAAAGGTGTAGTGTTGTGATACGTAAGTATACGCATAGGGAAAATAATTATAACCTATAATGAAATTAGGTGAGCAGTGATAAAACATGTATCTTAACAAGTATGATCTCAGCAGGATCATAAGTGAGGCATCAGCTCGGCAGGCAGGCACATGTCGGTCATAGGGTTTAGTTTTTGTAAAAGTGGTTATAGTCTAGGTTTTAAAAATACCCAGTTCTCTATAACCTAGGCTCTGATACCAATCTGTAACACCCCCAAAAATGACTCAGCGGAAGCATACAAGTATTGGGGTGCTACTAAATTGGTATCACAACATAAGCATAGAACAATTGGTTTTTCATAAATAAACTTTTATTCGTTCTTAAAAACAATGTTTACATTATTGATTAGTGCGGAAAATGGCCCATTATAAACAAGTGATCCCAATACATAAATCAGAGTTATCTATGACCATGCCATGCCTTTGCCTTGCGCCTTCAAAGATAAGCTATCACCTCAAAACCTGAAGATACATGCTAAAAGGGGTCAGCTTACGCTGGTGAGTTCATAGGTTTATTTAAAAAGGGATTTCAGTACATTGTTTCAAATTTGGTTTTTGATGATCATTACGTCTTGCATAATGTCATAAAGTTTATGGTTTCAATTCATAAAAGGATTTCATAAAAGAGATTTCATTAGTGGACCATAAGTAGGGTATATGTACATTACAACGAATATAATGTCATATATTGAATCTATTACGCTAGCACTAAGTTCATGCAACCGAAGCTACGACAGTTTATGTATGCACAAGGAAGTCATACAAATAAGGAGCCCATGGCGAGTGTTTATCCCAATACACTCGGTCCCGACATGCTATATGTTACGCCTTGACCCAAGCGGGGTCAACCGAATAGGGGAGTCACCCCCAATAGATCTATTTATAACATTTGCGCTTCCCAGCAGGAATTGACGGTTCATGAAAAGGGCAATTTGTGATCTAAAGTCTTAGGCTAAGCTGCGTAATATTCTAGGTCAAAGGTTTTGGTGTGGTCCTTAAAGCATCTAGGTATGATGTATCTTAAAACATATCAATCAAAGGGTCGTTTGCAACTTTAGTCCTTTATACCAAAGATCAACGTTAGTCCTTTCAGTTAGTTAGTTCTTTAAAAAAAATATTCTAAAAAAATGTTTTTTTGTCGAAAATTTTTTTTCCAAAAAAATAATTTGAATTTTTTTTTAAGAAAAAAATTTTCAATTTTTTTTAAGAAAAAAAATTTCAATTTTTTTTTCTGATAAAAATTTTCCTAAAAAATTCTAAAACTTTTTTTCATAAAAAAAAATTCGGAAAATTTTTTTTTTAAAAATTTTCTAAATTTTTTATTTCTAAAATAAAATTAGAAAAAAATTTCGAAAAATATTCTAAAAGAATTTCTAAAAAAAATTCTAAAATTTTTAAAAATGTATATACATTGAAAAAACGTATATACATTGCAAAAATGTGTGTAAAATATATATACATTTTAAAAAAAATATATATACCAAAGATCACACACGTTTTTTTTTTAGAATTTTTTTTTAAAAAAATTTAGAAACTTTTTAGCATTGCCAATTTGCGAATTTTTGATATGGACTAAAAAATTTCTAAAAAAAATGGACTAAAACTATCATTTTGATATGATTTTAGTCCATTTTTTAGAAAAGTGGAACTAGTACAAATTTTTTTAGAAAAGTGGAACCAAACTATCATTTTGATAAAAAAGTTTTGATATGGTTTTAGTCTATTTTGATATGGGTTAGTACAAAATTTCTAAAATAAATTCTTAAAAATATGTCTACATTTTTTTTGATATGGTTTTATCCATTTCTCAAAAACAAAAAAAAAAAATTAGAAATTTTTTTTCTAAAAAAAAATTCTCATATTATTTTTTTCGGAAAAAATGTTTTTTTTAGAATATTTTTCGAATTTTATTTTAGAAAAAAAAAATAGAAATTTTTTTTTTCTAAAATTTTCTTTTAGGAAAAAAAGTTTTTTTGTCAAAAAACTTTTTCTTAGAATTTTTTAAGAAAATTTTAAGAAACTTTTTATTAGAAAAAAAAAAATTGAAAATTTTTTTCTTAAAAAAAAATTGAAATTTTTTCTTAAAAAAAAATTAAAATTTTTTTTCTTAAAAAAAATTTTTTCGAATTATTTTTTTTGGAAAAAAAAAATTTTCGACAAAAAAACTTTTTTTTCGAATTATTTTTTTTGGAAAAAAAAAATTCGACAAAAAAATTGAATTATTTTTTTTGGAAAAAAAAATCGACAAAAAAACACTTTTTTCGAATTATTTTTTAATTGTTTTTATAGGATTAACTAACAAAAAGGACTAACGTTACAAACGATCTTTGGTATAAATGACTAACGTTGTAAACGACCGTTAGGTTAAAAGACTAATGTTGCCACTTTACAATTAGACTTAATTAACTGAACTAACTTCGTTAAAAAATTAGACCAAAAGTGGAACCAAACTATGCATTCTGGACTAAAATCGCAACTTTTTGAACAAATGGACCAAAAGTGAAATCCAGGTACAACCACAAGGACCAAAAATGTAGTTAACTCTTTGTTGTATTATCATTAGACACAATATATAGTTCGTACCCCGTGTTTTGTCGAACCCTCGAGTAAACGTACTTTCCCGGTACCCGAAAAATATAGAAATTATGTTTTTGGAAACGATTTTATAAACGTAATAATATGATATTCTTATTTCGTTGAAATTTGATTATAACTGTTTGCCGTTATTAATTTGGTGTCGGTATGCGTGCGGTGCCGTGACTTTCTGAATTCACGAAATGACCTCTCGTTTTTACATCTAAATATTGACAACTGTTAGAAAATAGTCGATTTGAATTTTCTGACGTAATAAATATTATTATAATAATCCGAAATTTTACGGGTTGTTATACTTACCCTCGCAACACTTGTATAGTTGCGAGCGGAAGCTAACCTTATGTATGGGTATAAATATCCCCTACCACATGGGTTATATGATGTGTGTTAAATAGTTTTGCGAGACTTTCTTTCTTTCTCGTTTCTCTCTCTAGAATAAAATGTACACACCCATTTTATCTCTTTAAAGTTCTTTAAGGTAGACGTGATTATTGGAACGACAATTTGTATCTAGAGCCAAATATGATTCGTTGTTTCATATAGTAGTGTTTTAGCTTCGTTTAGATCTTCATTAGTAGTAAAGTTTTGATTTTTATAGATTTTAAAGACTTTCTCTCTCTAGATTTTTTTAATATCGTACGAATTTATAAATATTATTCATATACGAGTTTAATCTTATAAACTTGCGTTAGAAAAACATACTAGAGATTAAGGAAACGTTTTTTTTTTTTTTTTTTTTTTTTTTTATCATTCTATACAAATACTTTATGAAATTGGTGAAGATTTGTGCTTAAAACGTGGTTAACAAATTTGGAAAATGTGTACTTTTTGTTCGTAATTATAGGGTTTTGATTTGCTCGAATCATTAGGGTTTTTCTGCGGCAGTTTAGTGTAAGTTGGTTGCGATAGCTATTATTGTTTGGTTTGCGATAGAAGTTTGCGATACCTGCTTTGCGAAGCAATCTGTTACCCACTGTTTACGAAAGAAAACTCTGCGGGTTTCGCAAGAAATTGTTGTGAAAGCTTCAATAATTTTTGCGATAATAGAAGTTTGCGATACCTTCTTTGCAAAGCAATTTGTTACCCACTGTTTACAAAAGAAAACTCTGCCCGTTTCGCAAGAGATTTTGCGAGAGTTATTGTTTGCAATAGTTTGTGTTATGAGACCTTGGTTACAAGACTTTTTACCCATTATGTTTACCACACTCACTTAGCACTTATGAGACTTGGATCATGAGACCTTGACCACTGGCCACGAGACTCGACTTTCCATTTCAATTGGACTTTAATTTATTTCAACTTTGTAAGTGTGAAAATTGTTTATAGACTTTAATCAACTCAATATCACAACATCAAACAACAGATTCCCAACAATCTCTATATCAACAAGCTAAAACACAACCTTCAAACAAAACAACATCTCATATCAAAGATCGACCATCACAATGACTACAACTTATGATGCATTGCTCCTTGGAACTGAATCAAGACCTCCAGTGCTCTTGCCTAGCACTTACACTAATTGGTCTTTAAGATTCAAACTATGGCTCACAAACTTTGATGATGTTGAATTAATGTTGAACTTTATACATAATGGTCCATATGTCATGAAACAAATTGTTGATTCTGATAATACTGATTGCACAAGGTCTCAAACAAAAGAAGAGTTAAATGACACTAAACTTGATCAATACATAGCCAACTTCAGGGCAATATTCTACATCATGTTAGCTCTTCCAAATGACATTTACCAACACGTGTATCAACATGACAATGCTCATGAAATGTGGAAAGCTCTAGCATCTTTGCATCATGAGGAAGAACTACAACTGATCACAAAAGATCTTGATAATGAAATTTACTTTCATGTGGATCCTCTGAAAAACATTCTTTCTTTATCATCATCACCAGATATATCTCATACTTTTGATCTAAAGGGACATTCGAGTTAGTAGTAACGAATCTCATACTTTTGACAGTAAAAATTCTTGAAGAATCCAAGAGACATTCCCATGTATCACGATCTGATGAGAGATGAATGTTTGAAATAAAGCTCTCAAGCTCTAAAAGCTCTTCTAAATCAACCCCTGATTTAGGTAATCTAGACCAAGCCCAACGAAAGTTCATACATGGAGGCCCACTAGGCCCAATCCGAGAGAGGTGAGTAAAAACAGAAGGAAGCCGAACAGTAGACTCCAAGCCAAGGTGATCAGAATAGTGATCAGGAAGATTCAAAAAAAGGGCACACTCACTAACACGACAATTCTTTTGAGATTCAATGCGGAATAATCTATGAAAATCCGAACAAAAGGGAGAATTTCCCACCGATTTATCTATCCAAAAACGAGTGTTTTCTCCATTTCCACTCTTCATTTAAAGTAGTGAGTGCAAATCAGTTCCCTGAACACTTATATCTTCATTAAGCATAGCAATTTGAAACCAAAGGCCCGACGTACTTCTTATAGTCATTGAATCATGTAAACCACCTTGAGGACCATGAATAGAGCAGATCGCCATCCACCAAAGAGAGTTAATCTCGTTAAAAAAACCTCACCACCATTTTAAAACATACCAAAATTGCTTACTCTAAGACTACCAATCCCGAGACCACCATGCTCTAAAGGAGAAATAACTTTATCTCAAGCAATCCAAGAAATTTTATTAGTTTTTGACGAGTTACCCCAAAAGAACTTTCTCCGAATACTTTCGAGCATCTTGATAACCATTTTAGGTGCCTTAAAAGTTGAGAAGAAGTAGACCCCTAAACTTCCAAGGACAGACTTGGAGAGTGTAAGAGGACCACCAAATGAAAAGGACTTTGCTTTCCAACTCGATAACCTTTTTTGAAAGCGCTCTATAAGAGGATTCCAATTAGTAATTCTAGACATATTAGCGCCGTTAGGAAGCCCCAAATAACTACAAAGGAAATGAGAGGGTTGACAACCAATTGATGAGGCAAAGGAATTATAATCATGGCCATTAACTCCCAAACCATAAAGCTTGCTTTTATTGAAGTTCACCTTCTGGTCGGAGGCGAGATGAAAATAAGTGAGAATTCTAGACAAATTCAAGATATTTGTTATAGACCAATCCTCCATAATAAGAGCATCATCCACAAATTGGACATGTGAAGTATCCACTTTGTCCTTACCAACTTCTACACCTCGAAAAATATGTTTACTCTTAGCTTCCATGATAACCGCGTTTAGAGTTTCAACCGCTAAGACGAAAAGGAGAGGAGAAAGGGGGTGACCTTGACGAAGCCCCTTTTTCAAATTAAATTCCATGGTGAGGGACCCATTAACAAGAACCGAGGAATAACCCGAACTTAAGAAAGAATGAATCCAATTTCTCCATTTGGTACTAAACCCCATTTGTTGCATAATATAGCCCAAAAATGCCCAACTCAAAAAATCAAAAGGTTTCTCAAAGTCAACTTTAAGAATGAAAAGTTTTTTCTTCACAATCTTTGCCTAAGATAAAATTTCATCCACGATTAAAAGGCCATCAATAATTTGCCCAAGATACATTTTTAGACTTATCTTTTATAAACCTTTTCACATGGATGGTCTAAGTAGTAGAGATTATTTCAACAAACATTCATCACCTAACACAGTTAATACCGGCACTTGTAAATATTGGGATTTTTGAATATGTCAATTCCTCCGTAGTTTATTTTCTTTCAGTGTTTTTTGATTCTTTGACTATGACAAAGAATCTTAGTACTTTTCAAAGCACATAAATAGACTCTTGTTAAAAGTGTCAGGCAATGAGTTCCACGATATATATAAATGCGGTATACCATCTTTTTGAAGTCCTATTTCATCATATTTCAAATACGAGTACACGACAGCACCAATTTAGCCACCTAAACACAAGAAACATTCAAGTCAGGTCAAAGTCAAACAGTATTATGACCAAGTTAACACTTTAAAACACTTTTTTTAGACATGTTTTAAAAAAAATACAAAGTAATTTAATATAAAAAAAAACGTCTATAACAATAAATACTTAATAAATGTTATTTTTAAAACACCCATAATATGAAAAATACTTGTTATTATACATATTGTAAAAATTAATGAAACACACAAAT
The DNA here is from genome assembly GCA_019973895.1 of Chrysanthemum seticuspe. Taxonomy (NCBI): domain Eukaryota; kingdom Viridiplantae; phylum Streptophyta; class Magnoliopsida; order Asterales; family Asteraceae; genus Chrysanthemum; species Chrysanthemum seticuspe. Next base: position 93,554,276 of record BPTQ01000005.1, on the reverse strand, counting down.
CTTCATACAATTTATATGTAACAAGTTGACGGTACATATGGTTTTAAAAAACGGGCCGGACCAATGGCTTCAACCGGGAACCGGAGTCACTACCGGTTCGGCCAACCTATACAAATCGTTCGAAAACGATATCATTTAATCAATAGAGTTTAAAAATGCATACTACATTATAATGTTCAAAAAATATTATTAAATAGCAAAAGTGCCTCAAGAATCAACTTATACACTTTTTAGAATTTTTTGGATAAAACTTACCGTAAAAACTAAAAACTTTGTTTTACAAAAATCGGACGATTTTTTTAAAGCAAAAGATGCAAAGGTGCAAAGTGTTAAAGTGCTAATTATATATATAATATATATTTGTATAATAATAATTAATTATACTTTTTAAATTAACCCACATGATTTCTTGAATATTTAATTTTTTTTATTTTTATAAGCAATCTTTCACTTGTATTATCCAAATATGTAGGACAAATATAACAAATGTTGTTTTTAGAGAACTAAATTTTCTTTGTATAATGTAAATGATTTTTAAAATTCGCTATGGTATTATTATTTAATGATAACTTACGATTACGGGCCATTGTCAACTACTTTAACCTCATACCTGTTACCAACTCAGTATTGTCACAACATTAGTCTACAGTTTTTATATGAAAATTTTAGTTATTGCATAAATTTATTCAAAACTAAAATTGTCGTCATCCGTATATCTATTGTATTGTAAAATATAGAATTAAAAAAAATCGCTGAATATTTTAATTGCATGGTACCCCGCCGTTGCAACGCGCTGGTACCCTGCTAGTATATATATATATATATGTATATATATATATATATATGTATATATATATATATATGTATATATATATATATATATGTATATATATATATATATATATATATATATATATACTAGTGTCAAAACCCGTCCGATGGACGAGTATGACTAATGGTTTTTATTTTTATGTAATTGTTTATCATATATATTCCAGAAAGTAATTAAAAGTTCAATGAAAGGTTAAACATGTTTATTTGATGTTTTGTATAATATATTAAAATACTTAAATAAGGTTAGTAATTTGGTTTTTTTTTTTTTTTTTTTTTTTTTTTTTTTGTTTTTTTTTTTTAATTTGTTGTTAAATGTTTATGTTTAATTTCCATAAGTTAGAATGTGTTTATGTTATGTTTGTTGATATAGTTTGAACATATATTTTTATATGAATTTAATTAATCATGTGTTGTTAAGTGCGTCCATTATTATTGAGAAGAGTAATAATTAGATTACTATTAAATATTTGTATTTTTTTATATTGTTTATGTTGATTTTATATGATCTTATACGTAACGTATAGATTTTTTTAAGTTTTATTAGAGGTGTCCATATCATGAAAAATGCAAATGATGTAAACATATCTCAATTTCATAAAGTATAGACTGATATATTTTATGTTAGCATAATAAATGATGTTGTTAATATGTATAAGTATTTTTTTGTTGTTTTTTTGTGTATCGGTAAATTGCATGTTTTGTTTTCTTTATTTGGTAATTTTAGTGATTATAAATCGTTTTATTATAGGGTCAATTGCATATATACCCACTAAAACTTGCATATTTGCATATATACCCAAAATATGCTTAAAATGCATTGTACATCATGCAATAAAAACTTGTATTATGGGGAAATATGCAAGTTTTTAAGTTTTAATGGGTATATATGCAATTCCCCCTTTATTATATATCAACTGCAATTGATTATTTTTTTTTTGTTGTGGTATTGCGATATTGGCGGTTATGTTGTTTGTGCTTTGAAAGTGCTATAACGGTGTTATTTGTGTGCACATACTTTGTTTACGATATTGGCGGTTATGTTATTTCTGTTTTGAAAGTGCTATAAAGGTCTTATTTGTGTTGTTTGGATTGTATTTTATGTTTTTGGTTGTTGTCGAATGGCCATTGTATCCTTGTTTTAAAATTGTTACATTGGGTATTTGTGTAATTTTATTTTATTGAGGGGTTAGAAATGCCGTTGGAAATTAAATTAGGGTGTATTAGTGTATTTTTTATTTATTAAGTACCATACATGATATTTGATTATAGTATAGGGTAAAGAGTGTAATTTTATTAATTTTAATTTTTTTAACCTAGTATAAACGTTTTTTCACCTGTGTGTCCAGACTTAGTTGGTAGTGTGTGTTTTGATCCAATATCCAGGTATAGTTGTTAAATTTTTTGTTTGAATATGTGTATACGTTTGTTTTTTTGTGGTTTGCATTTCTGATTGTCTTTTTTTTTTTGCTTTTTTTATGTTTAGCGAGTGTTTGGTGTTGTTATTTTTTGATCGATAGTCGTTTGTAGATGTGGATAGCTTGTTGATTCAAGGTGTTTGGTGGTTCTCCTTTATAAATTGTAACACCCCAACCCGACAAGGGTAAAGATATCACAAATACGGTTTCAAATCAGAACCTTTAGTACTATATGTTGAACACAAAGACCTTGATAGATCTTAAGCACTCGGAGATCGTTAGTGTTGCCGATGTAATCACAAGCAAACTAATGGAAGATCTCTACAACTCGTATTTTGAAGCGGAAAGTAAATACAAGTTATATTAACTAAGAACTCTTTGATCCTCTATGGATCTTTTGATTATAGAAACTCTATGTTTCGGATAGTTTTTAAGACTTGAAAGACTTGAGAAAAGCTTATCTATTACAAACTAACTTGGTTTCTTATATAGGCAAGAAACCCTAATGAGCGTTGACAATTTACGCTCCTAATACTAACATAGACTAAGCATGCATTTTAGACAAGCATGCAACTAATCATATTGTTTTGTTAATCATATTGTTTATTCTGAGTAAGCTCTACATAATACGGCGCCAACCTATACATACGGCGCTGACTTTTACTCTATACTGAGCTTATCTCTCCTACGTGGATTCACATCTTCAGCAGCAACACGATATCTGCTTTAACACTTCTGCTGAAGTGGTACTTCAGCAGAATCCTTTCTTCTTCGGCAGAATCCATTCGGCAGATGCTTCGGCAGAATCAGTAGTTTACCTTAATTCCCAACAATCCTCCCCTAAACTGGAATTTGACTAGGTTAAGTTCCAGTTTTCTTGATAGATCGATAATGCTGTTGAGGATTGTACCATTTGACGAAAAAATTTCCAAACCAGATCCTCTCCATATCTTGAACACTTCTGAGCTATGAAAGTCCAGGTTTTTGAGGATCAGCAGCAAAGATTCAGAAGAAGAACATCTCTATGATGACTGAACTGTGGTACACCAGATCTTTGCAGCAACATATGACATCATGTACATCAAAACATATAAGTTCAATACTATTCTCATCACTTCCAGGTGTGTTAACTCCTGTGAGAGGTGAATCATTGAAATTAATGGATTTGATGTCTCTTTACCAATAGCCATTACTACTGGAGTAGCCACATGTTTGAGTTCGAAAACTATGGTACATTGATAACCATCTGATTTATTGGCAAACCAGCAACCATATAAACGGATTTGTCATGTCTTTACCTGTAGCCGTTTGCTCAGGACTAGTCAATTCTTAGAATTGGTGAATTGAGAACCAAATATGGATTCAGTTGCCTTTACCACATGCCATATACATGTGGGCTAGCCAATTCTTGGATTCCAAAAAGGAATAGACCATGGTGAATTGATGACCATACAACCCTCAGCAGTTAAGCATGGGTGGTTGCAGACCCTATGATTTTGAGCAAACCATTACAGCTATCAACAGATTTGGTGTGACTTTACCAAAGCTGTACCCTTTGGACTAGTCATCTCTTTGACATACACAAGGTACATTAGGTGAGATAATAACCATCAGAATTGGACAACAAACAAACCTGCAAAAGAGTCGGGTTTTTTTTTTTTTTAACTAATAAATAAATTAACATAAGAAAAGACAGGTATATATATAAAAATTCAAAAGCAACAAAACAAAGAAATGCAAAGGGTACCAAGATTCCTGATGTGGATGAGGATGAGGCCTATTGCAGTTGTTGAAGTTGAGTCTTGATTAAACCCACCAATGTTAAAGCCGTCTGTCTTTCATTGCCCACTGGATCTGGAGGAATTTCCAATTTCTGACTCAGCATCTTTTCCATTAGTCTTTTGGGCAAAGGATACTTTCTTTCAGAAAACATGTAGACAGTGATTCCACCCTTGGTCTCAAGCACATGCACACGAGGGAGAGGATAGAATCTCCAGGATTCAAGCTTCCACCGATGTGAGTTCTCCCAAATGGAATGTGCTTTGCTATTGGGAATGTGAGAGTTCAACAGGGCTTGAAGATCTCCTGGTAAAAACATTCCAGAACCTTGTGGTTCCTTGTTGCAGTAATAGGTGGTAACACGAGTGAATAGAGAAAGTAAGTCTGCCCTGTCTACCAAGTGAAGAATTTCCTTTAGAAAGGTGAATTCCATTGAAGTGGAGTCCCTTCGATGAATGACATTCATCTCATCATCCTTCAATTTCCAATCTACCACCTCATCTGAGTTTCCATCAGGAAAATCAGCAGCAGACCCTTCTACAATGAAAGTTGAGTCATCAGCTTCAAGATCCACAGGAGATCTTTTGGCCATTCTTTTCTTCCTCCCGCCAGTCTTATGAGTGTCCCCAGATGGAGCATTTTTAGCTTGAAATTGTGTGGTAAGACTTGAAGAGGGATAGGGAGAGCTAGTTGAAACACCTTCACGTAGTGCATTCATTCTGTGAAGCATTTTTCTCGCCCTTTCTGTTTTTATTTCTGCAAGATCAGCTTCCTTACCTTTAGAAGCTTCCTGTGTGCTAATGATTGCCACTGATGAAGTGGGAGCTGATATATCAGATGCTTCAGGAGTATTGGAAGATGCTTCAGCAGATTGACCCTTGTCAGTATAAGAAGCAACTTCAGCAGATGCTTCAGTAGGAAAGACTGGTGATGATTCCTTGACTGGAGCATCATCAGACTTGAGTCTTTTGGCTTCTGGAGCAGCTTCATTCTCTGTAATCCTTCTCAAGTGTGTGGAATGTGCTGAAGATGATGATTTGTCCTTCATGATCTGATTATATTTGCGATACAGGACATGATCAGGAAAAGCCTTGACTTGTTTCATTGTTAAGCCAGAGTTGTACATTGAGCATTGGTTCTTCACCACCATTCTCACTTCAGCTTTAGAAGGAGGTTTGTCTTTGGCCTTCTGAGCTTTGATGGCCCTCTTTTGTGCTATGGCTTCTTGCTTCCTTTGTCTTCCCTGAGCCATCATTCGCTCCACATAATTGTCACTGAGGAAATCTCCACCTAGTATAGTTTGAGCAAGAGAAGGTCTTGAAATGACTTGCTGAGTTAGAATATCCCAGTGTTCAGCAGGCATCTGAACCATCATTGCATCCAGTTCTGTTCTTCTCTCAGGAGTTAAAGATGAAAAGTCCTCTGTTTGGAGTTGATGAGCCAATGCTACACTTTCCTTTGACTTCTCAAACTCAGCCAATCTACTTGCTTGACCCAGTCTTTCCTCCTTACTTACCAGGTCTGGACCAAGCTCATCTTCAGTCATTTCATCTTTGCCTTTATCATCAGGCTTCTTGTCACACTCTTCTTCAGTTAAATCAACGACAAGAACCTCTGTAGTTGTCTCTAAGTCCACATGTTGATGCAGATTATCAACTGGAGTGGTCATAGCAGCAATGTCAGACAGATCTGCTGAAGGTGAAAGGTCTGTTGGTTCTTGAGCTGATGAAGATTGATTAGGATCTGAAGATACATCCTCCATTTGCACCTCAGCAGATGCATCCTTATCAACCACAGGTTCCTTTGAAGCTTCAGAAGAAACCTTACGTGAAAAGGATCTCCTTCTTCTTTTGTAAAGGACAGGTTCCTTCTTCCTTGAGAAAGTAGCAGCTACTGATGAAGGATCATTGAGAGAAACATCAGCCAATATCTCCAGAGACTCAAAATGAGGTACTTCTTGTTCTTCATCAGAAGAAACCACAAGCTTCCTTTTGGAGCTCCCTTTGAGTTTGTCCTCTAAGTCCTTGACTTGATTCTGCAGATCTTCAATCTTACTTCCAAGAGAAGACTTGGTCTCTGCAAGCTCCTTTTTCAGACTTGTAACCTCAGCAGCATACCTGTTGACAAGAGCATAGACAGATGAGAGTGTAATAGGGTCCTCAGCTCCACCAGCAGATTGCTCTGTGGTAAGGGGAGCTTCATTGGACCTTTCAGTAGAATCATGGTCATGCTCAGAGTGAGGAAGATCTTCATTGAGAGGATCCCTAACAGGACTTGGTGTGGGTAGTCTATTAAGATCAGACTCATCTTGAGTCACAAGTATGGGAGTTGGACTGGGACAAGGTGGTTGGTCATGAGCAACATGAGTTGCTTCAACAGTTGATGAAGGTCTCTCATCTATGTTAACTAATGGATTACCATCAGTAGCAACAGGTGAGGAAGGAGGATTATGAGCCACATTCTCCTCATCAGCAGCCTCATTACCTTGTGGCAACATGGCTGCTAGCAAGGGATGATGTTCCCCCTGAAAGTGGGTTCTCATTGTTGCAAACAATTTAGCAGTTAAAGAAGTTATAGGATAAAAAGATTGGGCTTGGGTAGTGGTGTCTAAAATCATTTGTAAAAACCTTGGGTACATTAAAAATTTACCCTTTGTCTTTTGAATATTTTCAACCATGTTTTCGAAAATATACCTAGAAAAATTGAAAGTTACCCCTTGGGAAAGACACACAATACCATAACCCAGTTGTGTAGAGAACTGGTCCCATCCTCCAGTCTTGTTGCTCATGCATTGAAGCAACGTGTGAACCAAGAACCTCCACTTCGGGCAAAGTTCCTTCTTCAGCCACATATCAGTCCTTGTACCCCGATAGCCAATTGCCCTTAGCCCAGTAAGCACATTTTCCTGACTAGAATGAAATGCTCCATCAGCATCTTCCAAGTGAAGCTTCCTCCTAATTAGGTCCTCTGTAACTATGTACTCTGTTTCATCAATCACATCCCTAATCTCTGTCTCACTCCTCTTCTCAGCAGATGCCCAAAATTGAGTGATCAGTGATTCATATATCTCATTAGGAGAATGAGTTAGAGCATAACAAATCTTGGACCTTTTCAGGAATTCCACCATTGGTTCATACAATTCATATCCCTTGCCATTTCCCAGAAATGCAACTTTGTTGTGATCATGTTTAAATTCAAGAGCCATGAGGGATATGAGTGTTTTAGGTTATGATTCTTGAAATGGTGAGTGTTTGTGAGAGCGGAATGAGAGGGAATATGTTTGTACTGAAGAGAGTGATGGTGGATTTGATAGATTTTGCCCAAATTGTAGTCAAAGAAAAATTGACCGTTTGGTTGACTATTGCTGACGAGTATTGTATCTTTGACCCAACCCAAAGCAACCCTTCAGCAGGAACTCATGATCAATCTGCTGAAGTTATACCTTCAGCAGAAGGCATCAAAGATACGAAATAGCTTCGGTAAGTTTCTAGAATTACTGTGCCACCCACTTGCATTAAACTCATTGAACCTCGAACCCGTCTATAAAATGATCCCAATGTAACTCATTACTTCATCAAGATCCCCAAATAATTACCACAAACCCTAGATGTAAAAATATCCCCAATTAACCAAATTGCACCATGAATACCAAACCTGAGATCATAGATCTCACTTCCTCATCTTCATCATCCTTTTCATCATCATCAAGTGGTGAATCAAACCCATGGTCACGATACTTTCCTCAACCCTACCCACGACCAAATAAATCACCCTTTCTTTCTTCTTCAGAAGATGACAGTGTAGTGAATCCAAGTGAATCTGCTGATGATTCTGATGACTCCTATAAGGAGGGAACATCTTACTCCCAACCTCCAGCACCTCGGTCTCAACAAAGACCTCGTGCCAGGAATCCGCCACTTCCCAAAGATAGAGAGGTGGTTCTTGGTCTCACTTCGCCATCTTTTGGTGCATCAACACACATCGTATAGAAGAAGGGCTTAAGGAGGGTGGATCGATTGCATTTTGGTCGAAATGAATAGATGAAGCACACAGGACACGTTATTTTTTTCCATCATCCTGTGGGGTCATCGTCATCATCGATCGTTTGCATCAATCCATCCTTCCATTTTGGTCCTTAGCATCTTCGTCGTGCTGGTCATGCATATCCAACCAGCCAGTTAAACTGAATGGGTGGTTATGCAAGACCTACAAAGGCAAAGCCAGCATCTAATGCATATCCAACATTCACTTAGATTTCGGAATGAAGGATATCCACTAGATTAGGATTAGCTTTGTACAGCTCGTATCTTGTAGATGCATATGTAGTAGGTTGACTTTATGTAAGCTGTAAGCTGTAAACTGTTTCTTGAATGAATGAATGAACAATTTGACTTCAATTTCTTTTCTTCAGTATTATAACTTCAGTGGAATCAAATTGTATGCTTCAGTACTTTTGCTTTCAGAAGAAACAAGCAATACTCTTATAGCTATCTTGACCATGTACCATTGAGTCACTTTTGATGAATTTGAACTTGATCATGAAATGGACAAACTGCAATCTAGACAACTGCAAAACAGACATAACAATACACAAGAACAACACAAAGACAAACAAACTAAAAGGTTATTAGACAGTTAGTGTTAGTAAGGAATAATGAATAACAGAGGCAAAAATGCAAATTAGAGAAAATTAAGAAGATAGAATCTATTAAATAAACGCTATCACTATTGGCAAAATGATGTTTTTACAAACCTAGTTTATTGAACAAAATATGACACAAACAAAATATGCAGAGTTTGTACAGAATGAGTTTGTACAAAATCCTCCCCTGAGGCATATGCCTCCCCTGAGGCCTATGCCTCCCCTCAAATTAGGCAGTCAAGGGTTTAACATTCCAATATTGACCATGAGGTGTTGAAACCTTGGTCCATCAAACGCTTTTGTTAATAGGTCTGCCACATTATCATCAGTATGGATTTTAGCCACTTTTATCAAATGTTTTTCATATGCATCTCGTATAAAGTGGTGCCTGATTTCAATGTGTTTTGTTCGACTGTGAAAAACTGGATTTTTGACTATGCAGATGGTACTTTGATTATCTATATGAATTGTAGTGTTCATGAAGTTGTACCCATAGTCCAGCAATTGGTTCTGAATCCAAAGGACTTGTCCACAACAATTTGCAGCAGCAACGTACTCTGCTTCAGTAGTTGAGGCAGCCACAATGGTTTGTTTCTTGCATTGCCAAGAAATCAATCTTTTGCCAAGAAATTGGCAGCCTCCAGTGGTGGATCTTCTATCCAGATTTGCTCCAGCATAATCACTGTCACTATATGCTTCCAACTTGAAAGGAGACTCTTTTGGGTACCAAAGGCCTAAAAGAGGTTGGCCTTTGAGGTACTTAAAGATCTTCTTGACAGCATTTAGATGGGAAGTAAGTGGAGTGACTTGATGTCGAGAACAAACACTCACAGCAAATGTAATATCAGGTCTTGAAGCTGTCAGATACATCAATGAACCAATCATGGACCTGTACAGATGAACATTCACAGGTAGATCTGGTTCATTATTTGCTTTAGTCTTTGGAGCTTCATAAGGTGTTGTGGCAGTCCTAACACCTTCCATACCAAACTTCTTCAGAATGTCCCTTACATATTTATCTTGACAGATAAAGATGCCATCTTGTTTCTGCTGAACTTGGAGACCCAAAAAGAAAGTAAGCTCTCCCATTGCACTCATTTGAAATTCACCCTTCATTAGTTCCTCAAATTCCCTGCACCAAGCTTCGTTTGTGGAGCCAAAAATAATGTCGTCCACATAAACTTGCACAAGAATAATGTCTGAGTAATTCTTCTTTAGGAACAAAGTTTTGTCAATAGCACCTCTCCTATAGCCATGCTTCAGCAGGAATGATGAAAGCCTAGCATACCAAGCTCTTGGTGCCTGATGTAAGCCATAAAGAGCTTTAACAACCTTGTAAACATGATTTGGGTGATCAGGGTCTTCAAATCCCTTTGGTTGAGTGACATAAACTTCCTCTTCAATCTCACCATACAGAAAAGCACCTTTGACATCCATTTGATACACCATGAAACCCATGTAAGAAGCATAAGCCAAGAAAATGCGAATAGCTTCTACTCTGGCAACAGGGGCAAACACTTCATCATAATCAATTCCTTCCTCTTGTCTGAAACCTTGAGCCACTAATCTTGCTTTGTTTTTGACCACCACACCCCGAGCATCTCTCTTATTCTTCAAAATCCACTTTGTCCCAATGGCATATTTGCCATCAGGTAGTGGTACCAAGATCCAAACCTGCTGATTGTGAAATTGTTGCATCTCTTCTTGCATTGCTTCTAGCCAACTTGAATCATTAAGAGCTTGAGATACACTGGTTGGTTCCACTTGAGAGAGAAAACAAGCAAACAGACAATGTTTGAAGTCTGTGTGATTGTCTCTTTGCTGGTTGGAGACATAAGAGAGAAAAGAAATCTGCCCAAATTGAGGACTTGTGATAGCCCTTCGAGTTCTAACAGGTGCCAGAAGATCACCTATGATGTTGGATTGAGGATGAGCAATGTTGATCCTCTGAGTAGCAGTGGGGCTGACTTCAATGGAAGAATCAACATTGGTGATTGTTGGTTCAAATTCAGCATCATAAGAGGGTGAGGTGAAAATGCCAGCTTTGGGTTGATGATTTCCAAGATCGGAGGGTTTTGGAAAGCGTGTATGAGGTTCTCCAAAGGCTGAAGACACTTGAGAAGGAACATGAGAAGAAACAGCGTAGCCTTCAGCAGATTTGTGGATGGTAGGTGTGACAGAGTCAACTTCAGCAGACACGTGGTTTCTGCTGACTCCTTCATTATCTACCTCTCCATTCAGTTTCTCTGCTTCAAGCTTAGCAGCAAATTCTTGTGTTTGAAGCCTAGCAAGGTCCTCAGCATAATGAGAGTCATCTTCATCACTCGTATCAGCAATATCCTTGGAGGTGGTACCTGCAATATTGTTAGGAGAGAAAGAAGGCACCAGTATGGGTTGCTCATCATCTTCAAACTCATTTTCAGAGTCATCATCTAAGGGACCTGCATTGTTAGTGGGAGAAGCTTGAGGACCTGCATTTTGGTTAGCCAAGTGTCTAGTGTAACCCAAGGAATCAGTTAAGTAGTCAAGGTCAAAAGACCATGTATGACCCTGTCCTTGAACATTATGCTTATCTTCCAAAAATCTCAGGTTCAACGTCTCCTCTATCTTCTTGGCTTGCAAATTGTACACCCTGTAGGCCTTACTATGAGCTGAATACCCCACAATATAGCCATCATCAACCTTCTCATCAAACTTTCCCAACGGATCACTGGTGTTTAGAATGGTCACTTGACAACCAAAAGGTTTTAGGTAGTGAATGACAGGAACCTTCCCAAAGAGAAGTTCATATGGTGTTTTGAGTTGAGGTCTTGTAATGGAGACCCTGTTGAGCACATAGCACGCTGTGCCAACAGCTTCAGTCCAAAACATAGTGGGGAGATTAGAATCTGCAAGCATGGATCTTGCAGCCTCTATTAAGGTCCTATTCTTTCTTTCAGCCACCCCATTTTGTTGTGGGGTTCTTGGATTACTATAGTCCCTTTTTATACCTTTTGACCCACAGAGTTCTATTAGAATTGCATTTTTAAACTCTGTCCCATTATCACATCGAATACCCTTGACCTTTTTGTTCAACTGATTTTCAACGAGCGTGATGAATTCAGTCAGCACTTGAGATGTTTCATCTTTGGTTCTGAGAAAGAAAACCCAACAAAATCTGCTATAGCCATCAGTGATAACCAAACAGAAGAACTTATGATCAATGCTTCTGACTTGAGTTGGACCAAACAGATCCATGTGGAGCAACTGAAGAGGTTCAGTAATGATGCTCATAACATTGATAGCTTTGTAAGAAGCTCTGTGTTGTTTTCCTTTGTTGCAAGCGACACAATTATGATCATTTGTGAATATTTTGGTGGGAAGACCTTCAACAAGACCCATTTTGGAGAGTTTGTTAATTGTCTTGAAATTCACATGAGCCATCCTCCTATGCCATTTAGTGGACTCATCAAGAGATGCTTTAGCCACCAAACAAGTGAGGTCACCACCTGGTTGCACTTCATTTAGGTTGAATGTGTATAAATTGTGAGTTCGAGGAACTTTCAGCAGGATTGAAGTTTCTTCTGGGAGTTTGAAGTCTTTAGACAGCACAAGACATTCATTCTCAGTGAAGAGAACTTTGTTCTTAGTGTCACAGATTTGTGAGACAGAGAACAAGTTGAAATGCTGAAGTTCCTTAACAAAGTACACATTTTCAAAATCCAGATGAGGTGTCTTTATGGTCCCCTTCCCCATGATACTCCCATCACTTCCTCCAAAAGTTACATTGCCTCCTCCTTCTATGGGAACAAAGTTGTGCATCATATCTCTGTTTCCAGACATGCTTCTGGAACAACCACTATCAACAATACCAATATTCTTATGCTTAAGGGGATGATCCTACAAACAACAATAAAATATGTACAAAAGGTTAGAAATCGATGGAGGTTCAAGTCATTACTGACTTGAACCTGCCTTGTGGATCACAGGTTTAGGACATGAAGATTTAGAGGATCCACCATTGTTTTTGGTCCTCCATTGATGATTGGGTCCCTTGTTAGTCCAAGAACAACCTGCTGAGGGCTTCACAGCAGTGCCCCCATATCCCATCCCAGCATACATAGAGTCAACATATGTAGGCCAATAACCATGTTTAAAGTATGAGCTAGTTGGTTGCACATAAGGTCTGGTAACTGAACCTCTCCAATGAGAGTCAGTATAAGCAGCTTGAGGGACATAAGGTGGAATATCAGCAACATTGGTCCACTTAGATTTGTGTTTCTGGAGAGTAGCACATGCACCCAGTCTTTGTTCATAAAAATCACAATCCTTAATCAAATGAAATTTACTTCCACATACAAAACATGTCTTCTTCTTGGAAGATTTATTCAAATAGGGAGATGTTTGATTACATGCAGAAGTACTTAAAACAGATACATTCAAGGAATTGTTTTTAACAGACTGATTATTCAAAGATGTAAAAGACAAGTCTTCAGAAGAAACTGTCTTGGAAGATGATTCCTCAGCAGCTTCCTTAGAAGGCTTGTAAGTAGACTGTGGTGCGGGCTTGGGTGTTGGTTCAGGCTTGGGAGGGTCAGACTTCTCATTTGAATCACAGCTTTCATAGGAAGTAGACCCTTGATCCGATGAATTGTCACTGTCAGAGCAAGAGACAAAGTCATTAGATGAGACATCAGGGTCTGGCAAGTCTTTTGCCTTTCTGCCATATAGATGATGTGATCCATCAAAGTCAACAGTGATGGATAGGTCTATGGGCATAAATTCACCTCTAATAGGTCCAGGGACAGCATGCAATTCACCTTCTTTTACAAAGTTAGCTAACCCTGCTGGTGTGGATTTACGACCATCATATCTAGCTTCTACTCCTACATACTTTTGAAAGCCTAGTCCTAAGCCAGAGGTTACTGTTTGACTGTTATAGATTTCACTAGCCAGATTATCACCTGATATTAACCATTCCTTATGCCTAGCTATTTCCTCAGCCAGTTTTGCCTTAAGCTCTAGGTTCTCTGATACAGCTTCATCCTTAGCTTTCTCAGACAGTTTTAAGTAATTATTAGCAACTTCTAGATCAAACTGTAACACCTTTATCTTTTCTTCATAAGCTATTTGATTCTTTTGAAACCATACTTTTTGTCTTTCTACAGTTTTTAATGCAAGTTTATGAGCTTCATTATCAATATAACATGCATCAAACTTAGGTTTCATAGCATCAAATTCTTCTTTAAGTTCATTGTATCTTAGACTACAACCAAATATACAGTTGTGTACCTGAGATAGTCCCATCAAGGCAAACTGATCATGCCTTTCATCCGAAGTGCACCTTGCAAGCAATCCAAGCTTGTCAGTATCATGAGCTTCCTCATTAACAGGTTCATGTGCAGTCCAGTTGACCTGTTCATCCATGGTGAGGAGAGCTGCTGAAGTTCCAGCTTCCTGCTGTTTCTGCTGATAGGAAAGATAGTTAGCTCCATCTCCACTTTTCCTGTCTTTGCATTCCCTTGAGAAATGCCCCATCTGGTGGCAAGTGAAACACTTGACTTTCCTCCTATCAAAGCGAGCTGGTTCCTTTCCCTTGAAAGCAAACTTCCTCCCAGACTTCTCTTCAAACCTCTTGATGTCAACTGACAGTAGTGCCACCTGCATTTTCAGCTTCATCTCCTCCATTTCAAGAGGGTCCAACTGATCAAAGTCTTCATATGCAAGATACTGCTGAGTATCATAATCAGCAACAAACGAGTGAAGAACATCCTCCATCACACTACTAGTCCTAGTTTGAGAACATGGTGGAGTGGGACGAGGGTTATGTGGTGGAGTGCAAGATGATGGTAAGTAGTTGGAACTGGGAGATGATGGAAAGTAGTTGGAACTTGGAGCATGTACCATTGTGTTGGAGTGAGATGTTCCAACAAAAGCTGCATGGCCAGAAGATGATGTACGGTAGGGAGTCCTGACATCTGGTTCAAGAGTTCTGAGTCCGTTGTACAGCTCATCAAAAGTGAGCATGTCCAACCCTCCTTTAGCCTTGAGTGCTATACTAACATGCAACCATGATGGCGGCAGGGACCGCAAGAACTTTGAGTTGCAATCTTCATTATCCGGTTTAGCATTCAGCTGATTCAGCTGACTCAAGATCCTGTGGAACCTGTCGTATCCCTTGTGGATACCTTCTTCTTCTGATATATTGAAGTCCTGAAACTGTTGTCTTAGCATGGACTTCCTCATTCTCTTTGATTCTTCATTTCCACCGAACCTTGCTTTGAGAGCCATCCATATGTCTTTTGCATCATCCATATGATGAAAATCACACAGATGATCTTCTGGAATGGCTTGAAGCAGAATAGTTTTTACTTTATGCTCTCTCTGCATAGCCAGCACTTCTTCAGCAGTTTTTGGTGGAGCCATGATAAACTTCCCATCCCTGTCAGGAATCATTTTCTTTAGACTGTTTCCTTTCTTTACTACCTCCCACAGATTCCAATCAATATTGGAAATCCAGTTTTCCATCTTCATAGTCCAAAGTTCATACTCTTCCCTCTTTAAATAAGGAAATTTACCATTGCTGTTTGAGAGACTGAGTTGTTGCATGGAAGTGGTGTTGGTGTTGTTTGTGTTGGTGACTTCATTTTCATTATCGGATCCAGGCATGGTGAATGAATGTTAGTTTGTATGAGGAGAGAATGGCTCTTAGTATCGTAGAGACTTTCCCGAGGCTCTGATATCACTTGTTGAACACAAAGACCTTGATAGATCTTAAGCACTCGGAGATCGTTAGTGTTGCCGATGTAATCACAAGCAAACTAATGGAAGATCTCTACAACTCGTATTTTGAAGCGGAAAGTAAATACAAGTTATATTAACTAAGAACTCTTTGATCCTCTATGGATCTTTTGATTATAGAAACTCTATGTTTCGGATAGTTTTTAAGACTTGAAAGACTTGAGAAAAGCTTATCTATTACAAACTAACTTGGTTTCTTATATAGGCAAGAAACCCTAATGAGCGTTGACAATTTACGCTCCTAATACTAACATAGACTAAGCATGCATTTTAGACAAGCATGCAACTAATCATATTGTTTTGTTAATCATATTGTTTATTCTGAGTAAGCTCTACATAATACGGCGCCAACCTATACATACGGCACTGACTTTTACTCTATACTGAGCTTATCTCTCCTACGTGGATTCACATCTTCAGCAGCAACACGATATCTGCTTTAACACTTCTGCTGAAGTGGTACTTCAGCAGAATCCTTTCTTCTTCGGCAGAATCCATTCGGCAGATGCTTCGGCAGAATCAGTAGTTTACCTTAATTCCCAACACTATACAATAGCGGAAACCTTTACAAAACTTACAAAAGAAAATATAAATAACTTAATAATCAAAACAAATCTAAGATCCCTATTTTCAAAATCTTGCTCTCGTCTCTACTTTCAACCCAGATCAGCTATCCCATAAGCTCATCTTGAATGCTTAAAACCTGCCGCAGGAAAAGAAAATGCGGCTGAGCTTACAAAGCCCAGTGAACAGATATGGCAAAACAAAAACTAAACAAAACATAAATACGAATTGAACAAAGAAACGAATAACAAAATCATAGCGGAACGAGAATAATGAATCATTGAGGATTCTGCAGAACACAAATATACAGAAATCCGGAAGAAACAAATAACAGAGAAGGACAACATATAGCACAATAATGGCACATACTCAAACACATCAAAATAACCAGACATTCAATGCATCCAGATAGTAGAGTTCATACAAGCCAGACGGAATGTCTAAAGGCTAACGGAGACGATTTCTAGAAAGTAAACATGGCATTCATACAAATCAATTAATCTACAATCAACACACTTAATCCAATATTGCAGCAGCGGAAATAGCAGTCAAATCATGGCAGTCACACATACAGATAGAAAACACAGTAGACAAACTATAACTAAATAGACAAAGACATAACATAGCCATT
Organism: Chrysanthemum seticuspe; assembly: GCA_019973895.1. Classification (NCBI taxonomy): domain Eukaryota; kingdom Viridiplantae; phylum Streptophyta; class Magnoliopsida; order Asterales; family Asteraceae; genus Chrysanthemum; species Chrysanthemum seticuspe. The sequence continues at coordinate 93,537,631 of BPTQ01000005.1, read as the reverse complement.
AGCAATTATCAGGACAGATATCATAAGCCAAACCAGTTCTCAGATCGAATCTTAACATCAACAGAGTTTTAACATGGCAGGTCACATATGCAGACAGATAACTAACCGATAGGCAAGGTTTATAAAATTAACTGAACCATCATACATACTAAACTTTCAAAACACTCAATTGTACACTAGCACAATCATCTCGCAGATCAACGCTTTCACATAACGATAAACTAACATATCATCAGATATACGAATCATGTTTAAACATATTAATCCTATCCTAGCATGGCAACTAGTAATCACTTAACATGTACGTCATGAGCACATTCACTAACATATCATAAACCTAATACATAATATAAACACTCAAAAATACCGAATCATAACAGAATACTTAACACATACATAACAGATAAGGGTTTAGTTAACTACCTCGAGCCCAGAACATATCATATCAGAAACATCATATTTATACAAAAATAATCTCAGCAAATAATTTGGAGTAGCTAGCTCTCAGAATTTTGTGAAGACGCGTATTGCACACGACATCATTCACCAGACAAATCATCTCGGATAACAGATCATATCTAGGATGCATCCATACGCCCCAACAGACGGATAGTGGCCATACTATCAATAAACAGATAACGGAAAGGGACGTGGCAGAACATCACTCTACTGCCCTAGAGTCATGTCAGAGGTGCATCACTGACACGGACATGGAACCCCCATGACTAGTGAAATAGTGGCTCGGGTGTCAAACTAACTTAGGTCAAACAGATTGTCATAAATGACAACATATCATAATCAAACATAAAGTTCCACAGCTAACATGTCAGATAACTCATATCATAAGGTTCATATTCGAATATTCAGAGGTCAGAAGTTTATATCAAAATCACATATCATACTTCCATAATCGGAAATTCAACATTTAGTGCCCCTAAGCAGAAGTTCATAATCAAATATAACAAGGTTCAACAAATGTGCATATCAAAGTCTTCCTAACATAAAGTTCAAATCAGATATTGCATGGTTCAATAAAATAGAAGTTCAGATAAGCAACAGATCAAACAATCAGGAAAGGGTTCATAGCAATGGCATCGGGAACCCTAATAAGTAAAATAGGAAAGCTAACGAAAAGAACGTCATAAGGAACCTTTACTGAAAAGGTCAGAATATCTGTACCTTAAAGAAAATGAGAGAAAAGCAAACGAATAAGTGAATCACGAAGATATAACGTCGCGTCTCCTTCAACGAATCTACACGGATTATGATTTATTTAATACTTATTAGCATCATTAAAGCTATAACGGATTAATCGCATTAACATTCATAGAGTTATAAGTATATTCTCCTTTATAAGCTTCTTATGCATTTGTAAGTGTGTTACCTATTGATATCATATTTTATCTTTCAGTTTCTTAAACTCATATTCGGACCAGACTTTAACGATTTTTATAAAATACTTACTTAGCTCAAATGAAATCAAGCAAAATCCCAGGGGTTCCCATATGAGTTAAGAGACTCTACAAAGATTGGTGGGTTCTATTTCCATGCTAAATGGCCTACGGAAAATCATAAGTCCAGACCGGTCCAGAAAGTAATCAGAAAATACACCTTAAAAGTTTACACTTATTGGACCTGTTTAGACACCTTGAAAAAATTTCCAAAACTCCCAGAAATTCATTTATCTATACTATATAAAATGGAAAAATGGTCAAAGTGGAAAAAGTGAAAAATGTTGAAAGTTGAATGTTGAAAAAATGGTCAATAGAGAGAGAAATAAATAATATAATTAATACTCTTATTAAAACACCTCATTACTTAAAAGTACAATAATTTATTCACATTGTACACCCAATTAAAAGCACATCTACCAAATTAAAAACAATCAATTGAAACCGATACCGGGTTGACCCGTTGAAACCGATATCGGGTTGACCCGGGACGCTTCAAACCCGGCGGGCTGACCCGGTTTAATTTGACATTTTTTTGACCCAACCTATCGGTTTGACTCGGTTTAAATCGACCTGTTTTTTTATCGGAACGGTTCAACCAGTTGAACAACCCGGGTGAAATCGGGTTTCAAATTTGACAAAATTATATGAGAAATGATGAAGTAGTTGTGGAACCCGTGACAATTTTTTTTAAATGAGAGACCAAGTAATTGTAGTTTTTGGTTTATTTTGCTTTTACACATGTAATTTATTTTAAAAAATGTTGCTCTTGTACCATTTAAGGGACTAGCATATATGAATCGTCGTTTAAAAGTTAATATATATTGTATAGCCCTTTGTCCAGTGTATCAATAATGTTATGCAAGTTTATTAAAATCACAAAAAATAAATAGTATTGTTATCTTTAGCGATAATTATTTGTACCTCAAACAAATAGCTTTGAACAATGCATAAATATCTATACAAATTGATAGTACAAAATAATCTTATATGGTGATATCCAATTTGCAAAGTTACAATTTTAAAAGCCACACACCAAATGATAAACGCTACACATGTAAAAAAAAAATAGTTATCACTTACTGACAAAACAAGAAAAAGCGGTCACACATGTTGGCTATACCTCTAAACTACAATATAATATTGCCAACTACATAATACCGTTGCTTTTTGTAATGCTTGAATCTATTATTACTAAAAATCTTAATAACTTAAAACAATCCTATTAGAAAATATACTCACACACTTAGATCGACTCCATATAATTTTTTTAAAAACTATATATTTATGCTGCTATGCAACCACGCATCAGAATTGTAGTTATTCGAAAACGATTCTCTAATGCTACAAATACAGTTTGTTGAAAGAAACTTATGTGTCGTCGGAACTTTGCAAAAAACTAGACATCGCTGCCGCTAGGCGCGGGTACTCGTCTAGTATCCTAAATGTCAATCCTGTAAAAGGAGAGCTCCCAATTCATTATGGTTTGAACATGAAAAATCAAACAATCTAACTAAATTTCAGACCCGTTTTCTCAGCTTTGACACTTGATCTTGTAAAATTCAAAAATACGACTTAGACAACTCCAAATTTGACCAAACCACTTGGAAAACTTAACTAAGACATAAAATAAACTTTTCCAACAAAAACCCAGATTATTGAGCTTATAAAATTTGATCTATGACACACACAAATTCGACATATGATACTGTCCAGTTTTAGGGTCCATTAAAACCATTATAAGCACATGTTTTACCTACCCAAACGCACCCATGACCCATGTAAGCTACACAACCTGATTTAATATCATCATATCAAGTTTACCATTCCATATTTTCAGTCTTACAAAAATTATAGACACCCTTTAAACAACCCATGCGACACATTAATTAACCAAACAAAACCCTAGTTTTTGAGTCATGAATTCTTTTTACGTTATAAATATTTTAGCCTTGATTAGTACAAGTTTATACGACCCTTTTATGAACCCCATATTTAGTCGAGATACCCCTCACCCAAATCAGATTTATACGCCCCTTATATCATCCAAACAAACCCTAAATCTTGTGCTATTCGACCCAAATTAATACCAAGCTTGTACGCGTGTTTTAACCTCATTCAAGCTTGACAATTACAAAGAAAGTATGCATGTCATGAGGTCCAAAAACAGATTCCATACCAAGATTTCAAGATCTTTTTATTTGACATTCATATATATACATATCATTATTTTATGTGTCAAAGGTAGTATTCATGTGCCAAGGTTTAAACATGTCATTATGTGTGATGTTACATTCGTGTGTACATATTCATATGCATGACCAGGTTCTCAAAACAAAAGGGTTTGAGGAGACAAGAAGATGAGCACAAGGGTTACCTTTTGACGTGCTAAGAAGAAGGAAAAACATGACCAAAAGCAGGGTAAATCGACACCCTAGGGTGCCCTAGGAGTCACGACAGCAAGCAGCCTCAACACCTTATGTAAACCAAACAAACCCTTGTACGAAACACGTGATTCTAGCAGCCCTGCAAGGAACCTTTGACATCTTTCTTGGAGTCTCTTGTCGACAGCAGTAATGGAGAAGGAGATGATTGCTTCTTTTCTCTTTGCCGTAACTTTTGTTTTGGTGGCTAGGGTTTTTGTGTTAAAACTTTGTGGAGCGTACAAGAGAAAAGGAGGGGGAGGGATATACATGGGTTTGTTTTGCCGGTTCCAAGGGTAAAGACATGGGCCAAACCCAAGCTTAGTTGGGCCTTAATTCAAGTGTAGTCTTTAATTTGCAATTTGTGAGATTTTCGGCCCAATGCTAAAATATATACACGTGTTTTTCATATTTTAGATGTGAGTGTGTGTCGTTTTATTTATTTACTCAAATTACATATTTGCGGTTTAGGTTAGAAACATATTTAATGAGATTAACGTATTTTAGGCATTTTAGAAGTTTTAAATTTTCAGGGGCAAAATAGTCTTTTCACGTGTTTAGATTTTAGGGTTTTACAATAAATTGTAAGTTATTGATGTATTGTTTTATTTTTTGAATTTTTTTTAATTAGGGTGATTAAAATTTTTTTTGGGGGTTTTTTGTTTATCCATTTTTATTTGTAGTTTTGAATGTTTTTTTATAGATGTTTGTGTCAATTATGTTTTTTTATTATATATATATTTTTTTTAATTTTTTTTTCTTTTTAGTCATGTAGTGATCATTTGTGGTGGCTTAGACTTAAGCGTAGGATTATCAGGTTTATAAGATATTAAGTGATATTGATTAATCTGTGTAAGCATGTTTGTTTGGTGGGTTGTTTTTGTTTGTATGAAGTTTCAGGTGTGCGATGTGTAGTTGTTTAGTTATTTGTGATTTGTGTTGCAATAGGTCTATTGGGTGGATTTTTCAATTAAGTCATATCTGGTACTTTACGATTTGGTTTTGTTATGTCATCCGTTCAAGCAATGTGTTTGTTATTTTGTTTTGTTGTTTTGCGGAATTGAAAGTGTTTGTTGTATTGGTAATTTTTGTACGTGTTATGATTTGAGTGTTTGGGAGTGATAGTGTTGTTTTTAGTGTGGTAAAATCTTGTGTTAAGGGTGTTTGGCGTTGCATCTGTGGGTCTTCTTTAGATGTAAGTGATTTTGTTGTGCAAGATATACAACAATTTAACAAACATTGTTGTGAAATAATATGAATTTGACTATACTTTAAAGGTTTTTAAAGCATATTCATGTGTCATTTGTACTGTCATTTAATGGATTACATAGTTGAAATATATGTTTGTTGAAACATAGTAATCACATTTGAATTATGTTTTGAGGCATAAAGCACTTTTCGAATTTATCGTTTGTGTTTATAAAGTTATTTTCTTAAAGTTTAAAAATCCGTCGAATTTTATAATTTGTAAAGCAAACATTTTATTGTGTGTAGTAAACTGAAACTATAAAAGTTTCCATTAACAAAAGCAATTAGTTGTTCATCAATAAGTCAGTTGAAGGTAAAACTAAGTTCGTTGATATTGAGGGTTATATTTTGTTGTCATGATCACGGCGTTTTGCGAATATAATTTGTGCAATCTTCATATGTGTATGATTTTTTTGTGTACTGTGTTTAGTTAGTTATTTTAAAGCTATTACATTTATAGTTTTAAGTTTTTAGTCTCCGGATTCTGTAGTTAATTGAGTTAGTTCATGTTTGATTTGTAAGTTTTGAATTTTTTCTAAGCTTGTGTAATGTTGTTTTTTTGAGAGTTATAAATCCCTAGTTTAGTTGTTATAAGCTGATTTTCCATTAGTAGTAGTATTAGTTCTTGCATCTCAGTTAGTATTTGTTTCCATATCAGTAGTATTCTCTGCTTAACATCAGCTTCATAGGTTTTTTGTGGTGATTGATTTCTTGTTCCTTAAATAGTCCCTAGTATTAGGTTAATTTGTTATCCCTTATAAGTAATTATATACTTAATTGGTTAGCTTATTAGGCTTCATAGTTGTGTGCTTATGATTATGGTGCTGTACCATTAGCTGTCCTAAAGTACTCATTTGTAACTGCTTATTTCCTATTTATGTTAAAATGCTTGTGTGAATTTTGTTTGTTTAGTTTGTTTGTAGCATATATAATATGGGTTTTGCGTTTTGTTTGTGTTTAGTAGCTTATTTGAGTCCTTAATTTAGTTTGCAAGTAGCCGCATCTGTGCATTCATTTGCCCTGTACAATCAACATTATCAGCTTAGCAGCCTTAGCTTTTGATTTATAGTTTGCTGAGTTTTAGTCCTAATAACCTGAGGTTTGGCATGGTTTATATTTAGTTGCTTGTCTAGTTATTTCACATTTTTGAAAATTTTAGTTCTAGCTTCTTATCAGCTTTTCATAGGGTTGAAAAGTACCCACATGATCTTTAGGCTGCTGTAGTAATGTTAGATTTGATAGTGCTTATTGGTGTGTTGCATATGCTTATTTGATTGTATTCAGTAGCATTAGGTATACTTTTTGTTGTAGTGGATGTTTTTGTATCTTTTTTTTTTGTTTTTATAAAATATATATTGACTAAATTATTTTTATCAGGTTTGTAATGGATGTTGCTGATGTAAAATGTTTCTGTAAGTTTTTGTTTGTTTATTTTAGTTATAATTCTTTCTTTTTTTTATATATATTTTTTGTTTTGTAGATGGAACAAAGTCGAATGGTTTTATTGAATTTGTCATTTCGCTTCATGGTCAATTTGATTATGAATTGGTAAGTTTGTGTTTTAATTTTTTTTTGTTTTGTGTTTTGTTGTTATTTACTTTTATGTCTTTATTGGTTAAGTTTTTTTTTTTTTTTTTTTTTTTTTTTTTTTTTTTTTTTTTTTTTTAAATTTAGAAATTGCCTACGGAGCTGTTGCCGTCTAATGTTGTTGAAGATACTGACGTCTTGGAGGTTACTGATGCCCGTGGTGTAGCCCGGTTGATTAAAATGGAGCGGAATGATAAATGTTATGCGTGGTCTTTGTGTGGTACTAAATGGGCAGACTTAATTTCAAGTGTGATTAACCTGGATCCAAAGTATGTTCATTTAGATCAGATTGGTTTGAAAAAGTTTTTGGTTAACTTCTATACCGTTTGTGGTGACGAAGTTGATTATGGTGTTACCACTGGTCATGTTACGAAGTGTCTTGTTTTAGGCTGTAAGGATCCTCGTTTGTATCAGGTATGTGCATTTACATTTGTTTGTGTGTTATCTTTTTCTTTTGTGTTTGGTTTTTAAAGTTTTGTTTTTTAATTTGTAGCCAATTCCTTGTAAGATGATGCTTAAATCGGAGATTAACCGTAATTCTAAGTCTGTTCTGATTGAGGTGAAAGGTCGTGTTGGGAAGGTTGGGGTTACTTTTCATTCTTTAGTGAAAGAAAAAAAAATAGTTGGTGTTTCCTTTACTGGTGCTGTTTGGGAGCGTTTATGTGAGCTTTGCAAGTTCTGTGAGTCTAAGTTGTTGGTGTTAGCGTCATCAGAGACCGGTAGGCATTTTTGTTTTAAGTTAATGGATGGGTTTGTCGCTGATCCAGCTAAGATGTTTGGCTCTGAACCTCGACCCTCAGGTTTGTTTTTTGTATTCCATTTGTGTTTTGTTTTGGTTTTATGTGTTTGTTATTTTGTTTGGGTACTGTTTGTTGTCGAATATTATTTTTTTACGTTGTTTTTGTTTTTGTTTGTCAATTTAGGTGTATTTTCAAGCGAGGGATGTTTTGTGTATACTTCATTTGTTGTTGAGTATACTGGTTGCATTGAAAAGAGAGGATATCTGGTTTGTTAATTTTTTTTGGTTTGTTTGTTTTTTTTTTAATTATTTTTATTTATTTATTTTCATGTGTAATTTTATGTTTAAATTTATAGTGGTATGTTGTTTTTTAATATTGGTTTAGAACATCCCAAAGTCATTTCATAATCATCAGATGAAAGTGGGTCACCGCGAAGGGTGGGTAAAGGCAGGCGGTTTTTCGTTTTATATGGTGATTAGAATTCATTCTGATAAACGGCTGAAAGATGACAGAAATACAAGAGTTTTCTTGGTGGGAGATTGGGTTCGAGTGAAGGGTGTTTTGGATTTGAAGATAGGTGATGGTATGGTGTTCAATCTTGTCTCTGGTGAGATAGGTGGTGATGGTTGTTTGTGTTTCGACGTGTCTAAGGAAATTTAAGTTGTTGTATATGTAGGACGTTTATGTTTTATTTTGTGTTTTGGTCCTTTTGTAGATGCCGTAAGAAGTTTGTAGGAATTCTGTAAGTTATGTAGTAGTTGGTGTATAATGTCTAACATATGTAAGTTGTATGTAAATAGTTGTGTTTCTTTGTTTCCTGGATGTACCATGTAGTAGTTTGTGTATAATGTCTATCATATGTAAGTTGTATGTAAATAGTTATGTTTCTTTGTTTCCTGGATGTACCAAATATTACTTATGATAATATTTTTTGGTGTTCTGTTATGATATTTTTACTTGTGTGATTGTATTAGTTGATACGCATCATATTTTGTATGTTGCGGATAAGTCGTAGTTGCATATGTTTTGTGATGTTTTGGTTGTTTTATTGAGTTAGTGTTGATAGATATCTGGTCATGTGGTTTTACGTTTAGTCTGATTTGGTTTTATAGTAGTAGTGTTACTTTTGTTTTTTTGTGGTTGTGTTTTTGGCATTATACATTTGAACATCGTTTGGTAACCATTTTTGGATGGCGTTTGAGGGGTATTGAAACGGACATGGTGATATCGGTTACGATTTTTAAATAAGGCCCTTGTTTATGCCTAAACTGATATGATGTCGGAATATTTTGTAGTTGTAATTTTTTATAAAGTTTTTTAAAATGAGTTTTTATGTTTTTTTATTTATTTTGTATTTGAAGCAAGTTTTTATTGTATAGATAGTATATTTTGGTTTACATGTTAAAGAGAAAACATAAATGTAAATTGACATGTTGTATACAAACTTGTTAAATTGTAATGTCAGCATAGTATATGTCCATAATCGTTTCAAGTATGTTATACTCATCTTTTGTATCCTTATTTGATTGGCCGTTTTTAGTAGCATTTCCCAATTGTGAAATTTTTAGAATGATATGAAGGCACAAACAACATGTGTGAAAGATGGCGAAGTTTGGTTGTTTTCTTTTTTTTTTTTTTTTTTTTTTTTTTTTTTTTTTTTTAAGTTTTAAATAAAGTTTTTAAATAGTTTTTACAAAAGTTACATTATTATTATTTTTTCGTTCTCCATTTTGTTTACACATGAAAGATCACCAACATCTTGTACAAAGTGCTTTTGTGACTTGTCCATCATTTGCGATTAAGTGAACTTGCGATTGAATTTAATAGTTAGTGTTATTTTTGTTTATATAGTTGAGAATGTCTATGTTTGATAAACTGTTTGAAATGTTGTGGAAGTTTGTTGTTGTAAATATGATATCAAATGTTATAATGTTTTGTCATGTTTTGTGTTTTACATGAGACTGTTGTTGAAATTAATATGAAAAAATTATTTTGCATTTTTAAATGTTCATGAATTTTAAATGTATGTAAGTTAGTTAAATTACAAAATGTTTTTTTCACAAAGACAATATCTAAAGATACCGACGTTTTGTAGTTTTTTTTTGTTTATAATATTGTAGCTTATAATATGCGTTGATTTATTATTTTTATTAACTATCTGGAAGTTTCAATTTGTATATATTTTTTAGTTTGTAAAAAGTTATGACATATGTTATAGTTAATTAAAATAGAGTTAAGGAACGTGAATGAGAAATAACTGTAAGTTTCAATTAATTTGATTTTTTTTATTAAGAATTTTAAAAAACACTGCTTTATGATTGACACATGTTTGTATATTTACGTCACCCCCATAATAATACCACTTTCGTTCTTAAGACATGCAAGAAAAGAGTGAGTAGTTGTAACAATGTATCACAAACACACCACAAATATAATTACTCATGAGATATCTTGTATATTGGTTTTATACATTCTACCAAACACACACACACACACACACACACACACTCATTTAGTCAACTCAACTAACCGTATAGATTGGAGGAGTTCGTCATTCTTGATTGGTATATTTTCCCCCTTTTGAAATTTTAATGTAATAATCTTAATCGATGTTTTGATTAGATTAATTTGTTACTTTCATATAATTTTTTTTATTTTTAAGTTTTCGTTTACAATTATCCAGATTTAGTTTTTAAGTTTTTATATATTTATGTTATAGGATTATTTTGTAAATTAATATGTGTTTTATTTTGGTTTTTTATTTATTTAAAGATTAACTTAAGTTGCATCGTTATATTTATTTGTTTTTTATGTTTTTATGGTAAAGTAGTTAATAAGGGGATACAAAGATGTGTAGTTGTTTTTTTTTTAGATTTGTTTATGTTTTTTGTGGTTGTTTAGTCTTTTCTTAGTATGTTAGTTGTATTAAAAGTTTTTCGATTTTTTATTTTTTCTTCTGTTTGTTTGTGCACACCAAGTGTTTGTGTTAATTATATGGTTAAGTTTTATGTTTATGTGTTCATTTCAAATTAGTTGAAGTAAAGTTGAATCATGTTTTGATGTTAAATGCATTTAGTTAAGTTGAAGGGTTGTTTGGATTTAGCAAATTATTATGTTTTTTTTAGTTTGTAAAAATTTATTCACTGTGTTTTTCAGTTAAAAAAGATGTTGGTATTTAGATAATTATGCTAATTACTGGTAAAAATGTTAGTCATGGGTAAAAGTGGCTCAACAAAGTTATTTTGTTTTGAAAATAGTGAGTCACGGGTCATTATGGGGTAAAATAGTTTGTTTGTTTTGTTTTTTTATAGTTTTCGTTTACCATTATGCCTTATGTTTGCCGATGCATTCTGCACTTTCTTACCTCATTGGTAGTTTTATGTTTATGTGTTTATTTTGTGTCAATGAGTGGAAAGTGTGTTTATGTCTGTCATGGGTAAAAGTGGCTCAACAAAGTCCCTTTGTTTTGAAAATAGTGAGTCACAGGTCATTAGGGGGTAAAATAGTTTGTTTGTTTTGTTTTTTTTATAGTTTTCGTTTACCATTATGCCTTATGTTTGCCGATGCATTCTACACTTTCTTACCTCATTGGTAGTTTTATGTTTATGTGTTTATTTTGTGTCAATGAGTGGAAAGTGTGTTTATGTCTGTTTTTGTAGTTGTTTATGCACCCTAGTTTGTTTATATTATGTTTATCTTGTAATTAGGAGTTCCTTTGATTTCTTATTTTGTACTTCCACTTTGCCATAATACGTTATGCTTTATGATGTACTTTGTTTTTTTTGTCCCAATTCAGTTGTTGTTGACATTTTATAGGTTTTTAATAGTTTATACATGAGTGTAAAATTGTTGTTCCTGTTAATGAAAACACAGTTACAAATTTAGTTATTTGCAGGCAATGGCAACTGAGTTTGTAATGCCGATGAACGTAAACACTTTTCCAGTCTCACAGGTATATTTTCTGAGTAATTAGTTTATGCACACGTGTAATTGAATATATGCAAAACGTAGTATTACAATTTCTTAATCTTTGTGTAGGAACTACCTGATATTTATAAGGAAGAGTGTTTCAATGAGAATAGGGATTTGTACCTGACAAGTTCACGTAGGTATAGGTTCAAAGTTCGGATTGTTAAAAAAAAGAGTGGACAGATTTTGTTAGTTGGTGACAATTGGTCACAGTTTGCTGCTGAGAACTTTGATTTGGATGTCAAAGTTCTACATTTTGTTGAGGAAGGTGAAGACTGATTTTATGTTACCGGTTATTATGAAGACGGGACTGAAGTTGGTGGTTATAATGGAATAATTGGAAGGTTTATGAGATGCATGACTCGTGTTTTACCGTATCCAAACATTGTACAGGTATCAATTTTTCATTCTGTTTAATTAACGCAATAGATGTATTGTGTGTGGATGTATAATTCAAGTTTTTTTTCTTCATTTATTTATGTTTTATTTTAATATTGTATGTAGACTATTCCTGCTGATTTCATGTCTGGGTTACCGGAGAATGCTGCGATGTTTGTTTCCGTGAATGGAGCAAAATATCTAATAAATGTCACTCGGGTTCAAGCAGAAGGATCGAATGTGGAGTTTGTGTATAGGATGTGGGAAGATGACTGGAACACTGTTGTTCAAGATTTGGATATGGAAGCTGGAAGGATTGTTGTTTTGACAAAAGAGACTGTAAATGTTTTCAGGTTAATTGCTTTTGATAATGATGGTAGTCCAACGACAGCTGTTGATTTCTTGGGTGTGACAAGTTTGTTGAGAAACCAACGAACTTTTGACTTCTGGGAAGATAGTAAGTCCGTTTTGTTGTTTTATTTGGTTTAATGTTTTGTAAAAAATGTAATGATGGAAAATATGTAGCAAATGTTTATGTTATATTAGTTGTGTGTATTATAGTATTGTCATTCTGTATTTGTTGAATAATATATATATTTTTTTAAGAGGATAAAAGATTGCAGCATATTTGCTACTGGCCGTTGCATAGGGATCATTTTTCTGAACGATTTGATACATTTTATGTAAGGTTTGAGATGATTGAACCGAAACAGCGACTCGTAAGTATATTTTTTAAAGATATCTTTTTTAATTCTTGTAGTTATTTTTTTTTTTGTATTGTTAGAATCTACTCATTATATTTTTTTGTGTTTTAAAATGCAGACAATTCCAGCAGATTTCTTGAAGTACCATCCGATGCATACTTACACAAAGGTGATGATGAAACACCAACAGATTGAAGAGGTTATGAGCATAAGGATGGAAAAGCATAAAGAGACTCCGAACATGACTAATAATGTGAAAGTGTATGGTGATTGGGATTATTTTGCTGAGAGATGCGGGTTTGAATATAAGAAAATGATCAGGTTCAGGTATATGTTCAACGTTCAAGATGTGTTATCTGATGCGGATATTGAGACTGATTCAGATGTCGATTCTCAAGGGAATGAAGAATATCCAGTGTTCCATCTTTGTTAACTGAAAATCAACATATCGGTATGTTAGTAGATTATGCAATATTTTGGTTGTCAAATGTGTTGTGTATATGAATGACGTAAGGATTAGGTAAGGGTATGGTTTGTATTAATGACTATAACTGGTAAGTTGGATGTTTTTTTTTGGTATTAGCTGTATTATTTGTATATAGGATGTAGTATAGTTCCGTAAATTGTAGCTTTCTAAACATGGACCTCATAAAACAATGAACCATGTTAATTTTGTTAACTTATTTTAAAGATAAGTAAAAGCTGCATTTGCGCTACTTTCTAGTCTTATTTTCTGATTTTGTATGTATGTTTATTAACTCAGTTTGCAGCTGAGTAACTTTCTTAACATTCACCTCATTTCAATCTGGTTATCTGCTTATTCTGATGTTATTAGTGCTTCATTTTTAGTTTGTAGTTAGTTGTTCATGTGAGGATTAGGTCTTTTGCCATTTCAAGTCATTAGTTTGTTCTTGTTCCTGCTGATTATGTGCTTAAAGTACCTACGTTAGGTATGCAGTTTGTTTTTTAGGATTCTGTTGCAGTTTTTATTTAGGTGGTTGTTTACACTTAATTTGGCTGAGAATATCCTTTTTAGATATATTAGGATTGGAGTAATTATATGTGTGTAGGTTATTTGTGTTTTTAAGCACATTGCTATGTTTATTTTTTATCAGAAATTAATTTCGTCAGGTCTGATTAAGTGTCCCTCAGTTTAGTAGGCTTATCCGTTTTAAGTTACTTATTATGTTTTTAGTTGACACTCAGGATAAGAGTTGAATTAAGTTATGTTTTATTTTAGTTATTAAGTTCAATTTAGTCAGCATGCAAGGTTATTAGAAGCTAAAGTTAGGATTGAGTATTTTGTTTATATATGTAATTTATAATTGTTATAAATTGAAACTAAATATACATATGTTTTAAACGTATCGATTAAATTTGCATACGTAACTTTAAATTGTATATGTAAAAAAATCACGCACTTGACAATGAAAGAAACAAAATGATGCGCATGCTGATTGATATCTATGCTTAGTTTGCTCTTTAAATCTGCAAGTTAAAAAAAAAATTAATTAGTAAATAAATATAATATTTTGATATTATTTATAAAGAATAAAAATTGTTTTCATTAAACATGAAGGAATATTAATTACAAATATATTGGTCGACGTTGTCATTAGATACGAAATAAAGCTTCTTTATACACCACGTTTGTTGTTGTCGTTGTGTATTTTCCATCTTCGTCACAGCACAATATTTTCAAACCCTTTTTGCTTTTAACTCTAGATACAGCAACGTAAAGTTTCCCATGTGAGAATACTGGACGTTGTAGAAATATCCCGACCTGAGTCAATGTTTGTCCTTGGCTTTTGTTCATAGTCATTGCGAAACACAATGCAACCGGAAATTGTCTCCTGTTTAATTTAAATGGCATTTTGGTATCACTGGGGCTTAGGACCATTCTTGGTATTGCGCAAATAGTACCAACATTTCCTCCTGATATTATCTTTGCTTCTATTATATTTACACCCATTCTCAGTATCTGGAGTCTTGTTCCGTTGCATAATCCAGCTCTTTGGTCAATATTTCTCATGCACATAACTGGAGCACCTATCTTGAGTTTGAGAGTATGTTGAGGAAGTCCAGCAACTCTAATGCTATTAAGAAAGTCATCTGTGTAAAGTTACTCATTAAAATTTGTGTCGACATCGGCAATTCCAACAGAATCCGAACTTTCGTATGTTTTTTCTTCTCCTGGGATTAACTCTAGCATTCGCTCATTTATCATATCTACAAGTGCGTGTGTTGGTGCAAGAATTGCTTTTCCCTGGAAGAAAGTTGAGTTGTAAATGTTTCTTACCAAATCAGGATATGTTTCTTCAATAATCGAACCAATATGATCATTTGAATCTTTGATCAAAATATCTTCCTGAAGATCTATGTTTGTTGCTCCGTCGTTCTTACCGCCAATTGTACCGTTTCCAATGCTTAATATCCAATCAGCAAAATCTTGAATTTCTTTCTTCTCTGAAATATTTGAACCTGTTCCTAGCCTCATGTTTATAGTCAGCCGCATGACTTTGCAATGTTTCCACAAATATGAAGAGTTGATGGATGCGTGTACCACGTCTTGTCGGCTTCCGTTTGGAACAACAGGTAATATTTGACAAAAATCACCACCAAACAAAACTACTTTTCCGCCAAAAACCTTTTCTGAAGGTGTTGAAGGGTCAGTCCTACAGATGTCACGAAGTGTTCTATCAAATGCTTCATAACAATGTCTATGTGTCATTGGAGCCTCGTCCCATATTATCAGCTTACACTTTCTTATTAATTCTGCGAGGTCACTATCTGCTGAAATATGACACATAGAATCGTCGACTACATTTATCGGTATAGCAAATCTAGAATGGGCTGTTCTTCCTCCTTCCAACAATAATGCTGCAATACCACTTGATGCTACGTTTAACACTATTTCTCCTTTGGACCTTAATGCAGCGGATAAAGTTTTGTAAAGGTATGTCTTTCCAGTACCTCCATAGCCATAAACAAAAAACATTCCGCCTTCGTCACCGGTAACTGCATCTATTATTGTGTTGTATATTCCTTTTTGTTCACTTGTCAGTGTGGTGTATAGCCTTTGATGGTCTTTATGTAATGCTTTTTTGTCGTATTTCAACTCATCATATACCAACCTGTTATACGTTGCCATTGTGTACATTTCGTTTGGGTACGGCATGTTTGGTATATGTTTAAAACTTTTGTTGTTACAAAGTAGCATGTGTTCGATGTATGTAAGGCAAATGTTTTTCCTTTCTTCGTCAGAAAGTTCCAAATCTGAAAAATATAATAATTCCTAATTATTTTTTACAATTTTTTTTCATTTTTTTAATTTTTAAAAAATATTATGTAACAAAATAATTATGGCTGTATATATATTTAAAAAGTTACATACCTGGATTGTTATTCTTTACACGCTCAACTTGTAAAACATCATCAGCCAAGACCTGCCATGTTTTTTCGTATACAATCTCTGGGCGAGACATGCTATCTGTCATAATCAGCATCACAAAAAAAGTTCTTAAATAATTTCTGGTCCCCCAATAACTCACTTCGATTAATCCATCAATATATTCCTTATCATCCTCTAACAACCCGCGAGCTAGACAAGCATCTTTGTAGGTTGGGTATACTACGTTATCATATTTCTTAAAGTCAATCCAATCCGTTGCCCCTCTCACCTTGTTTAGTAATACTCGTAGATAAAACAATTCTCCAAATGAAGGAGGTACATGATGTACACGACCAATAGATGTACCTTTTTGTCTTGGGAGCCATATTCTATCCTCTTGTCTCCATACAAAATGTGATGGAATCTCATGATAAAGTAGCTTTCTTTTTTTTTGAACGGCTAGATAAAGTAGCTTTCTAGCGTCTTCATTTGTCTTGTTCCATCCATGCTATGAACTTAGATTCATTAACTGACGCCTTATCCAGTGTAAAGTCAAGACTTTCTGTAGCATCAAAAATAACTGTCTGTTCGCCTTGCAAGTGAAATGGTAATCTTTCAACAGGTGGAAATCTGTAGTGTATGTCAAATCCGTAAATTCTCCATGCTGCCTCACAAGGTGAAAGATATCTACAATCGTAGTAATATTTTATTTCGTCTACTTCCACGTCCTCTATAGCAGCCATTACTCTATCTGGTCCTTTGTTTATATACTTGAACAAATATTTTATGGATCCAAGCTGGTTGCACCATTCGACGTTTATATGAGATTGGTAACGTCGCAACAATCCAGGGTTGTACGGTACTACATATCTGTTATGCAAGTCGATGTTGGTTTTTTTGATAGTAGATCCGTCGTTTCTTCTTTTGTATATTGCGTAACCACTCTCATCAACAAATGTTTTGTCATTAAATTGCTTTGGGAATTTCCTTGTGCACCTGTTGTTTATTGTGCAAGGACAGGTTGGGCGATCAGCGCCACATGGTCCATGCATCATATGATCAATCACTATTTGATAAAGTTCTGCGTCTTCATTTTTGTCGGGTATCTCACACGAAATAAACTTATCAATTTGTGTCGGTGTTGTGATCTTGTCTTGTTGTTCCAAGAATAGCAATATGTAAGCATGTGGCAACCCTCTTTTTTGGGACTCGACAGTGTAAACAACTGTTTTAAATAGACGATGTTAATAATATTATCAAATGTAAAAGTATTTTTTTATTAATAGTGTTAGAAAGTGAATTTTACGAATTTGTTACCTGCTTTTAGATGTCCAAAGTAATTGTTGTCTTTGAAGTCTTTCATTAGGGAGTCTAGTTTTTGTTTAAAAACTCTTGTTATTATGTCTGCTCGATCTTCCGGCTTCAAACCTTGTTTACTGACGTAGCGTGCAATCTCTGGCCATTTGGGGTTGCAAGTAAATGTTATAAAAAGGTCTGGGTATCCATATACCTTGCAAATGCTCATTGCGTCTAAATAATTTTGCATCATATATCTTGGGCTTCCTATATATGATGACGGCAATACAACCTTCTTTCCTCGGAGTTTAATACCTGTATCTTCCTCATCCGCTAATTGGGCCAATTTGGAGTAAATCTCACTTCTTAAATCCTTTTGTTGGTTTCTAATATATGACATTCTTTCACGCTCTATCATAGTGTATGCGTCGACAATAAATTGTTGACATAATCTCCTTGCATTCAACACCATTGAAAAAATATTTGATCTGTTTTGTAAGTGGTATGCAAAATACTCGCTCATTGATACTCTTGTTTTTTTGTTTGTTGCTGTTTGATCCGTGATTCCTTCATGGTATATATCTGTCCAATATCCGTCTTGACCATAAGGAAATAACAGTGGGTATTGTAGAGGAAGGTATGAAGGGTGTAATTCACTTATTCTTTTTAGCCCACCTTCTTGCATGTGAAGAATTATGTCCCTGTCATTAGTCAATGAGTCAAAGTCTCCTACAATCAATGCAGCAACTTCAGAAGCGGTTGGTAGGTTATACTCTTGTCCATCACGCATTCTTCTACCAATAAGCCTTAGCTTTAGTTTTGTTTCCTCATTTGCTGTGACTAAGCGTTCCCCTGCCATACGAAATTGAGCTACTAATGGATTGATTGTATCAAGCATGTCTCGTATCTCAATTGTCAGGTCGTGGTCTATTACATTGTTGGTGGTAGTACCGGATTGGTCGTTACTGTAGGAAAAGAATATGAAGATTAAAATTCCAATTGTAATGTTACTTTAGTCTAAAAAAATGAAGTTTTTAAAACAGTAATGTACCATATATGTAGTTAATTTAATAAGATAATCGTACCTGACACAGTTAATTCTGTTTTCTACTTCGTTATCAGTGTCGTAAATATAAAGCTGAGCAAAAGTGGGAGGTTTCCCTTCCTCTGGTAGCAGAGTTCCTGTTGTATGGTAATTTTCACCCTGTATTCTGTAACAATATGAACCATGGCCTTGGTTAACTGACGTGTCTTGTTTAGCACCCATAGACGTGAATGAGAACATCGAATTATAACGTCGGATATTGTCTTTGAAGTTTGTGCTTTTTGGATGATTGTCATTGATTAGGTCCATTAGCAAATCAGGTGGGTTATGCATTTCGTTTCCTAGCTTTACTTTCCCTCTGACACAACAAAGCGAATATGAACCTGAACTTGAGTGCGTGCTTCCGACCATGCTTTCAGCATGCCATAATAATGCGTCACAAGATTGACAACGGAAAACGGGATAACCATGATCATTGTAATCTGTAATACATAAATTTACATACTTTACACAACAATTAAATAAAAGGGATTAAAAATACTTTTGTTTTTATTATTAACTTTTTCCAAAAAACTAGTAATATAGATTATATATACCATTACAAATACCAACAAATGAACTGTTGGTTTCTCCATCTGTATTGTTCATTATCTTCATTTTGATTCGGTTAGATTTTAGTCTAAAAGGTTGCACAACTGTCGATGTGGTCGTAAAATTAGAAGAGATTGCTGTTATATCTGCAACATACAAACTTATGTTAGTAATATTGGACACATATTTGGTTATTCATATTTATATTTGGGAAATTGCCTTACATGTTTTGTTTTTGGAGTTTTTTGGACGACCGCTGCGACGAATTGCAATGTCTGTTGTTCCGGTTGATACACCTGCATTCGTGACGTATGAATTTGATGCTTCTATTGTATTTGACTCTACTTGTGGTATATCGATATTTTGGTTGCATCCTGTACGTGTAGATGTTTCGTCATTTTCTTGAGTTGTGTAAACATAAGCAAACATGTTTGTATTTGTTTTTTTGTCACTGATCATAATCCTGTATAGATAAATGTAAAATAACTTTTGTTACACTTACGGTTTTGTCTTGGTATCTTTGGTGGCCTACCTCTCACTCTTGGTGTTAAGTCTATGTTCTCCTTTACGAAACCTTATTGAACATCAGAATAAACAGTTTACATTGTCCATTAAATGATGAATGCAAGTTTTTTTTACTAAAAAAAAATGACTGACAAATTTATATGAAGATAATCTTACTTGTTCCTGAAACATAATCTGCATTTCTTTTTTCCCTTTTGTTTCATTTGCTAAAACATTACCTGAAGTTCTTTTTTGGCGTTGCGTTTCAGTATTTGTTGGGTATGCGTAACCTGCAGACATAAATGATAAATATATCTGTTTCAAATGAGGATGTCTGTTATTGGTTAGCCTGATAGTTTATGCAATATGTAGGTAAATACAGAAATACAAAAAATTTCGTATTATATACTGATTGGTGTGTTTTGAGATTGCATATTTCATGATGAATAACATAAAAAGTTAATGTTGTTTCTGTTTTGGTACTTAAACAAATATAAATTACATATGTAGATGAGTCTTAAACCATTATCCTTTTTTATAAAAATCAGTTATGGTTGTGTTATTGTTAGTAATCTTTTAACATGTACGTTGATAATTCGAAGCAAACCTATAATACGGCTAATTTAAGAAAAGGAACCACTTTCATTTGTAAAACTAATCTCCTGAATGATGGTTTTTAACAAACAGCTTTTAGTTGATTGTGACTGACTGAACATGAATTTCTAGTATGCTATGTTAAGATAAGTGTTATACTAATTCTTATAACATCCTGTACAGTCATGGTTCCGAATCAGAAACATATCATTTGTGTGTTTCTTAACATTATGACTTTCCTAGTCGCTGACCCACTACCTTTATTTTTAAGTTAACTATTTAACAAAGACATGTTGAAGAGCAAAGTGTGGAAATCATTGAATACCATTCCAATTATTAGTGTTGGGTGTATTTAAGTATTTCCATGTTGGTTATGTTTTCATGTGTTGATAAAAGTTTATGCCTTAAATTGTGTCAAAGTAAAGTACGTTCATACTATCCTCAAGTTAATAATACAAAATTATCAGGAACCTTAAGGCCAGGCATTCTAACGATACGCTATAATTCGTAATCAACTTACATTACACAGTCTTAGATTTATGAACCTTTTATATAAATTGCCTAGTGCGCACGCTTAATATATCGACTCTTATCATTCGTAAGTTCTTCTTAGCCTTCTTACTTCCTATAATACAGCTTACACAACAAAAGGAAGCACTGGACGTTTGAAAACTACCATCTTTTATGTGGGTGAACTTAAGATGTTGAATTATGATATAAACAAAAAAAACACAAATATATATGAATGTAAGTTTAAAAAACCTTAAACAAACACATACTTACATTGTTTCTAAGTATAAAAAACATCATACAAAATGTTTGCCATTGGTTATGTGTGTGTCTACTGATTTGAATGATATTGAAGTAGAATATACTTACTCAAACTATGGCTGTTCTTAAATTTTTTTCCTCTTTGACGAAGTTGTAAGTTGTTTGCCTCACCTTCCATGTTGTTGTTAACAATCTTTATTTTCTTTTTATATTAACCTTCTTCACTTGTTGCTGCAAACAAATCATACAAACACATACTTATAACTTGATTTTTCAATAATTTGCAGTAAAAAAATATATGCCGATTGTTTTTTCTGTATGCACCTTTGTATTATCTATGAATTGTTTTTGTGTATGGTGATGGTTTTTTGGTTTTAGAATAGTCGACTCATTGAAATTAAGTATAATTCATAATATATATTTTAAATAAATCTTTATTGTGTAAATCTAATTATATGTATAAATATTTTTGAAAAGGAAAGAGATAAAGTTTCTCATTATTATTGATATTTATCAAGTGTTTATATTTTACATGCATATTAACAGGTTTAAAAATTGTTTTTAGTTTTTATAACTTTTGGCTTATTTTGCCGTTTTTTAGGTTTTTTCAAAAACATTATTATCTTTCATAAAACTTTTAACCTTTTACAGACATATTATAACAGTTTTTTATATAAAAAGGGAGGGAGGGATGTCCTGGGTGAACCAAGGCTCGAACCCAGGATCTCAACCTTTCTCAACCTTCTAACACACACACACAATCCAATAGCGCCCTTGGGACTTTCTCGTAATACATCTCATAATTTAATCTTTTATATACATTTTGTTCCTTTAAGTTTAAAGATGATTTTTTGCTTTTAAACAGCTTATTTCAAAGTGTGTTTTCACCTTTACGTTTTTTTTACATTACTTATATAATAAAGTATTTTAAGGATTAAATATAGATTTTTGCAATTATTTTTCTTATTTTTAATTATTTAATTTCTAAATATTATTTTTAAATTAAAATTAAAAAATAACAAATCAA
Organism: Chrysanthemum seticuspe; assembly: GCA_019973895.1. Classification (NCBI taxonomy): domain Eukaryota; kingdom Viridiplantae; phylum Streptophyta; class Magnoliopsida; order Asterales; family Asteraceae; genus Chrysanthemum; species Chrysanthemum seticuspe. The sequence continues at coordinate 93,515,912 of BPTQ01000005.1, read as the reverse complement.
AAAAATATTCAGTTTTTTCCAACAATTTTCATTTGCATTTTAGATATTGTTATGTATAAAGATAGACAATCTAAGATGCAAGTGTATTACAAAAAGTGAATTAATGAATAACAAAAAAAAAAAAAAATTATGTAAACATAATACAAAACTTAAATACCTAAAATTTGAAGACTTTATTGATAAACTTAAGTAGAGAACGTAAAACATATCGAGTCATAAACAACCAAAACACAAATTATCTGATAATATAAAAATAAAGATGAAGGAGATGTAGTCTTGCTAAATTTTAATAAGGAGTTTTCGTTTGTTGCTTCTGTGCTTTCTAGAAAGAGTAGTCACTGTCTTCATCACTTGAGGAATAATAATCTAAAGACTCATCGTTTATAAAGCTATCATTATTTTCTCCATCATATATTGATCTGACACTGTACATGTCAGAATCATATAAATCTTCTCCACTGTCATCTAATCCCTTCATATCAGACCATGTTTCAGGGTAAATGTAATTTGCATGTTTCCTTCTTCTTCATCTGTATATTCATCAAGGGGATTAAATTTATGTTCTTCATCTACAGATTGGTCGTAAACTTCATCATTGTCATTCACATTGGAGAATGTGGCATTGTCAATGAACTTTTGTATGTTTGTTTCTTCTTCATCTGAATCTTCATCAACGATGGTAAATTTGTGTACTTTCTTTACGGTTGTCTCTATGTCTTTAGTGGAACGTTTAAAGATGGTAGGCTCTTCATCCAAAGATTCCTATGTAGGAAACAATAGTAATTAAAAATTAAAAAATTGTATTATTTTTATTTCTTAATGGAGGTTAAAAGTTTATTTAACTTTAAACTTACTGAATTAGCATCTTTGTTCTTCAAATATGCATTCTTGTTTATCTTTTCCATGCTTGTTTGTTTTTTTTCATCTTTACCTGTTTAATTTAAAAACAAAAAATTGTTATTTTATTGATATATTATGCTAAAATTGTGTATTAGTATATAAAAAGTACCTGTTGATTGAACTTGAACGGGGATGTCAGTAACAAATGAAATCATACTTTCACCACTTTTGTTTTCATATGTATAACTTTTTGTTAATTTACGACGTTTGATAGTTCCACAAATATCCTATAATGAAAAGATATAAGATATAATTCGTTTAACAATAGTGCAAAGATATATTTAATTTAACTTTTACCTGTTCATCGTCTGAAGAATCAATGATGACAACATTTCTTTTTAAGTTCAAATTCCTAATATGACATGTTATAACCTGTTTCAAATATAGTTTAAAAATTGTATTCTAAAGTTTAACTTTTAAGTAGTAACAAAGCATTGTAAAGTACAGTTACACATAACTTAGTTTAGCTTAATATTAAGTAACAAACATAAGAAAAAAATAGTGGAATCAAAGATATTGAACCTTGAACGTAGTTTCTTGCGTTTTTTAGTTAAGTTTTGCATGTATGTATACAAAAGTTTACATTAACTTGATAACCACATGGAACAATTATTATATCAAAACAACCTTTATTGGTTTTTTCTATCTAATATAAAATCTCATAAAGAATGACATAGTTATCAGAAAGATATAAACATGAAATCCTATATAATTATGATATTATATAATCAATCTTTGTTTAATTAAATGTTAAGTGAAGCTTCTTACCCAGCTGAGAAAGACAGTTGTGTTAACAATTGTAGGGTTAATTCAAAATTTATAAGTTCTTATGTACCAACTTAAACACTAAATAGGAACAGCTTACAATAATCAAATTTAACTAAAAACTTAACACACATGAAAATCATACATCAAAGATCATACAAAACAAATGTTTCAAAATATATGTATAATAAAATCTATCTACATGTTATACAGATTAAACTGAAAGACCAGGTTATAGGGATTAAACGATACGCACTTGTTTAACTTGCATCAAAGCTATCTTTATGTTCTTTGATTGAATGTAAAAATTATGATAACCATAACTTACTTTAAGATGCAAAACATAATGAAATTTAAGATACCAAAACCTGATGTCTAGTTTTTTTGGTTTTTATTCTCAGTTTCACAACCTGTATATCATTACTCATACTTGTCGTGTATAAAATTAATAATCATAACATAAAACATAGTAGCAGTATTAAAGAAATAAACTACCTTTTGATACAGGTTCACCTTTGTTGACAATCATAACTGGATCGTTATCTTGCTTGTTTTTTTGAAACCATTAGTGTTTTTTTCCTGGATTCATCTTACTAACCGATATCTGTAAACCCTTACTTTTGTGTTTTTGGTTTTCTGTTAACAATATTTCGTATATATAGAGAATTAAAGATTAAGTTTCAATTATAAAAAGATATAATAATTATGATTTATCCAAATATATATTAGGAAGTCATACCAAAAACAGCTTAGGATAAATTATATTTTGTATAAATTAACTTTATTACTATTTATCTTTTGTATTTAATCTAATAAATTATACTAATTGTTATGTGATTCATGTTTGACTTTAGTTTCCTAATCAAAGTCAAAGAGGTAAAAATCTGGCACATTAACATAAATTTTTTTCAACCTCCTTTTACAGATACTGTAAAAAAGATCATATTCTTTAGAGTCAATTGAGAAGCTCGCATAAGCTATCACATAAGTCTTAAGTCAGTAAATCTACATTAGTTAAGTCATATTGTATCTTATTATAAAGTTTCCACTCAATTAGAAGTTACGCAAACTCATTTTAGTAAGAATTAAATATTTTTTTAAAAATAAAAAAAATAAACTAAGTTTCAATAGGCTTCACTTTTGCATTTTTAATCTCCTTATTTCTTGTCCAAATTTGTTGAAACACTGGGAATTTATAGTATATTAGATAAACTTTAAGCTATTATTTTTGTTTTTTTTATTCAATTTTATTTAACACATTCATATTGTCATAAAGTTGACCTTTTGTCTGAAAGTAACCCTGCACCAGTGTATACTCACCAGCTGCACCTATTTTAAAACTTTATCACAACCTCATAACAACTCTTTTTAATCTGAAACTCGTTTTACAGGCTGTTTATATACCAGTCTTAAGTTTCCTTTACGAATTACTCCATTTGCTTTTAAATTTAAGCTTTTACAAATCATTAAACTTGCTTGCTTAGGTTGATTTAAAAATTATACTAACTAAGGCCTTTCAGAAGCTCATAAAAAGTACTTCACAATTGGAAGTTTGTTTTTTAAAGTATCAGCTGTGTTGGGTTGGAGTTTGATAATTTTAATGAGCAAGTCGCAAAGCTTCTAACTATGAAATTCTTTTATCACTATATAGAACTCGTTTATAGTTGTATATTGAAAGCATCCAAGTGGAGTAAGAAAAATGGAAAAAGGCGAACAATTGAAGCAAAAGATAAACCATTATACACAACTTCAAAGAAAATGGACATAATCATAAATCTCATATAGCTCACTTGGTGTAAGTGAAATCTGCATCAATGACATCACCTTCAGATGCCTGACATTTTTATAACTTCATATCTGTAAAATCTATAATATTCGTCACTTATATATTCTGACCACAAAAGTCAAATGATTTCTACTACTATGCACATTTACATGTTGAATATGTATAGGTTCTTTGATCAGCTTGGAATGGCAGCCAAATATAACACGAAAGCATATTGTAAACAAACAATAACGGTCACATATTATGGCCTCCTTAACAAAACAACATTCATGCCTAATCATCATTACTACAGGCCAGTTTCTCTAAAATGTAACTATATTTAGTATGCTTTTTGTCTTAAAATTTTTCATAAACTTTACCATCTTCTTTTACTGAATGAATTAGTTGATGTTGTGCAGTTATTTGGAATCGGCTTATGAGAACATGAGTTGTTGTTGTAGATAGAACAAACATTGCACCACATTTGCGGACTTATGCACATTGTTTAAAAGGGAAATTAAGTTCATGCCCATATTGACACTAAAAATCAGAAAATTGGAAACATAATTACTTCTGAAAATCATTCTTTTCATAACCTCATAAAAACTAATTTACACTTGCAACTTGACTTTATAAAATCTCAGCTTTGTTGGGTTGAAGTTTCAACTTGATTAGTGTCAAAAGATGTTGTAATTATCCTAGTAGATAGCCTTTTATAAGCCTCAGTAAACTGTTTTATGTTCGCATTCTCTTATAAAATAAAAATCTACTTTTTAATTTACTATTGGAACACATTTTCATATATAGATATACACAATCTCATATGCAAATGTATCACAAACAATATATTAATAAGTAACGAAATATAAATATAACATATCTAAAAATAATACCAAACTTGAGTACCTAAAAGTTGTTGAATTTATTAATAAACTTAAGTAGAGAATGTAAAACATATGAAATCCTAAACAACCAAGTATTTTAAAAAAAAAACAAAAACAAACCAATAGTTCAAATTAACTTAAATATGCATGACGTAGATGTGTAATTGTTATCTTTTAAGGATCTTGTTCCAACTTCACTGACACTAATTTGATACTTGGGTTCAAATCTTCCGCTTCATCTTCTGTGTCATAGTCTGATAAATAAATGAATTCAATGTCGCATGCCTTTTCATTTACAGATTGTTGTTCACAAGTACTTCTTATAACATTCCTTGTCAGATCGCCTCCTATATTCTGTATTGTTTTAAAAAAATGTTACAAATGACAATTTATCATTGTATAAATAAAAAAAAGTTTTACAAACATATTTATATTTTTTTATACTTTTGTAAAAATAAAAATTAAAAACAAAAAGTATTAAACCTCATTCTCTTCCAAGTGTGGACTTGCAATGCCATCTTCTTCATCCTCTAATACCTCATGAATTTCAGCTGAAGGAGTTGTCGAGTCATCTAACGGATCCTGTAATGTTTAGAGTAAAAGTGTTTTAAAAAAAATTATGTTTCTAAACAAAATATTTACAAACACAAAGTAATAAACCTCATTATCTTCCATCTCTGGACTTGCAATGCCATCTTCACAATCCTGTATTATTAATTTTAATAATAAAAAGTAAATAGTCAATAGAAAAACCAAAAAAATTATACATGTTGCTTGAGGAAAATAGTTATATAAAAAATTTGAACATTCTAAACCAAAAAAACACAAACATAAACTTTTTTACCTCATTATCTTCTATGTTATGACTTGCAATGTCATCTTCTTCATCCTGTATTGTATATTTGGAAAATTAAAATTTGTAAAAACAAATAGAATTTCAAACGTGTATGTTGCATAATATATATAGATAATATAATGTATCATACCTCATTCATCTCATTCGATTCACTGGTATACTCTTCATCTTCTTCTATGTTTTGACTTGCAATGTCATCTTCTTCATCCTGTGTTGTATATTAGAAAAAATAAAATTAGTAAATAGAAATACAGTTTCAAACAATAATGTTGCTTAATATAAATAGAAAATATAATGTATCATACCTCATTCATCTCATTCGATTGACTGGTATACTCTTCATCTTCTCCCTATAATATATTATTTTAAAAAACATTATACTATATACAAATTTTAAACTATAGTAGTATTATAAAGAAGTTTTATTTAAAAAAAAATTTACCTCAGAAACCAAAAAACCATTTTTGAAATAGTTTATTGTCTCCACATCTTCAGTAACCTTTTCGGCACGATAAATATGGCTATTATTATTGTGGTTAAATTCAGTATACTTGATCTTAAACAGGTATTGTTTCCCAATAATCTGATTAAGATCGTCTGGAAAGTACTCATTAGTATCCATGCCATGTTTTTACATAATCTCCTATGCGGATAATTTGGTCATCTTAAAAACATTGTTGTCGAAAATGACAACTTGGGCAGATCCACTATCATCAAAAATTCGAACAATAATCTTGAACCTATAATTGTTAAATAAAATAACATTAGTTTTATTTCATAAAATATAATTATTTAAAATGTAAGCATAAAAAAATCATACCGAGATACAATGGCATATGTTTCTCCATGTTTCTTACAATGCCATAATTGTTTTTTGTTTCTTGAAGAAGAAGATGCTTTCGTTGGAATAAGAGAAACCTTTGCATTACATGCTTTACACGCAGTATAAGCCCATCCACTTTCATATTGAATGTTGTGTAATGTTGCATACACAACACAATATGTTTCCTATATTCAAAGTTAAACTTAATGTCAAAAATATAATTATGAAAAACTAATTACACTTTTATATTCAAAAAGTAAAGATAAAAATTTATTCAAGTAAATGTTTTTTACCGGTTCAATATTACGTATCATTCCAACCATTCTCTTTAAGAAACCTTGCATGAACTCGGCAGGGGTAACAACATGATTCTCTTGATTGTGGATTCCAATTTTAAATTCACGTGCATCATTTCCATGGTGTGCTTCGTACCTGTAATATACATGATATGTAAAAAAAATAATTCATAACTATTATTAGGTTAGCATTTTGTTTTTATAAACCTTTTAACAATTTACTTACCTCTTTCGAAAAGAAGTTAATGGAGTAAGATCTCTGTTAATGAAAATCCTAGTTCCAAATAGAGCATTGTGAACTGCTGGCTTGTCTGCATAGTTAAACACTCGTATTTAATCATATTTTAAAAAAACTATCATAATATAATACACTTTTATGTGATATAAATTTAAAGGGAAATATACTTACTGTTCCAATACTTGATCTTTGCCAATATTATGAGAATGTCAAGGTGTCCAATTTTATCAAGTTTATTAGCATAGTCATTCCACATGAGTGCAAATGTGTCCCAAAAAGTACATTCCAATCTCAAAGATCTGCACCATATGTTCACAATATATACTTAACATACAGTTATATTGAGTTTTATATAACTTATAACAAAATAAAGACATTCTACTTACTCAGCATCTTCAATCACAACAGTCCTTGATAACGCTACACGCGTCGTTCAGGGTCAAAGGAACTTCCTTTTCATCGAGCAAGTTTTTCAACACCCTAGGCAGTGAACCTTATCGTTGTAGTGTAGTATTAGGGTAAGCCACGAGAATTGATATCGTTCTCTAGGGGAATAGGAATGCTAGTGAGGAGTTACTACGCTAAGGTTGGGGTTGAGGAAGATTATTTTTTTTTTATCTTTTTATGTTTTTTAGGAAATGGAAAAGTACGAATCTCGGGGTTTGGATTTGGGGGTTGGTATTTCTACCGATTACTCTACTATCTAATTATCTAATTAACTAAGGTGAGGGTAGTCTATGTCTAATTATTGTGTGCTCGTATGATGATTTAAAGATGTGTTTACTTAGGTTTTATTACTCCTTAATTATCTCCTATTGACGGTTGAATTGTCACGTCCTTATTCTTAATCGCGTTGTGTGTCTAAGGTCGTAGGGTATGCGTTTATCCCTAACTCTTTGAAACTACCAAAGGGTCTCGTCTACAAAATCTCTAGGATTTATAAACTCTAACTCTAAGGTACTCTTTGGATGGTTTAGCCTACAACTACTCTAGGTGTTATAGTCTATGGTTCACAAAGATTAATCAAGCATTAACTACACAACGAATGACCTATCGCATTACTAGATCATTAACAATTAAGATAAGAGACAACCAATCAATATTCAATAGTTAAGTTTCATATTCCATAAGCAAACACACAAGTAAATTAGCCGGACATGGAGAACATGCAAGCATACACACAAATAATTGAAGACATAATTGAATTAATGAAGTAAAACACTTATCTTGGCGTAAGATAGGGTTTAGAACCCTAAAATACTGTACAAGACAGCCTTGGTTCGGTTTAGGTTTTTTACTCCAAAAGACTACACACAAATAACTGAAAAATTCGGATTCTATATATAAGATTACATTCGCGATGGCGTCACCTTATGATTTGTGACGCCGTCGGGTCGCTGTCATTTGGGTTTCGTCTTGGCCACGTTAGTCTTGCGACGGCGTCACCTTATGCTTGTGACGCCGTCCTCTTCAGCCTTTGACGCCGTCTGGATCAAATCTAGGCCGTCTGAGTTGCGACGACCTACTCTTTTAAAGCCTGACACCGTCACTTGAAAATAAGCAATTTGGCTACTGTATCGTCACAACATGTGCTCCGACGGCGTCGCAGATAACACCTGACGCCGTCCCCTTGTGTTTCAGCAGCTTGAGTGTCTCGATTCTTGACTTTGGCCATTTTCTTCGTATATCTGCGCCTTTTCGTCCGAATAAGTGTCATTCCAGCATTTTGCCTTCAAGAGACCTAAAAAGTGAAAAGGAACGATATTAAGTAATAACGGATACAAAAGTGATCAAATAAGGGCTTAAACGACCCCTCAAAAAGGTACATTTTAAAACCTTATCAAATATCCCTACACTTGGTATTTGCTTGTCCTCAAGCAAATGTGCTTTTAGCCAATTAATTTATATGTTAGGGGTCATGAAGCATTGGTTTAGAACAGTCCACAACACATATAAGCCCCGCAAAAGTCATAACAAGCACGGAAATTACATACTAGCACCTCACATGGGGTGTTTGGGTACTCACATCTCTCGGGTGTATATGAAATATAACAAGTTGGAAATGGAAGATAAACACTCATTAACCGGACCTAGTACATAGATTACCATAGGCTTGAGAATAGATCAAACCTCCATCACTTTGGCGTAAGCACCTAGGAAAGACTATCAAAGAGGTCTTTTAAAGGGTTGTAATGTTAGGCTTACAGTAGGGAAACAAAGGGTTTGGTGGGATAGGCTATTTAGTGGTGGCAAGTCAAAAATCTTTATGTTACAAGCATACGAAGAATGGCGTTGCTAAGCCAAGACTCGACACTCTAAACTCTAGATAACTGAAACAAACAAACATAAATTTAAAGCATAGATGTAGGATGGTAGCCCGTATTTTTTTTTTCAACACTCTATTTTTTTTTCTTTTTCTCTTTTTCTATTTTTTTCCCATTTTTTTTCCCATACACTTTTACTCTACCATCCTCTACGGTAACATAAAAATGATAGGGATTTATAGGCACATCCCTACACTTGAGTTTTTATTACTCTAACACTAATTTGACCCGAATTGAAAAGATCAAAACACTTGGAGTACAATAATGCGCAAATAAAAGGAATTTGAATTTAACGTTTCCTTCCCGTCATTTCATAAACTTTAACTTTTCCCATGAGTCCCAATCGTCCCAAAACTGTATACAAAGGATATGACTCGACTTAGCAACTTATGCAAGCAACTAGATAATTGAACTAAGGGTTTTAGGGTGATAACAATAATGCACTAAAATTGAGTGCATACAAGGTAGGCTAAGGCGATTTGGGTGTACATTTGGGGGTGTGGTGTAAACAATGCTCTTCATTGATATTCCGGAAAAACCGAAACATCACGAGAACCGTGAAAAGGATAGGCTCTGAGGGATTAACTAGGGGTATCGTGTACTAAAGATGAGTAAAATGCAAGGGTGTGGGGGAATTACTCAACCGATGTGGAAGAAGTAATTATATTACGGGTATCAAACAAGGGTTATCCTAATGCCTCTTATCATTTAGTTATTCCTAACTACACAAGTGTAGTCTTACTAGCGATCTCGGAATGCATCACAAAACAAGTTCTAGAATCTATTATACTACCGGTTCACACACTAAGCATTAAAGATGAATGCTTTAATTCCTACTAATCTAAGGGTGATCCTCACATTTTGGGTGGAATTTAGGTGGTAAGGGTTTTTGTGCTAGTCATATAATTTCCTATCCGTGAGACGCTTTTGTTAAGACTAATGGCCCACTCCTATATGTCATGAAAAATTTTAAATTTGGTGCCAAAATTACCCTAACCGACATTTTCTCATGGTTTATTACACAAATGAAATTGGACAAAGCAAATAATCAAGGATAAGCATACTTTCAAAGTTCCCGTTTTATTTTCTCTCCCTACACTTAAACTGAACATTGTCCCCAATGTTCCCCGAAAGTATCACAGTTATGATAATAGAAGGTAATAAAAAACGAACGAAACTAATACTCCCCTGATTAGCTCGGTAGGATCCGTGTGTGAAGTATTGGTTAAATCCTTTCCAAGAAGAATGTATGCGTGAAAAGCTACTTCCAACCTTATGTATCTTCTTCTTTGATAAATAAAACCTGCACACTTGAAGAAAACAAACGAAACCTTCGCGTAAAATCGGCGGTAATAATATATATAAGACTCTACTAAACTAGGATATAATGCTTGTGGAATGGATGTTTACAGAATTTCAGAAAATTAAGACCTGGAAAATTCCAAAATTTATAAGTAGCTCAGAAAACGAGAAAAAAGTAATCAGTTGTTTTTACTCCTTCCTGACGCCGTCAGGTTGCGATCCTGACGCCGTCAGGTTGCGATCCTGACGCCGTCAGGTTATCCTGACAAAAACTGGTCTGCGATTTTCTGGAAAAAATTCTGGAAAATTTACATCTTTAAAATCTGGAAAATTTTTTGCAACACATCCATTATGACTCGATACAAGCATTTGAGTCGAACAAACACACATGTATATCTTTTAATTAATTGAAATTCTCCTGTTTATGTTTCTTTTGAAAACGTGTGTAATCCTCCCTACACTTATCCTTTATGTAAAATACCTTTATATGTAATTAAGACGAGGTTAAAAACAAAATAAAGCATTTTTACAAATTTAAACATGAGAATAAACAATCAATAAAAGATATATGACACACAAATAAAAAATGAAAAACAAATACACATGGGTTGCCTCCCAAGAAGCGCTTGTTTTTGTTCGAGTCACGAGCCTGACTCTACCCTTATTTAACGGATAAAGGGGAGGTTTTCCCTACACTTAAACTTAAGTGCGGGTGATAGTAGCGATACGCACCCTTAGGGTGGAAATTTGCTACGTGAGGAGAGGGTGCTCAAAGGAGTGTGCTCCATTCATTATAACCTTACCTAATTCTATGCGTGTAGCGGGTGAATCAAATCTCTCTCCTAAAAATGGATCATCTTCTATCAACTTCAAAAGATTCTTAGTTAAGTATCCATCTTGACCTAATAAACCCAGTTTAAACCCATAATGTTTCTTGTTATCAACCATGAATGGGTGGTATAAGTGTGTAAGGTCATGGGTTACTCCTATATTAGCTTCCACTCTACATAGCCTAGAGTCTACCACCTTTATCAGGCAACTACCCGGTTTATTTATTTTGATGGGTGGATTGGGGCCTAATTCAATTCCAAGATTCACATCTAAAGACGGAAAATTGGATAAGGTTTTTGGTTGAGGCTCCGGTTCATCAAAATTAGGAACTTCCCTAGGACTAAGAGAGAGGTCATGACAACAAGCATCTAAACCTACATTCTCTAGTGGCGTTTGGTCCAAAGGTTCTATATCAATCGGGGTTCCTATAGTCTCTTTTACTTCTTCCGGGTAAGTTATAGGCGATGTGTGTTCCTCAAGTGATGGTAGGGCTTGTGGGCTTGGAGTTTCCACCTCATTCTCCATTATATCTAGATCTCCTAAAAGTTCATCATGTGTTTTAGTATGATCTAACCCAAATACACTCCTAAGTATCTCAAATCCTTCTTTAGCCATTTTAAATTCTTGGTCCGATTCATAAGAATCATTCTCAAAAATTTGATCACTATGTTCCATTTGCCTAAAGGATTCCTCATGTGTGTCATATGTTTTGAAATCTATCCCACACATGCAAATAGGTGGTTCAACTCTAACCATCTCACAATCTTGTTCGGGTTTAGGTTCCATGTTCTTAAAAACTAGGTCTTTTTTTATCATGATGCCTAAGGTTGGATAAATCTTCCTTATCCATTTCCTCAAGTTGTAATAACTGATGGTTTATGCATAGGAGGCTTTTCTCAAAATCTTTCCAGGGGGTCTCACTAAAAGGAGTTGATTCTAACAATGATCGTTGAATAGAAGCCACACAAGCACAAAATTTATCAAACCCATCCAACCTTACACCCGTCTCCTTTTGGATATCTCTAAGTTCACTCACAAATTCATTAGAACAATAAAAACCAATCCAATATGCGAAATTCAATTGTTCTTCATTTGTTAATGATTCAAATGCAATTTCACTTGCCATTGCGACAAATAAAAAGGGCTTCACGAACACAAACACAAAGAAGGGGGATAAACTACAAGGAAGCTAAAAATGAGAAAAAGGCTTACTTGATAGGAATCAAGAAAAGAAACCTAAACTAGGTGGACTACTAACTAGCTATTCTATTCCCCGGCAGCGGTGCCAAAAACTTGATAACGCTACACGCGTCGTTCAGGGTCAAAGGAACTTCCTTTTCGTCGAGCAAGTTTTTCAACACCCTAGGCAGTGAACCTAATCGTTGTAGTGTAGTATTAGGGTAAGCCACGGGAATTGATATCGTTATCTAAGGGAATAGGAATGCTAGTGAGGAGTTACTACGCTAAGGTTGGGGTTGAGGAAGATTATTTTTTTTTTATCTTTTTATGTTTTTTAGGAAATGGAAAAGTACGAATCTCGGGGTTTGGATTTGGGGGGTTGGTATTTCTACCGATTACTCTACTATCTAATTAACTAAGGTGAGGGTAGTCTATGTCTAATTATTGTGTGCTCGTATGATGATTTAAAGATGTGTTTACTTAGGTTTTATTACTCCTTAATTATCTCCTATTGACGGTTGAATTGTCACGTCCTTATTCTTAATCGCGTTGTGTGTCTAAGGTCGTAGGGTATGCGTTTATCCCTAACTCTTTGAAACTACCAAAGGGTCTCGTCTACAAAATCTCTAGGATTTATAAACTCTAACTCTAAGGTACTCTTTGGATGGTTTAGCCTACAACTACTCTAGGTGTTATAGTCTAAGGTTCACAAAGATTAATCAAGCATTAACTACACAACGAATGACCTATCGCATTACTAGATCATTAACAATTAAGATAAGAGACAACCAATCAATATTCAATAGTTAAGTTTCATATTCCCTAAGCAAACACACAAGTAAATTAGCCGGACATGGAGAACATGCAAGCATACACACAAATAACTGAAGAAATAATTGAATTAATGAAGTAAAACACTTATCTTGGTGTAAGATAGGGTTTAGAACCCTAAAATACTGTACAAGACAGCCTTGGTTCGGTTTAGGTTTTTTACTCCAAAAGACTACACACAAATAACTAAAAAATTCGGATTTTCTATATAAGATTACATTCGCGACGGCGTCACCTTATGATTTGTGACGCCGTCGGGTCGCCGTCATTAGGGTTTCGTCTTGGCCACGTTAGTCTTGCGACGGCGTCACCTTATGCTTGTGACGTCGTCCTCTTCAGCCTCTGACGCCATCTGGATCAAATCTAGGCCGTCTGAGTTGCGACGACCTACTCTTTTAAAGCCTGACACCGTCACTTGAAAATAACCAATTTGGCTACTGTATCGTCACAACATATGCTCTGACGGCGTCGCAGATAACACCTAACACCGTCCCCTTGTGTTTCAGCAGCTTGAGTGTCTCGATTCTTGACTTTGGCCATTTTCTTCGTATATCCGCGCCTTTTCGTCCGAATAAGTGTCATTCCCGCATTTTGCCTTCAAGAGACCTAAAAAGTGAAAAGGAACGATATTAAGTAATAACTGATACAAAGCGATCAAATAAGGGCTTAAACGACCCCTCAAAAAGGTATATTTTAAAACCTTATCAGTCCTCCGAACTTTTGAACAACCATATCCATTGACAGCTACAATATTACCAATGGATACAACAGTACCAACAACATCTAAAAAAAAAACAGTTAATTAAAATAAGTAACACATGTGTATTTAATTTAATACATAGTCATAGATAAAATACATACCAACAAATTCATGTTCATGATATTCCTTATTTGTGTCCAAAATACGTGAAAATGGCTCCTCGACAAAACCAGCAAAGTTCTCATCAATTTGTTCAATTCTCGTCACTTCAGTACCTTTATAAAAGGATACTTTCCATTTATTAGGTAACAATGGGAATCTTCCACTATTTTCAGCAACTCCAAAATTAGATATGATATAGCACTGTCCCTCTTGAAGAAGAGGTTCAAATTTGAACATCCATTCTTTCTTGACGTAAATTTGAATTCTGTTTGACTGTATATTCATTATACACAGTTATACTCTTTATAAAAAACACAAAAAATGTATACAGATTAAAAATATAAATTACCTGTTCATCTTGGAAAATACAATCCAAACTATATGGATCATGAATTTCATTAAGTTTATGTGAATGCCAAACATATACACACCTCCCTTTAATTGACATGTTAGCAATCATAGGGTTAATATCTTTAATTGGAGTTATTGTTCTTTCCTTCATCTTTAGCACTGTAATTATACAAAAACATCAAACTAAAATAATCTATTTAAATAACAATGGAATTCCCATTATTTTTGAAAAAATGAACTTACCTGGTGTAGTAGTCTTTAAGTTGGATACATTGTTCCGAGTATTTTGTTTCTTATGTGATTTTGATCCTGTAAAATAATAAACAAATTTTAACAAACTAATTACTACTAATCAAATTATATATATATACAAAAAATAACTACTAATCAAACCTTCTAATGTAGTTTCCAAAGCCCGCTTTGGTCTTTTATGACTACTTAAACCTGTTGTTAGCCACAACAAACAATGTGTTACTTAAAAATAACAAAAAACAACATGTATCTATTTAAAAACAAAAGGATAATCTAATGAAATTTAACCTGCTTGAGATCTTCCATTAATATCATCATGCACTCTAATGCTTCTTGGATTATGTTTAGCAATTTGCTTTACTGGTGAATTTAATCCTGTAGTTAAGAACAATACATGATTAAAAATCAAATAAAGTTTACCACGTATTTACAAACAATATACCCTTCAATATAAATGCAAAAAATACCTGAAGATTGTTGATGTTTACCAATTTTCGTTGCTACTGAAGCTAAACCTGACAATTAATAACACTAAATGTTAACATTTTAAAATCTTTATAAAGGTAGTATTTTTTAAAACTACATATGAGGAAGTCTTTTAAAGGTTAAAAATAAGCAATATATACAGTCTCAAACACCTTCAGCAATTGGATTCCTATAAACTACATACCCACCCTCCAATTGCCCCAAATATCAGTTTATAACCTCACATATAATGCTTATTAGAAGCTTATAAAAACAATGTCATGGAGAGAAGTACACTCAGGTCTCAGGATATCTTTTGAAGCTATAAAAAAATAACCTATAGAGTGTCCTACGCCTTTACCAATTGCAATCCTATATACTAACTGCCCATGTTCCAATTGCCCCAAATATCAGTTTATAAGGTCGAATATAATGATTATTAGAAGCTTATGAAAACACTGGAATAGACATAAGTGCATTGCTGCTACAGTATAAAGAAAAAACTTTACCACCAAAACACATAAACAGGTTTGACAAAACCTTTTTAAACAAAAAAAAACAACGATCTATACTATGTCCAACGACTTTAGCATTTGTAATCCTATAAACTACGTATTCAGCTTCCAATCGCCCCAAATATTAGCTTATAAGGTACAATAAAACTCTTATTAAAACCTTACAAAAAACATGGATTCAAAAGAAATATAGTTGCTGTAGGTTATTTTATCATGAAAAACTTAAAAATAAAAAATAAACCTTTATAACCAAAACTCCAAACTCAAAAATCAAACACCAAACTATTAACACCAACGTATTCAAACCAGACCTGCCATGGATTGTTT
This sequence comes from Chrysanthemum seticuspe, assembly GCA_019973895.1. Taxonomy (NCBI): domain Eukaryota; kingdom Viridiplantae; phylum Streptophyta; class Magnoliopsida; order Asterales; family Asteraceae; genus Chrysanthemum; species Chrysanthemum seticuspe. Next base: position 93,500,146 of record BPTQ01000005.1, on the reverse strand, counting down.
GCTTTTAAATAAACTACAGTGGCAAACATCTTCAGACATTGGAATACTATAAACACCTTCAGTTAACGTTTTTTCAAAGTATTATTAGAACCTTATAAAAAGAATGTAATTGACAGAAGTGCACTCACGTCTCAGGAAGCCTTTTGTAGCTTAAAAAAAACAACCTATATAGTGTCATAGGCCTACAGTAATTGGAATCCTATAAACAACCTACCCATCTTCCAATTGACCCAATATAATGCTTATTAGAAACTTAAAAAACCAATCGAATGGACAGAAGTGCATTGCTGCTACAGTGTAAAAAAAAATACCAGCAAAACACATAAACAGGTTTGAGGGAGTGTTTTTAACAAAAACAAACAGCGACCTATACTGTTGATACAAAAGTTGGACGTTCCTTGTTCGGGGCTCCGGCTCTCGTACCAATTGAGGATTGTTGCTTGAGACCTGCGCACTAAGAGACAAAAGACACCGTTAGGCTTACCGTGGGATTGTCTCCCACGATTATCCTCCGGCGTGAGAGTAAGTAATCGGTTTAGGGTTAAAGGAGAATTAGGGTTTCAGATCGTACCTTTAACGAGGGATGTGATTCCCTTTATATATGCACGGAATCCTTGTTGGTTCCGTGTTCCCCAACCTTCAGCGTATCCCGCCTAAGTCGGTTGGGAATGATAATCCTCTTATTTAGAAGATATCGGATATCTATTCCGTGAATAGCTTTGGGCTTGGGCCTTCGTGAGCCCAAACTTCTAATCGGTGTAGCCCGACTCATACCGGGCTAAGTTAGTGTTGGACTTTAACCGGGTTCGTGACCCGGATATAGACTATACGTCATCATGTCCTCCCAGTCTAGTATGCGCAGTGCGTAACTGCGGATGCTAGACTAATAACCGTAGTCAGTAAAAAATAAACGAGGCGTAGTAAACAAGCCAAAAAAGATATCTGCTTGATACGTTGTATCTAGCCGTAATATTAAAAAATGGGCGCCTCGTAAATCGGGGGAAAGTTACTGCACCCGTGTCCCATCAAGCAATCTCAACCACACAATTAGGGTTGGTGGAGTCCACGTGTCTTTCATCACGTGGATCCGAAAAACTATATAACCTACCGTTTAATTTCACTGTGTTTCTCACAATAAAACTTAATCCGCCATTGTTAAAGCATTCTTGTAGTTGCAATCCAGAAAATAGCCTACCACAAAGGTAACCGCGCGTGCGCTTTATCAAAAAATAATAACACTATGGTTAAACAGTTGTCTGACTTCACCTCCGACCTCACCGTGAGCGATCTGATGGAATTCACCTCGGATTACTTTATACCCCTGGATGTGCATCCGGTTGTTCCGGGTGCGCGAGCAACTATTGCGGACTTCCCCGAAGGGAAAGTGGGTGTATATACACGGTTATTCGAATTCGCGAATCAACGTGTGCCCCTGTCACGCTTTCTGTGCGACGTGTTAAACTATTATAATCTACACATATGGCAGTTGCACTGTATTGGTGCGGCCAAAATTACCAATTTTGAGGTAAATTGCCGTTTGTTGGCGATTAACCCCACCATCCACTTATTCCGTGCCTTTTATCACACTACGTGGGCACATGGGTGGGTATCTTTCGCGAAGCGTGCTGGTAGGTTGCAGTGTTACACGGATAAACTAGATTCACTTAGGAACTGGAGTGAGTATTTCTTCTGGGTAGATGATACGTGCTTTCCCTGGAATTATGATTTTTATACCCGGGGTACGTTAGAGAGGGATGAGTGCCCCTTGCCTGGGTCTTATATCGCTGAGGATGCGGAACTGATAAATGCTAACCGCATCCCCATTAGTGCCTATCCTGAGGGATTTTTGGTACACATGGGAATCAGCCGTAATTATTTTGGTCCCGAAGATGAGATCCCAATCTTCTTAGACGCCAATGGCCAGGGTGGGTACTTATTCCTCCGTACCTCTGTGTGTAAATAATGTATGAGCACTCTTCAATTTTTTTTCCGCGCATTATATAACCTATGCGTATGTTGTCGTGTATTGCGCAGAGATGGATCTATTCACCGTAGTACAACTAGAAAAGCCCGTAGAGGTAAAGACAGGAGTACGGCCCTTGAAGGATGATGAGGAGCCGATTCTAGCTGCTACCGCAGGGCGTACCATGGAGCTAAATGTAGGGGAAACAGGAACTAGCTCCTCAGTCGCAGTGGAGGCGACACCACTGCAAAGCATTCCAAATCCCAGAGTACCTTCCCTTGTGGCGCAGCCACCACCCGTAGCTGTGCCTCACCCTATAGAGGAAGAAGAAGAACAGAAATCTGGGCTCATTCGCAAAAGGACACGAGGAGATGATGGCGCAGGCACTTCAAGGAAAAAATGCCCTGTGATCCACACTGTGGAGTTATCGTCCACTGATGAAGCGTCTTCGCACCCCTCGGCTAATATCGCGGAACCGCAGTAAGTGATGCCTTCAATATATATGTTTTTTCTTTGGTTGATGCGCCAGTTGTGTCATATGTGAGCCTAACATTTCTCTGGTGAACGTACGCAGGGCGGAGCAGATTGTAGAGTCACCCCCCAAGGCAAGTCCTGCACGTTCAGCGCATTCTGAGCCACATAGTCAGAACGATGAAGACATGCCTGATGTAGATGCACCCATAGAGCAATTGGTCGAAGAGTTGGTGCAGGTCTCTGCACATCAGGCTTAGCTAATCGTGAAGCTGAAAGACCGAGTTTTTGGTGAGGATAGTCAAGATTCGCAAAAGGACCAGACAATAGCGTTGCTGGAGGCGCAACTGGCGAGCACCCGGGCGCAGCTGGATAGCGCCCAAGCTGAGGCAAAGGATCTGAGCGCGTACGCTCAGAAGCAGGCTGAAGAAAAAATGGCGCTGATGTGCCAAATAAATCAAGAGCGTGCGGATGTTGCCGGGTACAAGTCTGCGTGCCACTGGGTACTTAAATACCTTAAGAAGGGCAAAGATGTGATGACATCCCAACTTGAAGGATTCTGTGCTACTGTGAAAGATGCACTGGAGGTGCAAGAGGCAAAACTGCGCAAACTCAACATTGAGTATGACGAGGAGTTGTATCCTCAGCTGATGTCTACTATAGCTGAGCGCAGGTGGCTCGTGGGTCATGGTCTTCGTCTTGCCGCACTTAATACCCTGGAGTCACCAGAAGTGGTTAATGCCTTTGGGGAAGTAGTTCAGTGCGCTCTGGAGCGCGGCAAGGCAGAAGCTGTAGAGAAGCTGCATGAATCGAAACTGCTAAAGGTACCCGTTAATGAGGTACCAAATTATGATGCTAAGGCGTATGATCACCTGGTCGCTGCAATGAAAATGATGAAAGCGTTAGAGCTCCCTATGATTGCTGAACTTGAGTGTGATCAGGATTATCCTGTATATGTCATCATGGCAGGGTTGACTCTTGCGCGTCATCGTGCCGAGGGTGCAGAAGCCCAGCCGGATTACTTCTTGAAACCCCATGACTCACAGCTTCGGGTACCTGTTTTCGCGCGTCCAAGGGATATTTTGAATCCGTTTGTTTTAGAGAAAGAAGTGCCTTTGAAGGAGGTACTGGAAGCGCATGCGACCAGACTTGCCCAAAAGAAAGGTATCAAGGGGAAAGCAATCTTGTGCGGGGTTGGTGCAGCGCACCAGCCAAGGTCTGATGGGGTGCCGGTAAGTGTTGCTACTGTGTCTCGGCAGGATTCAGATCTGTTGAAGAAGCTTGACGAGGCCAAAGATACCTCAAACTGCGTGGGTGGCTCATTTATTGAGCATTGTAATAGTTGGTAGGCGTATATGTTGTAAGGCAGCACACCTTTTGTAATAACTCGTAGTAATTTAATAAAAATCATCTTGTATCATTGCCATTCGTAGCATACATACTTGTTTGTCTTCGCGTAAAAGACGTATTCGTTGTTATATGTGTATGCAAGTGTGAATAATACAAGAAATCCATAATCATGTATGGAGATCCTAAATTTTTTTTTCCAAGTATCATCATAATCGTGTATGTTAATGATATGCAGCGTACTGTAAATACCAAATTAAGGAATCAAGTATCTTGGTTCCAAAGTTGTTAAACGTGCACATGTGCGTTGTTGCGCATCCGTCGTGGGGTGCGCACAAAACTTATTCCAACGTCTTTAGAACAAGGTGTTTAACAAGGACTCGTGATCCGGTGTTGATGGGTTTGCAACCCTCTTATTCAACAAGTTGTTTAGTAGGTTAACTTATCCTTTTACCATCGTGGGTTTTAATATAGTGCATGCACGCCGCGTGGGCATAAAATTAAAAATTGTAAAAAATACAGTATATGGGAATAACAATGTAAGATGTGTCGCGGAGTTAGCTAGAAGCCGCGGCGTTTTATTGATACTTGCAAGTTTTTATAAGAAAGAAATAAAGAAGACATTATACTAATGAAAAAAGTAAGTACGTGAATGTTTATTTGGCACTTCAGTAAAGTGCGGGAGCGTCGGAGCGCTGGGCCGTAGCCATTCCTATAGGTAACACCTCTTGAGGTTGCAAATGTTCCATGTGCGCGGCAGCTCTCTACCATCCAAGCCTCGTAACTTGTATGCGCCTGTTCCTGATGCTTCAGTAACCTCGTAAGGTCCTTCCCACTTTGGTCCGAGCTTGCCCGTGTCTTCTGCATGGCTCGCATCATTAGCGCGGTAGACGTAATCACCTGGTCTAAATGAGACACTGCGTACTTTGGTATCATAGTATCCTTTCATTCTTGACTTTGATTTCTCTTCCTGTATCGCTGCGCGTTCCCGCCTTTCCTCAAGCAGGTCTAAATCGACGCGCCGTTCGTCATCATTGGTTGCCACGTTAATTTCAGCGGTGCGAATAGTTGGCATTCCAATTTCGGCTGGTATGACTGCTTCTGTTCCATAGACTAGTGAAAAGGGGGTGTCTCCCGTGCTGGTCTTTATGGAAGTGCGGTGCGCCCACAGAACATGCGAGAGCTCTTCCACCCATCTTCCTTTGTGCCTGTCCAGGCGCGCTTTAATTCCTTCACCCAGGCTTCGATTTGCGCGCTCTACTAAGCCATTGGTTTGTGGGTGTTTAACTGATGCGAAGTGCTGTGTGATGTTCAACTTCTCGCACCAATCCTTGAAAGGATTTTCGCAGAATTGTTTCCTGTTGTCCGAGATGATTTCGCCAGGTAAACCGAAGCGGCATACAATGTTTTCCCAGATGAAGCGTTTCACCTGGTTGCCAGTGATTGTTACCACTGCTTTTGCTTCGATCCACTTAGTAAAGTAATCTATGGCAACTATGAGGAATTTTAATCCTCCCGCTGCGACTGGAAAAGGTCCTGCAATGTCGATACCCCACTTGTAGAATGGCCATGGGGATGTGATTGGTGTTAGCTCGTGCTGTGGTTGGCGCGGGACGGGTCGATGAACTTGGCAATCGTTGCACTTCCTTATTAGGTCCCGCGCATCGCGGTGCATGGTTGGCTAGTAGTACCCTGATCGCATGGCGCGTGCCACAACGGACTGTGGTCCTGAGTGCATGCTGCATGAACCTTCATGGATTTCTCGCAGCACGTAATTTGCTTGTAGTGGTCCTACACAGCGGAGCCATGGTTGAAGGAAGGAACGTCGGTACAGTATGTTGTCTCGAAATTTGAATCTTTGTGCTGTGCGCCGTATCCTACGAGCTTCCTGCTGTTCTTGGGGTAAGATTCCGTTGTTTAGGAATTCCGTTATCGGTATCATCCATGTAGGACCTTCCTCCTCTATTACCGTGGAGACTTCCATCTCCGATATGGATTTGCTTTTCAGTGTTTCCACCAGCACTTGCTTTGACAGATGTGGGAAGCTTGTCGAAGCGATCTTGCTTAGTGCATCTGCCTTGCGGTTTTCTCCTCTAGGAACTTGCTTGATGGAGAATCTATCAAAGCCTTTAATCAGTGTCTTGGTCTTGTCGAGATACTGAATCATATTTTCTTCTTTAGCCACGTAGTCGCCCAACACGTGATTGGCTACTAGCCGGGAATCCACATTTGCTTCCAGGTTACGTACACCCATTCGAGCTGCAATGCATAGTCCGGCGATTAGAGCTTCATATTCTGCCTCATTGTTTGTCGCTATAAATTCAAAACGCAGTGCGTAAGTGAATTCCATTCCCTCTGGATTTGTGAGAATGAGGCCAGCTCCTGATCCGTCCACGCATGAGGATCCATCGGTAAACAAGATCCATGGATCTTGTAGTACCTTCTTACTTGGGGCGGGTACCTCATCGGTGTTTGGCTTCTCGATGATGAAGTCTGCCAGAATATGTCCTTTGATTGCGGGACGTGGTCTGTAAAAGATGTTGTGTTCACCTAGCAATACACTCCACTTTTGGAGTCGGCATGATGCATCAGGTTTGGAGATGATCTGCTTGATCGGTTGGTCTGTGATTACTGCTATCGGGTGCGCTTGGAAGTACCTGCGCAGTCGTTTGGCAGCAAACACCAATGCCAGAACTAACTTTTCCATTGCGCTATAATTCATCTCCATCTTCTTGAGCGCTTTGCTTACAAAGTAGATGGGGGTTTGTACTGAATCCCTATCTGTTAGTAGCACTGCGCTGACTGCTCCATCAGTTGCAGACAAGTACATGATCAGCTCTTCCCCTGGTCGGGGTGCAACAAGTGTTGGGAGCGTTGCCAGATGCTGTTTAAGCTGAGTGAAGGCCACTTCTGCCTCTGTGGTCCACCTGAAATCACCCTTCTTTATGCACTTCTTGAGTGTCTTGAAAAGGAGTAGCGATTTTTCTGCTGACTTGGATAGGAACCTGTTTAGGCCGGCCAGTTTTCCGTTGAGGGATTGGACTTCCTTCAACGTGCGCGGTGATGGAAGATCGATGACCGCCTTTGTCTTTTCTGGACATGGTTTTATACCGTCAGGTTCTATAAGGTATCCAAGAAACATGCCTTCAGTAGCTTCGAAGGTACACTTTTTTGGATTCAGCTTCATGTTGATCTCTCGTAGGGTTTTGAACGTTTCCTCAATGTCGCGTACTAACTCACCTTCAGTATGGCTCTTTATGACTAGGTCATCAACATAGACCTCTAGATTGCGGCCCACCTGCTTTTCGAAAGCATTATCTACTAACCGCTGGTAGGTGGCGCCCGCGTTCTTCAAGCCAAAGGGCATTTTTGTGTAACAATAAACGCCTTGGCTTGTGTGGAAGGCTGTTTTTTCCTCGTCCTCTTTAGCCATCTGTATTTGATGATATCCTTTGTATGCATCGAGGAAACACTTTAATGGGTATCCGCACAAAGACTCTACTTTCCAGTCTATCTCTGGTAATGGATAGCAGTCTTGTGGACATGCTTTGTTAAGGTCAGTGTAGTCTACACACATACGCCAGCTGCCGTCGCTCTTCTTTACCATGACTGGATTGGAAAGCCAGTCATGGTAATAGACTTCCCGCATAATTCCTGCATCCACAAGTTTGTGTACCTCCGCCAGGATTGCTTGCGTGCGCTCTGGAGCCTGCCCACGCTTCTTCTGGCGTATTGGTGAGTACCCTTGTCGGATTCTCAGTCTATGCTCTGTTATGGAGCGTGGTACTCCGGTCATGTGTTTTGGCTCCCATGCGAAAATGTCCAAGTTCTTTTGTAAGAGCGCGCACACAGCCGCTTTGCCGTTGTCCGACAGTGACCCTCCGATGGATATTTCCTGGTCTGGGTATTCGGGGTGAATTGCAACCTTCAGATTTGGAATTCTAGTTGCACGTTGTTCTGGGATTGGTGCTGTTTCGCATGTAATCGTGTTACATTCTCTATGTGGGATAGTGGCACTGTAGAGGGTGACAATGCCTCCTTCCACTGGGAATTTAAGCATCTTGTGCGCTGTTGATGGCACTGGGCGCATAGCTGATATCCCAGGTCTCCCGATAATGCCATTACATGGCGATGGAGATTTGATCACCATGAATTCCATCCAGGCCGTCGCGGAATGTTGTTCGTTTCCGATGCTGACTGATAGTCTTATTTGCCCCATCGGCCATATTTTTTCACCTGTAAAACCAGTCAACGCCGTGCTAACCGGGCTTAACTGACTGCGTATTTCAGGGCGTAGCCGCTTGAAGCAGTGCTCATACATGATGTTTGCAGAAGCTCCACCGTCAATGTACATGCGGTGGATGTCGTGACCCCCCGCGCTTATCTCTATAGTGAGTGGTTCCACCTCTGCGTTGTCCGCAGTTAAGGTGGGGAAAGAGATTTCCTTTCCACGTGAAAATTCTTGGCTGATCTTCTTCCTAGTGATTCGCTGCCATGATTGTATCATGTAGATCGTGTCAGCCTTGTCTTTGGGTGTCTCCTTCTTGTTTCCACTTTTTTGTCTATCCTTTCCCTCTTTAATGTTTTTGACCAAGTGGTCCAATCTACCTTCTTTAACCATCTTGTCGATGAGATGGCGTAGTTGGACGCATTCGTTGGTGGTATGGCCCTTCTGTGCATGGTAATCACAGTATCCATTCCCAGTGCGCCGATCCTCTGGAGTGCGCATCTGCGTCGGTCTTGGAAAATTCGCACCTTCTGTTGCTAGTATTTCCTTCGGGGTCTTGATTAGCGGAGTGTATCTGTCATTATCCCTCCCGCTCCCCTGGCTGCGATAGCTCCTATTACGGTTACTACCCCGGTCATTGGATTGTCTCCCAGGTTGTTCCTGTGACCGGTAGTTCGAGTGGTTCCTTTTGCTATCCGCCGCAGCGGCTTCTCCCTGGACAAAGGATCGAGAACGTTTCATTAGTTCATCAAAGGTTTCAGGAATCCTGTCGTTCAACCTCTTGATGAGTTCTGGATTGTTAATCCCGTTCATGAAACCAGAGATCTTCAACGCTTCGGGACATGCTTTAACTTGCATGCATTCATCTTTGAAGCGTTCCATGAATGCGCTTGTAGATTCTCCTTGGCGCTGCTTTACCCTGGCGAGCTCGACAGGATTTTTAGCGCACTTCTTCCTCTGAGTAAAGTTTAGGCGAAACGCCTTTCTCAATTCCTCGAATCCGTTGATGCTTCTGCGTGGAAGCTTGCTGAACCAGTTCCGCGCGTTTCCCACCAGTGTGGAGTTGAACATGTGGCACCACACAGGCTGTGGCCAATTTTCAATTGTCGCTGCTGATTCAAAAATTTTGAGGTGATCATCAGGGTCACCTGTTCCATCATAGGTCTTTACGTTGGCAGGCATGCGCCTTCTTTTGCTTTCTGAGAAGTCACTGATGCGCCGAGTAAACGCATCCACCTTTTGACGGCGACAAGGGAGGGATATATCTTCATCCTCCTGGTCATTATATCTGTTTTTGGACTTCCAGTGTCCAGTTTCACCATCCTCGTTGTCCGAGGAATTTTCAGAGGATGAATTTTCCCTCTTTCGGCGCTTGCGCCGACTGTCCTCTGAGTTTGTACTCGGGGGACTTTCACTTGGGGAATAGCGTCGTCCAGTCTGTCTTGGATTCTGCGGCTACCCAGTCTGGTGTGGACATTGGTACGCTTTTCATCTTCATCACTCTCACTCAGATGATGCGAGTGAGATGTCTCATCATCCTCGATTCTCCTCCCGATTCTGTTGAATAATGGGGGTCGGCGGCTGTCTCTCCCACGCTTCTCTTTCTAACGGCGCAGTGGGGAAGTCTCGTATTCAGAATCGAAATTGAGTCGGGCTTTCAAGTTCCGACCTGATCTCTTCTTCTCTTCCTCTTGCATGAGGGCAGTTAATGTTTCGTAGTTTTGGGATACGAAATCTTCTGGTGCTAGCTCTGGTGCGACCCCCTCAAGAGCGAGTGTGTTTGATTCTATTACTATACCCTTATTCCGGTCAGGTGCATCTGGTACCTTTGTCAGGTCAGTTTCTAGCACCGATTGAAAGGGAGTAGTAAGGACGGTGCGCAGTGGGTCTACTCCACTCGTGGTGGTTGTAGTGGCTTGGGTTTGTTCCCGAGCGCGGTTCCACCAGAGGGAAGATCAAGTCTTGGCCTGATCCTTTATTTTTAGCAGCGCTGGTTGTCCCAGAGGTCTGCTTAGGAGTTAGTCCGCTTTGCGACTTCTTTCCCATAAGGTCTGACTGCGATCGCTGATTTCCATGCTTCGTCATTCTAGCCCTGGTTCTTAGTGTAGGGTCCCACGGATGGCGCCACTTGTTGATACAAAAGTTGGACGTTCCTTGTTCGGGGCTCCGGCTCTCGTACCAATTGAGGATTGTTGCTTGAGACCTGCGCACTAAGAGACAAAAGACACCGTTAGGCTTACCGTGGGATTGTCTCCCACGATTATCCTCCGGCGTGAGAGTAAGTAATTGGTTTAGGGTTAAAGGAGAATTAGGGTTTCAGATCGTACCTTTAACGAGGGATGTGATTCCCTTTATATATGCACGGAATCCTTGTTGGTTCCGTGTTCCCCAACCTTCGGCGTATCCCGCCTAAGTCGGTTGGGAATGATAATCCTCTTATTTAGAAGATATCGGATATCTATTCCGTGAATAGCTTTGGGCTTGGGCCTTCGTGAGCCCAAACTTCTAATCGGTGTAGCCCGACTCATACCGGGCTAAGTTTGTGTTGGACTTTAACCGGGTTCGTGACCCGGATATAGACTATATGTCATCATATACTATGTCCTACGACTTTAGCATATGAAATCCTATAAACTACGTATTCAACTTCCAATCGCCCCAAATATTAGCTTATAACGTACAATAAAACACTTATTACAACCTTATAAAAAACATGCATTCAACATAATCATATATTAACACCAGACATGTCATGGATTGTTTCCTTATACATATGCTAAATACATTCAATACTCATATATTAACACTAGACATAGCAGTGATACATCTTATACTCATATATCAATACCAAAGTATGGTTTACCAGGTCAATAGGAGAAGTTATTAAAGTCATACATAACCAACGGCAAACACTTTCTATGCAGCATATACATTGGATTGTGGGGCAAATCTACATGACATTCAAAATAAACTCAAAAAACAGTTGATAAATAAAATTATCACTGTCATTACGCTGCATAATCTTGAATCATTAAAATTAAACAATCTATGAAGCAAACAGTTTCATACAATTCACATGAATAACCTATTAAGAAAAAATTTGATAAAATTCACAAACTATATATACATCTTTAACAATCATAAGAACTATAACAGTTTCATAAAATCCACAAGAATATATGTTTTTTTTACTACTAATGCAACCTCCTAACATAACAGTAACTATATAACACATGTAAAATATGAAAAACTTCTAAGAAACTAACCTGATGTGGAACCTTTTTTGATTTTGTTTGCTTGAGTCTTGCATACTATATATTATAAAACATAATGGAGTTCAATTACATGCATATAGCTAACATTATTCGTATCAACATTCATATAACATTAATATAACATAATAGTTTTAAAAAAAACTTGTTGATGGACTAACAACATTAGTATCAGTTACTTTAGGATTGTTATCTTGGTTTCCTTTTCTTATTTTCTTAGCTTGAGTCTTGAATCCAAAATATTATAAAACATAATCAACTTTAATTACATGCATAAAACTAATAGATAACATAATAATTTTTAAAAAAACAACACCTGTTGAGGACATAAGAAAAATCGTACCATTGTATTGAACATTATTATCTTTGTTTGCTTCTGAAATCCTTGCACTTTGTCTTAACCTGCCTTGATCTTTTTGGGAGTCCATCCTTGTATCAGATATCTGTTAACACTGTAAAACCAATATATGATATCTGATAACACTATAAAACTAAAAAAACTACAAAACTTGTTACACTTATAAGTCGAAAAAAAAACCAGTTAAACTGAAAACTGGATAAAAAAAAATTATGGATTCTTCACCTGTAAAACTAAGAACTCGATTATACTTTTTAGGGATTCTTATGTTTAGGAATAAGATAATAGGGTGTATTTATAAAAAAAAAAATAGGTTAAAAATATATATGGTATATTTATCTTATAAGTAATATATATCATAATTTTTTTTAATTGTTATCTTCATAATATACATACCTAAAATAAAAATTCCAGGATTTTTTTATCATATCCTTATTTGTATTGATTTGAAAGATATAAATCAAAAAACAATTTACTCTAGTGGTAAGTTGTTTACAAAAATAATGAATGACCCAAGTTCAACTCCAACATATGTCTTATTTTTAATAAAAGAATTTTAAAATTAAAAAATAACAAAAAGAAAAACGAAATTTAAAATTAAAACAAATAATATTTTACATATATTTAATATAATGCCACATGTCATTAAAAAATTAAAAAAAAATGCCACATAAATACAATGATGACATGACATTATGGGATGCCAAGTGGCATTATATGTGGCATGCCTCCTCTTATATATAATGTGTATATATATATATATATATATATATATATATACTAGTGTTCAAAACCCGTCCGATGGACGGGTATGACTTGTGGTTTTCATTTTTAAGTTTTAGTAGAACAAATATATACTAAAAAGTAATTAAAAGCTAAATTAAGCAATTTACAACTATAAGAAAGAAAATAAATATTGATAAGCGCAAAGCATAATTAAAAAAAATTAAGTTTAATTAACTTGTTTGTTTTATACAAAACAATGAATATGGTGTATGTACAAAACAATAATGGCTATTCAAATGCGACATAAGACTTCTTTATAAACGACATTTGTAGTTGAGTTGCAATAGTTGGTGTCTTTATCTAAACATAGAACCTTCAATCCTCGCTTTTTCTTGACTCTTGACATAGCTACATATAGTTGACCGTGTGAGAATACGGGTTTTGGTAAAAACAAACCATCCGGTAAAAGTTGTTAAAGAGGCATGAGGAGAATTGACACCACGGGGTGACATGTTGCCAACTGAACTGCTTGTATCAGAATACGGATTTTTTCTATTTTATTCTTCATTGAGCTACTCTCATCCTCTGATGCAGATAGAGAATCTGAAAAATGTGATTGAAGCTGTTCAATATTTGTATCAGAAAGGTTTTCACGTTTTATGCTTGGATCAGAGTTAGCTCTAAGTTCAACATTTGTTTCAACTTCCGATTCCATGGTAGCAAGAACATCCATGTAGTTGTCAGTCTCACTCGCCACGTCATCCGATTGGTAACCTTCTTCAACTCCATCTGCTTTGTGCTCCTCATTAACCGATATGTGTTTCTCTTCAATACCATCTGCTTGCAAATCAATACTCGAATTTTCATGCCCGTTATTTATGTGCTCCATAGAGACCGTGTTATCCACCATTGGAGATTCATATCGACTCGGATGCAGGGAAACGGATTAACAAAATCTGCATGAAACAAGAGCAACCACTATTAAAAACTTAGAATTTCATTGGAACAGACCTTGGGCTTAGGTCCAGGATTCATAACATCATCTTGACACTATGGCCTAATCGAAAAATGTACACCAAATTGTCATTTAAATTGTTCCTACTAAACCTCTTCATTTTGCAAATTACCATTGACAACGACTTCAATTGCGAACGCCATGTAAGTGAAATGTTGTTGAGCTGTTGCAGTTGCATTGTGTGAAATTTTGTCCCAGTACACATTCTCCCTTGTGAAAAAGTGAGAAATGTAAGTGAAATGTTGTTGACCTGTTGCTGTAGCCAAAAAGGTATAAACAAAGCGCATGTACGTGACCCATTGTGAGGTGCACATTGATTGCCCCATCACCAAAATCCGGAAAATTTTAGTTGAATGTAATAAGAGCAAGCTAAGCCCCCATACTTGGCCTTGCGCAAGAACACCTTTTCGACCTCCAAATAGTTAACCGATCCATTCTGTTTCAGCACAGCAGCACAAACCATGACAATCAACCAAGAATAGCAAAAAAAAATAACAAAAGGGGATGTTTGATAATGCATCTGAATTGGCCATTGGGATTTATATTATGAGAAAATAGCAGAAAATTATAAGATTTCCTTAAATATCAAGTCCTTTCTGGTGGGATACACAAATTGTAAAAGAAAAAATCGTACTCACACTATTCCTTTCAACTATTACGCAGACCTTAAGCCTGATGTCCCCATCACCTTTGATCTGTGACACAACCAACAAATATAAATTTATAAACATATTTAAGTATGAATAATCGAGAGGGGTGGTGGACTTGTTCGTGTGCTTATACACCGCCTCACCCATTTTGACCCGTACTAAGTATGACAGGCTTCAACTACCCTGTGTTGATTCTATCAATGTAAAGGGGGCACGGGTTAATAAAAACCTATTTACCTTTTTGGTAAAATAAAGTAATGTAAACACGCAAAAATTGAACCTACAAAAATACCACCAAACTCAATCACTAAAATCCTATTATTATAACTCTGCACACACCTTGCACATAACATGTGTCACCCTCATCCAGGTTTGTTTGCTTTTCCGCCTCCAGTAACATCAACATTCAACATCCAAAACATTTTGTCCAGGATGAAGCTCGAGTGTCTGCCTTGGGCACTGATGGTTGCTGATGTTTGTCTGGTTCAGGCTGTGACGCTGAATTTGGTTGTCTCTATCTGTGATTATGACTTTATGGCCTTTGCAGAACCATTTGTCCTAGATGAAGTCCCTCAGTTAAAAGTAGAAATGCAAAAGAACTTCTATCGCCACTGTCTATTGCAAAAAAATGAGTATTGAGCTCTTCAACAACTGATGCATTTACTTGATCTTCTTGACTGTCTTGTAAACTTGGATTCACGGGTCCACTGCTTGTTTCAGGATTGACACTTAACTCACTCAGAATGTGCATCTTATCCTCCTCGCCAAACTTATAGGTGTTAGGAGCTTAATTCGGGTCAAATTTCTTGTGTGACTCATCTGAGTCACTGGTTTTGCATGTTTTATCCAATTCAGGAATCGTTTCTACCTTATTGGTTTTCCATCTTGGAGTTTTTCCTCACGAGATGTAGACGGCTCTATAGAATATCCTAGGTCTAGATCTCTCGATCTCCAAACCATACTACCTTGGTTGCGAAAACTCATGCCTCCCATATTAATGCTAAATAAAGACTCATTTGAAGCCATGCCCCATCATGCATTATGCGATTCATTTCTAGCAAAAACAGATGATGGTATTCTATACTGTTCTGACGTTGGACGCTCCATAACCTGTATTTCAGGGCTTTCAATAGTACCCTTATTAGCATTTTCACCATTTTCGCTATCTAAGTCTTGGAAGGGGTCTTATAACGTAAAATCACCTGATGATGTAGAGGAAGAAGTTGAGGCCTTGTCTTTATTGAAATCAGTAAGGTTTTGAAAACTGAAATAAACCAAAGTGACATTATTATATTAGCATCATTTGACTTTACCTTACGCGTCGGGTGCCTTTCCGGTTACTTTCATTAACATTAAGTGTTATATCATCTCTGTTAATAAAACCATAGTTTACATTTATTTTTTAAAGAATTACATCAAAATTAAAAAAGCCAAAAATTTCAAAAGGTGGCGAAGAGGGTAAGTGTTTTAAATTAAATTTGTCGATATATTGTTTTTATATATTACTTAATATTTCATTTATGTCATGTTTTTTTTTGTTAGTGTTCACACTTTCCGGCTATATGCAATTACTTAATATAAATAGCTTATATTAGGTCACTGCAATCATAGTACTGTCATTAACTCTCGTCAGGAAATCATATTAAGCTCTCAATATATATAGATCCATTTATTTTTCTCTCAAATTCTAATATCTCAATATATAAATAGATATTTAAGCAGAGATATAACAACATGTATAGTAAAAAACGTAACAATAACTCGATAAAAATTAATTTGCATACCTTGAACAGCCTAGCACGATCACAATTACCAAAGAACTTGTAATCTGATGGAGGACCTGACAAAAGACAAAAAGTATAAACATTCAGGCAAAAAGTTAAAGGAAGTATCGGGTAATCATGGTGTATGACATACTAAGTATACGTGGGCACAACTCACCTCACATAACTCGTCTATTCGAACTCCTTGCTCGTTGTGAACCGCTAATAGGCGGTACAGGCATTTGGACAAAACCTGGAATAGAGCAAAAATTTAGTCTATAACTGTTAGTTAATGTAACAAATAGGCGATGTTTTCAATATCCGGTTGTCTAATGATGAGACAACCTGTATCTCTAAGACCGGTGCGTCTACTACGTGTCTGCGAAAACGCATACATTCTTTGAGATTCCTGTTGAAAACGCTTTCCGTTACTATCACTACCACCCAAAGACGCATTATGTGTTACCCCTGGTAGAAATTCAAAAATATGAATAACACAATGGCTATTGGAAAGCTTCATTCTCATTATTTTGATACAAACATATACACCAAAAACTGGTTTTTGAAAAAAAATAACTATGAGGACCATTACCAACAATGAGCATAAGAGTTCTCATCATTCTAGTAACAAAACATATGTTAATTCTCCAGAGACACACAAAAAAAAGTAGAAGCTTAATTAGGTATTTAGGTGTGCTTAAGAGATAAGTATTCACCGTCCTTTAATAAATTTACAATTAGAGAAAGCGAATCCAATGATGTTACTGTGATAGCCAATGTCTTTGCCCTGCAAAGAATCATGATTGAAAACGCTTAAGCAATACTAATTGTGAAAGTTTAAATTACTAAAAATGAATAACATAAAAGGAGAATTCTCATATGTAATATCGATATTCAATAATGAAATCTTACCATTTAGACTTTCGAGTCTAGCAACCAAGCTTCATGATCGTCACAACAACAAACATAAGTTTAATTAAATCTAGATAACAAAATATACTAATTCTTAAAGGAAAATAATTATACGGGATTTTGAGCAAGCAAACATCATTCTGAGTTTTCACCTTCAACAATTTATTACTAATAGTAACAATCATCAAGTCCACATGAAATTCAAATAAAATTCACATTAGCTACAGTAGTCAAATCGTATGGGGTGTTTGGATATCAACTGTTAGTAGCCCATGGTTTTCTTTTTTTTTGAAATATTGGAATAAGAAAATTCAACGACTTATTCAAATGTGTTAAAAATGACCCAGTTCACCCCTTTATTGTTGTTGTTTTACAGCACTCTCGAATACATATTAAAAACGGTTTTGGTTGTGAGTTATCAAGTATAATTAAAGGTAAACAACATTTAAAGTTAGAAATATGCTATCAACATTTTTTAGCTTATTGTATCATCTGTACAATAGGAAAAAAAACATATGCACAATAACTTCTTTCGAGTATCCATATTCAAGCTTATTGTATCATCAAATTCCAGTACTTAAAAATTTTCAAAACTAATTCCATTGTATGTGTTCATGATTACCTAAACACAATAACTTGTTTCGAGTATCCAGATTTAAGCCACTTATTAGCTTATTGTATCATCTGTACAACAGGAAAAAAAAACTTACCACAATCTTCGATATTTGTTATCATTATTCAATTTATTCATATATCTTGAACCTGCAAACTACTTGCAAAAAACATCAAATAACAACCAAAAATAGCAAGACTAAATAAAGTACTCAAATCAATGAAGACCAATACTTACAAATTAGAAGTCGACCCATGGAATTTCAGCCATATGACTCTTTACCTCAATTGATAAACCATATGACCGTCTATTGGGTTAACCATAATTGCTTGATCAAGAATAAAGATATAAATGTTCAAACAGTATATACGGGCACTTACAAATAGGGAAGCCAACCATCGTATAAGTACGAACAAAGTTGTTCATTTAGCTTAATTTCGACATAAGATAATCAAGATAAATGAGACTAAATACATATCATTACCAGACAATGAAGGAAAATTTACTTTTCTGGCAGTTTTCATCAGTAGTAAAGTCGAATTCAAAATGGTAAATTGTTAATTAACTTCATTCACTATATGATTGGCATTGTACACATCATTTTTTCTTAAGCTTCTTTCAGTATAGGTATTATGTTATTGTTTATGAAAAAAAATGAGCACACTGACATCAAAGAGCACCATGATTATAGGTATTTATTTTAGTAATTAAGGCCAATGTAAAAATGATTAGTTAATAAAGCTTAGCGAGTGTATGGATAGTAAGTACCTGCACGTGCATCTGCCGTTCTGAACGCTCGTGCAACGGGCCTTTGTTGCTGACCCGGCTATCTACCTCCGGTTGTTTGTGCGGCATTTGTTGTTCGAGACGTAGTGCGCGCTCGAGACACACCTGCGGTGACAATTATATCAAAGGCTTAGTAAGAAGACGCTCGAAAGCATATGGCACATTTTAAAGATTACGATAACTTTTTAGTACTAATTACATAACTAATTAACATAGGGATCACAAAATTGCAACACACAAAAGCAAATTTTTTTGTGTCAACCTGTTTGAGAAGCTGTTGTTCCGGACGCTGGAGCATTCCTCGTTCATGTAGTTGGCAACTGTGAGTACTCTGTTGGAGGACCTTCACAACAACCACATTATGCATTAGGAAAAGAAAACTGATAACGGTAACTGAATTTCTGGGGAAGAAATTTTCAGCGGGGTTTTGGATAGTAAGTACCTGCCCGTGCAGCTGCCATTCCGTACGCTCGTGCAGTGGACCTATGTCACTGAACCAACTTTGCACCCCCGGTTGTTTGTGCAGAGTCTTTCATTGGAGATGCAACGCGCGCTCGACACACACTGCGATGACAATTATATCAAAGGTTTAGTAAGAAGGCGCTCGACAGCATATGCACATTTTACAGAATACGATAACTTTTTAGTATTATATACAGAAGTAATTAACATGTGGATCACAAAATTGTAATACACAAAAGCAAAAACTATTGCTTCAATCTGTTTGTGAAGTTGTTGTTCCGGACGTTGGAGCATTCCTCGTTTGTGTTGTCGCCATTTGTGTCATTTCTATTGGTTGTGCATTAGCTGTTGTTGAGGTTTCGATGTGTGAAATTGAGATGCCTATAATGACAGTAACATAACTGTTTTAGCATGGGTTCAACTGATAGTGGATTATGGTTTCGCAGTGAGCATCAGGTTTAGGCAAATCTAAAACTATTCCAAAATAATTTGGATCGTCAACATAAGATATAGACGATTAGCAGCTATTATTTTAAAATTCTTACGGACTGTGGAATGGACAGAGCTGAAGAATGAAGGCCACATGAAAATATTCTAGACATTTGAAACACATCCACAATTTACGTACGCTAACAATCGTGGATGAATTATTTAACTTTACTAACATCAATGACCATATTGTGGAATAAGTGAACTAAATTCAAGTTATTGGTATGGAAATAAGAAGAAGGTAAAGATGTGTCACTAACGTTGGAATAATGCCGTAGCCACGTCTGATGGTACGAGATCTGTCTTGGAAAAACGGGCTTGTGAACTCTGAGTTCCTATAATGACAGGAACATGAAGGCGTTACGAAACTGCCAACCAAGGCCGCAATTAAATTTTAGAATTGTTAAAACTTATCAGCTCAATCTACTTGGAGACATCTCGTCGAACCTCCATTTTAAAGGTGCGTGTGAATTACTGTTTCAAAGATGCAACTTTCATATAGTCATACTATTTAATATATTGAAATTGGCTGTAACTGCTAATGCTGATAGGCGACACACCTAAACGTAAATTCACTGCGTTTCGTGTATTGGTGGACGCCATCATGCTTAAACTTTCGACGCCAAAGACTGGAATTACGAAGCAAAGATGATGGTTTGGAAAATCCTACCATATTGAAAACCGGAACCAACTCAGGTGCTATGTACCTTTAATCCACAAAAACAAACCATCCATATTTAGATACAATTATAACAAAAACAAATGAGACTATAATCAAGAATTATGAATTTGTACCCACTTGAACAAAGTCTCAGCAGTCTTTGATGGTCCAACAAAAACAAACTTGCTCTTCGTCCTTTGCGTATCGAACGGCTTCACAATCTTGTAAAACACCAAGAACAAAAACGGAACACTGATAAACACTTGAAAAAACAAAACAAATAAACCAATTATCACACAGTCATTTAATCCAACACCTAACCTAATACAGACTTCTATCAAAGGGTATGTACTTCGTGTTAAATTGTTAGTTACCTGTTTGGCAACAAATTCAGGATAATTATCCTGAAATAACTAGTATGCCTGATTTGTAGCTTGACTCGACTCCCACTTAACCAGACCAGGCTAATTCTTAAAATCCACAACTTGCACAATAGTACAGACACCATCAGGACTAAAATCAAACTTCCGAATACTTTTCTCCAAAAACTGATCATCCATCTCAAAAACTTGGTCCTCTTTTTCTCACTTTTCCTCAATCGAAAACACTAAAAGATAAGAATTAGTATAAAATTAAATTGAAAAACTAATTATAGATCAACAAAATTAACCTAAAAAACATAAGATTTATACCAATGAAAGTTCATTTTAAGTGGAACCTTGAATCAATCGATGGCGATTTATTCCAGCACGACGCCAGTGTACTCCAGTGGCCACATCATGAATCATAATCTTCGCCATGTCAATAAGAAAAGCATAATCTACAACAAACTTAAATATGAAAAGCATGTAAAAGAAAGTAGGAATTTCAATACCCTGTCAATACCCTATAGATGCATGTAAAACAAAGTAGGAATTTCAATTCACGAAGAGTGTGAAATAATTATATGAGAAGAAGACGCAGGAATTAAAAAAGAACAAAAGTGACCTGTTATTACCTGGTAGTTGCAAATATGTTAATCACTGGTCTCTTTGTAAACAAAGTATTTAAATTTTGATTAACAATGGGTCTGATGATGACGCAGGGCAAAGGTTTCCAAGCACACAAACATGCAAAATGCACATATGGTGTTTCAGGACCTAATTAAAATGAAGAAAAATAAGATACTCGCCACATGTCATGAGCATATTACCTCAAATTCTGCTAAATGGTCCCTACTCAGAGGTGTACATGCTGGTTAAGAAAAAAAAAATGGCTTTCACGGCATAAATATGACAAAAAAATATGATAACGAACAGTAAGGAAAGTTTTCAAATGAATGTGACTGAGGATACTATGAAACTTGTCTGACAGAATCTGGGTTCTTATAGCGACTGAAACGCTTATTGTAGTGACTTCTCAAACACTCTGAACATGAAGAGTAAAACTTATGAACATACAATACATATTGTATTTCCATAACTATAGAAAGTAACTTCCGGCAATATGATTCAGGAGGTGAAGGTTCTAGCTTATTTAATGGGCTTTTAATTAAGCTTACTAAATAAAATCTTGGTAAGCTCATAAGCTCATTTTTATGGCTTATAAGGTAATTATCCAATTAAGCTTATGAACATATATAAGCTATAAGCTCAAGTAGATAAACTCATATGCCATAAGATGAGCTTAATAGTTTATCCAATTCTCAAAGCTAATACACCTATCAAATAAGCTAAGACAAACACCCTTTACGGTTTAATCCATGATAGACTACATATTGCATGTCAGTAATGGTGCAGACAGTATCAAATAGCAGCGTAGGTCTATCCTTACATTAGCGGTGTGATCCTTCCCAACCCAATCCAACACTTGTAGAACATACAACATAACATCTCAATAATAAAAAAAATAAATCCTTCTAAGGTACTAAATGTCTATCCAAACTCACGAACAGGAACCGTGTATAAACATATAAAGTAACATTTACTCAACACCAGAAACTAAACCTGAAGAATAGTCCTTCGAAATTATTGGCGATTGATACATTAACCATTAACGTCTTCACGCAGTTTCCCTCTCTGTTGATATCTCTGTCAATGGTGATCCTTTATTAGTTGCCTGCAAATGATATTAAATTAGTCATAAAACCAATAGATTCAATAGTTTTGTCATATTTACATTCCTGAAACTTTAGTTTTCATAGTTAAACTTGCAAACATAAACTATAATGTATTGTTTGGAACCTGTAAACAATGATATTAGAGTTTTGGGGAAAAAAATGGTTGAATCTAATGATATTAAGGTTCTGTAAAAAAATATATAATGAATGAATTAAGAAAAAATATATATTTAAGGAAAAAATATGTATAATAAGTTTTAAAAAAGATAATTACTTAATATAATTTTTGTAGATAAATTGTATTTAGTATAGGATTCCAATATAATTATAGGCATTTATAGATTATAATATGCAACATAATTATCAAAATAACTTGTTGCCTAAGTGGTAAACACACTTGTTATTTATCCAAATAACCAAGGTTCAATCCTTGCAAGGCTCCTTTTTTATAAATAATTTTCGAAAATAACTATAACAAATCCGAAATAACAAAAATATTGCTTAGGTGGACAACTAATGATTACATGACATTAAAATGAATTACATGGCATTGAGGTGGCAAGTGTCATGCCTCCTGTTATAATATATATATATATATATATATATATATATATATATATATATATATATATATATATATATATATATATATATATATAATACTTTGCCATGTGTACTCATGAGTTTATACTTTCTTACCACCACGCGAACGTAAATACCAAACTCTTTTACTACGATGATACTAAACTTTTCACTAACAATGATAGTAAACTTTCTACAAACAGTGACACGAGTCTTCCACGAAAACTAAAACACTTTATCTTTTGAAAACTCATATGCATCATACTATTATACAAGACTTTTTCTAAGACAGACTACATGTTTATTAGGTTGTGTCGAGCCTGTACCGTTGTGCCTTACTACTTGATACTGTTTGTGATACTTTGTTCATCATACTGAGGTGAGTTCATGGCCCCTACTTTACTTGTCATAAACTATTTTGGGTTGAGAATACATGCACACGTTACTTATTCATTTTACTTAAACCCATTACTCGATAGACTTTCACACAAGATTTATTTACTTGGAAACATTACTTGCCTTACTTAAATACTTGTTCGGTTACTCGATACATTAATTATTTACTCATTACATACTCACAATTTCTTGAAACATATATGTGAGTTTATAGTCCCACTTTTACTTTGTATTTACTTTACAAAAATTTCTGCTGAGAAGCGCGATTGTTATAGATAGATCTATCGGGGTGAATCCCTCGTTCGGGCTGGTCGTGCTAGTTAGTCGAACGTATATCGTATCGGAATACAAGTGTATCGGGATAAACACTAGCTTTGGGCCCTCTTTTACTTTATATGCTAACATCGTATACTTTACTTTCGTAGATTCGGTTGCATGAATTTAGTGCTAGCGTAATAGTCTCTCTTTTGTATGACATTATATTTATTGTAATGTTCATATACTTTGCGTATGGTCCAACTTAATACTTAATACTTTATGGTCTACTTTACTAATTTTCTTCCTGACGCTGTGAGTGAAGCAGTGATCACTATTTTTGCAAAATTATTGATATCATAACACACTATGGATTTGATGTATGATTCGTGAGTTTAGAGAGAGAAAGAGATGGGAGAATGGGATGTTAGAAAGACAAACAAAATAGGAAGGTTAGATTCCAAATGAACATCTAACCCTCTCCCTTGTGGGGAGAGGGCTATTTATACAAGTTACTTACGCCCTCCTTCAGGCTGTGGATTAGGCATACAGTGGGTAAAGACCCATCCTTCTTCCATGGTGTTACTTACTCCAATCTATAACTACTAAATAATGTTAAGTCTACGAGCTAATATATGCTAGACAATAGTTGGGGAGACCGACTCTTCTATATGGATTTACTTAATCCTAACAATCTCCCCCTAAGGGAGGTTACCCCATAAATTACATTTTGAATCCTAGGATTCTATCATTAACTTCATATCCGAGCTCGTAGACTTTGAATTTTCAAGATAGACAACTTTGCATCTTCAGTAGTGTTTCTTGACACGAATGTTTCTTTGTCATGTGATCACGAGCTTTCTTTGAGATCATCAGCCACATTGAATCTCCAGCTCATCATTTGAAGTATTGCCATCATGCGATGTTGTGACTTTTTGACCGACATGCTCACAATTTTTGGATCATGACATCTTTTCATCAGAGTAGCGGAAGCATTATTGTACGTTTTGATTGTCATGATTTTCTTCAATTATTAGTTTGTGATGTGAGCATGCGGTTATGAATTGACGTCTAATTGGATATCAGGTGCAACCATCAGGAGTTCCTGCAAACAACAGTTAGCAATAAACATACGAAAGTGTCTTTGTTCACTTTCGTTGAATAGGGTTGTAAGAACCATAGTTCCCCGTTGATCAGTATAAAAACTGCCTATGATCAGGTAGAATTTCAAAGAATCTCCTTGATAGGGTTTCGAAGCTGTACTAGCCGTTCTCAAACCGAAGCATCTCAAAGTAGACAACACGGCAGTGAGTGAACCAGCGAATTGACATTCACTGATTGATGAGAAATTGATTTGATAAACAATCGCGTATTGATGAATAAAGATTTTTTGAAATACGACGAAAGTTTTATGAACAAAATCTAGATTCAATCAAAAAAATACTTTTGTTTGAAAACATTAATGCGTAGTCGATGTGCTAGAAAAACAATTGTTTAGCACATCGAAAGGTTTTTCCAAAGTATCCATCAATTCATAACCTAGAACAAGGTTGATTCAAATGTGAATCGCCCCATCATTTCTTTCCAGTTGTCACAAGTTTGATCCTTGAAGGATCTCACATGTCACCCACCAAGAGCTTGTTTGATGTTGGCCCTAGAAGGATTTCCATCTTCATTGTGAATACTTTATGTATCACTATGATGTTCTGGCAATACCACAAGGATAATGCGTAGGACTCTCAATATATATATATATATATATATTCTTACTTTTCACATTGTGTGGAACAACAAGTCTTCATGTAAGTGTGTCCTAATGAGATTTATTGATGATCTCTTGGCTCTAGACTCAATAGTGCACTTTGGTTTCCTATGCGGAGACTAGGGAGAGGGTCTCCTTTTTCAATATCAACTATCTCTAAGAGAAAGTCGATATATTATATCGGTTCCCCGTGAGAATGAAACAAGTCCTTTTAAGAGAACTTGAGTAGCTGGGAAGTTTAGTGCAGTGCGTCACTGGGTCCATGACGTCTTGTCTTCAGTACCGGCGTTACCTTAGTAACCACCAATAGCATATTTATTGAACCCGGTTTCTGCCCTAAGGTTGAATTATTGGAGGAATATTTCTTTTCACCCTTTCACTTTTCATTTCTTTTTCATTCTTCAACCCATTTAGTGCTTACCAAGACTTCATCACTAGAACCTTGTTAGGTTTGTTCCAGTCCTAGCTCTATCTCAGTCGGCACTCTTCCCTTATTCTCACTTTTATCCTTTTTTTCATCATACCTAAGTACTTCTACACTATCTAGTGAATTGTCACTGGGTAGATCCCTCCGGCTCTGGCAGGATCGTGGGAACGATTTCCTAACCTTAACATCCTTATACCTTCGGTAAATTAAATACAAGGTCGATCTTTGAAATACTTCCACGATCACAATTGCCATAGAAAACCATTTGAAAATCAATCAAGGTACTTATGATAAAAAACATTGATGCCTTTGTACCTCAATAGTTTTTTAGATTTTGAAATGCTCCCCCTCAATATGTGCATCAATTTATGAAAAACGTTTAGCACATAGGGGAGAGCAGCCTATACTTTGAGTCGTAAAATATCACATTTTATCAGATTTCATATTTATATCACATTCTCTCCCCCGATCAAAAATTTCAAATCCTTTGAGACTTTGGATCCCAAGTGATTTAAATATAGTTTTTAGAAAAACTTGGGAGAAAATGTGGTCTGATTCAATATTTTCTGATAATAAACATTACAATGCTCCCCCTCAATTCAAGAGGGAGTTTACTAATCACAATCATACCACTACTGTCCACTACAAAGTTTATATATTTACACGATTTACAACTGCACATCACATAAAAGTTCTAATTATTACAAAGATGATGTGATCATGCGGTTCTCTGTAGTAGTTTGTAGTTTCCTTCACGTACTCTTCCACCTACAAAAATTTCCAAGCTGCGGAAGATTCTACTTTTCTTGAGCCTCTTCCTAATAGCAAACATGAATGCTTCACTCATTTCTACGTCCTTGTCTGTCCAGAACCTAGTACTCGTCCCTGGTCGCATCCCGATCTTATACCCTTTCACCCTGTAATCCAATGCTCCTTTAACTTGTCGTAGAGTACCGTCGCTGAACTTGTGTAACTCATTAAACCTCATGATCATCCTAACCCCGTATTTGTCACTAAAGATAACAACTCTTGGAGACTCGATCACAGAGTAGTCATGTTTGAGTTCAAATCCTTTAGCTTCCCACCGAGGCTTAGCAAGTTTGACTTAAGTTTGGTAGCTCTCAATCCCAAGCTGAAAGTCTCAAACTCTTTGTCTGATGACTTTAACTTTTTGTCCATAAGTTGACTGTTGCAGCTAGAGTCTTCTTGTCACGTGAGGATAGATGATCTAGATGTCCTTAGAGGTTCAACAAGTAAAGGTCTTCAAAGTCATTGGGATACAAGTTCTTGAAGTCTTTTTCTTCTATGACATGTTCTTTCTGATCAGCTCTGTGGAGGACAATTTTCTTCAAGTAGTCGTACCCATACATTGGGAAGATCTCTACACTAACCACACTTAAGATACGCATGTGCGTTCATACAACCCTTCGACTCATGATAACATCAAATAGTGCTAAATATTAAGTGTCAATTTCCCCCGATAATGCTCATATTTTACATCATTTATATGGATTTACGATTGTTTTCCTCTATATTTCACTTTCATCTAAATTACGAGCATTGGATTGACGAATACTTTTGAAAAACCTCTCGATGTGCACTTCATTTCTTTTCTCTAGCACATCGACTGTGTATTAATTTTAAATAAAAGGGGTATTTATGATTGAAAATTGATCTTTCTCATAAAACCTTCGTCGTATTACAAAACTCTTTCTCTTAAGCAATACGCGATTGTTTTTCAAATCAATTTTTCATCAATCTGTGAATCTTAATTTATTGGTTCACTCAATCCGTGTTGTCTACTTTGGGATGCTCCGGCTAGATCAAGCTGCGAAACCCTGTCAAGGAGATTCTTAAGAATTCTACCTGATAACAGGCAATATTTATACTGATCAATGGGGAACCGTGGTTCTTGCAACCGTATTCAACAAAAGTGAACAAAGACACTTTCGTTTGTTTTATTGCTAACTGTTGTTTGCAGGAACATCGAACGGTTGTAGCTGATGGTAATTGAGAAGTAAATCCATAACCACATGCTCACACATCACACTCACATTCAAAGAAATCATGACAAGTGCACATCTACACTATTTTGCTCAGATATCATTATGATAATTTTGCTTTTGCTCTGATATCATCATGCTATGCTTCCGCTACGCTAATGCAAATATCATGATCCAACAATGCTTCCGCAACTCTGATGAAAAGATGTCATGATCCAATGTTGTGAGTATGTCGGTCCAAACGTCACAAACATCACATAAAAGCAACAAAACAAAGGATGAGTCAAGAGATTTAATGAGGTTGATGATCTCAAATAAGGCTCAAAGAATAACCAACTCGTGGATCAATTAAAGACCTCCACTAAAAGTACAAAGCATGTGGACTTTGAAGAATCAAATACTACGAGCTACAAAGTAAAGAGCGTGTCATAGAATGATAGAACTCAAATTGTAATATCTATTTGTAATTGAGGTGACCTCCCTTAGGGGGAGATTGTTAGGATTTATAAAATCCGTAAGTTAAAGACTCGATGACCTCAAGTATTGATAAGGTTTTAAAATGTACCTTTTTGAGGGGTCGTTTAAGCCCTTATTTGATCATTTTTGTATCCGTTATTACTTAATATCGTTCCTTTTCACTTTTTAGGTCTCTTGAAGGCAAATTGCTGTAATGGCCCTTATTTGGACGAAAAGGCGCGAATATACGAAGAAAATGGCCAAAGTCAAGAATCGAGACATTCAAGTTGCTGAAATACAAGGTGACGGCGTCACTGCTTAACTGCGACGCCGTCGGAGCATTTGCACAGAAGCCAAATTTCTTATTTTCAAGTGACGATGTCAGGCTTTAAAAGAGTAGGCCGTCGCAACTCAGACGGCCTAGATTTGATCCAGACGGCGTCAGAAGCTAAAGAGGACGGAGTCACAAGCACAAGGTGACGCCGTCGCAAGATTAACGTGGCCAAGACGAAACCCTAATGACGGCGACCCGACGGCGTCACAAATCATAAGGTGACGTCGTCGCATATGTAATCTTATATATAGAATCCGAATTTTTCAGTATTAGTGTGTAGTCTTTTGGAGTAAAAACCTAAACCGAACCAAGGCTGTCTTGTACAGTATTTTAGGGCTCCAAACCCTATCTTACACCAAGATAAGTGTTTTACTTCATTAATTCAATTATGTCTTTGATTATTTGTGTGTATGCTTGCATGTTCTCCATGTCCGGCTAATTTACTTGTGTGTTTGCTTAGGGAATATGAAACTTAATTATTAAATATTAATTGGTTGTCTCTTATCTTAATTGATTAATGATCTAGTAATGCGATAGGTCATTCGTTGTGTAATTAATGCTTGATTAATCTTTGTGAACCTTAGGCTATAGCACTTAGAGCGGTTGTAGGCTAAATCATCCAAAGAGGGCCTTAGAGTTAGAGTTTATAATCCCTAGAGGGTTTTGTAGACGAGACCCTTTGGTAAGTTCAAAGAGGGCCTTAGCATAGTAAATTCTCACTAGCATTCCTATTCCCCTAGAGAACGATATCAATACCCATGGCTTACCCTAATACTACACTACAACGATTAGGTTCACTGCCTAGGGTGTTATAAAACTTGCTCGAAGAAAAGGAAGTTCCTTTGACCCCGAACGACGTGTGTAGCGTTATCAAGTTTTTGGCGCCGCTGCCGGGGATTAGAATAGCTAGTTAGTAGTCCACCTCGTTTAGGTTTCTTTGCTTGATTCCTATCAAGTAAATTTTTCTCATTTTTTAGCTTCCTCATAGTCTATCCCCCTTCTTCGTGACCTTTGTTCGTAAAATCCATCACTCACCATGATACGTGTCTTCCGCCGAAGATTCTTTACCCTACCCGTTCCCAATCCCGAAATTGAGAACGCGATCCCACAAAACCCTTCACCCGTTCACCATTTTGGAAATCACCTAGGGCATAATGAGATAAATTGGCAACAACAAAGTCCTTTCTATAACTCAGATTCCGATGAGGAATCTGATTATGGTGAAGCACTTGATAGCGGGGAGGTCATCAATGAAGTTAGTTTTGAAATGGAGGAAGAACCCTCCCAATGTTTTGACCCTAGGTGTAGAATTGAGAAAGATGGCCCCTTTAACATGCAATTCCCCTGCAAAATAGGATTAGAAGGGTTCGATGCTTACTTGAATTCATTCTTGCCTTTGAACTTAATCTCAAGGGACCTATACAATAAAATCAAGATCAATGAGTTAACTTATCAAGGGAACAATGTTGTTGAAGTAGTCACTCATTTGCACGTGTTTGTTGGAAGCTTTGCTTATTGGGTAGAGTTCATGATCTTAGAAGACTTAGGAGAATTTATTGATAAGGACCTCACTCAAGTAATTTTTGGAAAACCTTTCAAAAGAATGACTAGGTTGAATGAACGGATGATTGATGGTCTGATTACATTCTCTGATGAAGTTGAAGACTTTATCTACCAAATGCCACGCGCTCATCCTAGGTTTAAACATAAGAATATTGAGGATTGTAATAGAATGACCCCTATTCCATTGCTTAGTGAAAGGGATAAGCAAAGTGGACTTAGGTACCATTATGAAAAAACTAAGCGGTATTACAAAAAATGCCTTGAATTAGGAGATGATTACAAAAAGAATGAAAGAACGTTGGAATGGCTTAAGTATGAGCACGTGAGCGTGCACGAGACAACGTAGGAGCACGACTACGAGTCTAGCTACAAGACTCTTAAATAAAGAAAAGCGCTTCGTGGGAGGCAACCCATGCTTAATTGTTTGCTTGTTAGTGTCGTATATATTTTATTGATTGTTTATTCTCATGTTTGAATTTGTAAAAATGCTTTATTTTGTTTTTAACCTCGTCTTAATTGCATATAAAGGTATTTTACATAAAGGATAAGTGTAGGGAGGATTACACACGTTTTCAAAGAAACGTAAACATGAGAATAGCAATTCATTAAAAGATATATATGTGTGTTTGTTCGAGTCAAATGCTTGTATCGAGTCATAATGGATGTTTTGCAGAAATTTTTCCAGATTCTAAAGATGTAAATTTTCCAGAATTTTTTTCAGAAAATCGAAGACCAGTTTTTGTCAGGATAACCTGACGGCGTCAGGAAGGAGTAAAAACAACAGATTACTTTATTTCTCGTTTTCTGAGCTACTTATAAATTTTTGGAATTTTCTAGGTCTTAATTTTCCAGAAATTCTGTAAACATCCATTCCACAAGCATTATATCCTAGTTTAGTAGAGTCTTATATATATTATTACCGCCGATTTTACGCGAAGGTTTCGTTTGTTTTCTTCAAATGTGCAGGTTTTATTTATCAAGAAGAAGAAACAAAAGATTGGAAGGAGCTTTTCACGCATACATTTTTCTTGGAAAGGATTTAACCACCACTTCACACGGATCCTACCGAGCTAATCAGGGGAGTACTAGTTTCTTTCGTTTTTAATTACCTTCCATTATCATAACTTTGATACTTTCGGGGAACATTGGGGACAATGTTCAGTTTAAGTGTAGGGAGGGAAAATAAAACGGGAACTTAGAAACTATGCTTATCCTTGATTATTTGATTTGTCCAACTGTATTTGTGTAATAAACCATGAGAAAATGTCGGTTAGGGTAATTTTGGCACCAAATTTAAAATTTTTCATGACATATAGGAGTGGGCCATTAGTCTTAACAAAAGCGTCTCACGGATAGGAAGTTGCATGACTAGCACAAAAACCCTTTACCACCTAAATTACACCCAAAATGTGAGGATCGCCCTTAGATTAGTAGGAATTAAAGCATTCATCTTTAATGCTTAGAGTGTGAACCGGTAGTATAATAGATTCTAGAACTTGTTTTGTGATGCATCCCGAGATCGCTAGTAAGACTACACTTGTGTAGTTAAGAATAACTAAATGATAAGAGGCATTAGGATAACCCTTGTTTGATACCCGTAATATAATTACTTCTTCCACATCGGTTGAGTAATTCCCCCACACCTTTGCGTTGTACTCATATTTAGTACACGATACCCCTAGTTAACCCCTCAGAGCCTATCCTTTTTGCGGTTCTCGTAATGTTTCGGTTTTTCCGGAATATCAATGAAGAGCATTGTTTACACCCCACCCCCAAATATACACCCAAATCGCCTTAGCCTACCCTGTATGCACTCACTTTTAGTGCATTATTGTTATCACCCTAAACCCTTAGTTCAATTATCTAGTTTCTTGCATGAGTTGCTAAGTCGAGTCATATCTTTTGTACACAGTTTTGGGACGATTGGGACTCATGGGAAAAAGTTAAAGTTTATGAAATGACTAGAAGGGAACGTTAAATTCCCTTATTTGCGTAATAACGTACCCCAAGTGTTTTGATCTTTTCAATTCGGGTCAAATTAGTGTTAGAGTAATAAAAACTCAAGTGTAGGGATGTGCCTATAAATCCCTATCATTTTGATGTTACCGTAGAGGATGGTAAAGTAAAAGTATATGAAAAAAAAAAAAAAAAAAAAAAAAAAAAAAAAAAAACGGGCTACCATCCTACATCTATCCTTTAAATTTATGTTTGTTTGTTTCAGTTATCTAGAGTTTAGAGTGTCGAGTCTTGGCTTAGCAACGCCATTCTTCGTATGCTTGTAACATAAGAGATTTTTGACTTGCCACCACTAAATAGCCTATCCCACCAAACCCTTTGTTTCCCTACCGTAAGCCTAACATTACAACCCTTTAAAGACCTCTTTGATAGTCTTTCCTAGGTGCTTACGCCAAAGCGATGGAGGTTTGATCTATTCTCAAGCCTATGGTAATCTATGTACTAGGACCGGTTAATGAGTGTTTATCTTCCATTTCCAACTTGTTATATTTCATATACACCCGAGAGAGATGTGAGTATCCAAACACCCCATGTGAGGTGCTAGTATGTAATTTCCGTGCTTGTTATGACTTTTGCGGGGCTTATATGTGTTGTGGACTGTTTTAAATCAATGCTTCATGACCCCTAACTTATAAATTAATTGGCTAAAAGCACATTTGCTTGAGGACAAGCAAATACCAAGTGTAGGGATATTTGATAAGGTTTTAAAATGTACCTTTTTGAGGGGTCGTTTAAGCCCTTATTTGATCATTTTTGTATCCGTTATTACTTAATATCGTTCCTTTTCACTTTTTAGGTCTCTTGAAGGCAAATTGCTGTAATGGCACTTATTTGGACGAAAAGGCGCGGATATACAAAGAAAATGGCCAAAGTCAAGAATCGAGACACTCAAGCTGCTGAAATACAAGGTGACGGCGTCACTGCTTAACTGCGACGCCGTCGGAGCATTTTGTGACGGCACAGAAGCCAAATTTCTTATTTTCAAGTGACGGTGTCAGGCTTTAAAAGAGTAGGCCGTCGCAACTCAGACGGCCTAGATTTGATCCAGACGGCGTCAGAAGCTAAAGAGGACGGCGTCACAAGCACAAGGTGACGCCGTCGCAAGATTAACGTGGCCAAGACGAAACCCTAATGACGGCGACCCGACGGCGTCACAAATCATAAGGTGACGTCGTCGCATATGTAATCTTATATATAGAATCCGAATTTTTCAGTATTAGTGTGTAGTCTTTTGGAGTAAAAACCTAAACCGAACCAAGGCTGTCTTGTACAGTATTTTAGGGTTCCAAACCCTATCTTACACCAAGATAAGTGTTTTACTTCATTAATTCAATTATGTCTTTGATTATTTGTGTGTATGCTTGCATGTTCTCCATGTCCGGCTAATTTACTTGTGTGTTTGCTTAGGGAATATGAAACTTAATTATTAAATATTGATTGGTTGTCTCTTATCTTAATTGATTAATGATCTAGTAATGCGATAGGTCATTCATTGTGTAATTAATGCTTGATTAATCTTTTTGAACCTTAGGCTATATTACTTAGAGCGGTTGTAGGCTAAATCATCCAAAGAGGGCCTTAGAGTTAGAGTTTATAATCCCTAGAGGGTTTTGTAGACGAGACCCTTTGGTAAGTTCAAAGAGTTAGGCATAAACGCATACCCTACGACTTTAGACACACAACGCGATTAAGAATAAGGACGTGACAATTCAACCATCAATAGGAGATAATTAAGGAGTAATAAAACCTAAGTGAACACATCTTTAAACTATCATACGAGCACACAATAATTAGACATAGACTACATACACCTTAGATTAGATAATTAGATAAGTAGAGTAATCGGTAGAAATACCAACCCCCAAATCCAAACCCCGAGATTCGTACCTTTCCATTTCCTAAAAAACATAAAAAAGATAAAAAAAATAATCTTCCTCAACCCCAACCTTAGCGTAGTAACTTCTCGCTAGCATTCCTATTCCCCTAGAGAACGATATCAATACCCGTGCTTACCCTAATACTACACTACAACGATTAGGTTCACTGCCTAGGGTGTTATAAAACTTGCTCGAAGAAAAGGAAGTTCCTTTGACCTCGAACGACGCGTGTAGCGTTATCAAGTATGTATAAGCATTAGAAAGCTTGTAGTCGTAGTCGTTTAGTTTTTGTTAGTAGTCAGTTAAGTAACACCGTGGAGGACGAACATGTCTTTACCCACTGTATACCTGATCCACAACACGTAGGAGGCGTATGTTGTAAGATACTATAAATACCCTTTGCCTCCCAAGGCAATGGGTGGAGCTTCATAATATACATTTACTTTCTCTTACTATAATTTCCCATTCTCTCCATCTTTCTCTCTCTAGACTCACTAAATTCGAACCTTGTAATCTTGTGTTTGTGTGTTTATGAAAACTAATATGTTACATGAACATACTTAACTAAATTAATTATGATGATGTGCTACGTGTGTACAAGTTTTAGATTTATAAAAGACGATTTACCAATTTTACCAATAACACATACGAGCAAGTGTACTCGTCCGTTATAGCAAGATTTTGAAGGTAAGTCAGGATCGTTCGCAGGGATTTGAGTGAATCTGATTAACAAGTCTAAATCAACTAAGGAAATCCAAAATCATATAACAACGAAAGTAGATATAATGAAATTCAGATGATTAAAAACTACACTTGCTTAAACTAGTTTCTTATCCTTGATTAGTATGATTGTGTTAACCTCTTAACATGTTGGTTATGATAATTAGTTGGTGTACTAATCTATTGTTCTTACAAGTTAAACCTTCGTCAAGATTTTAGTTCATAAAAACAAGCATTAAGTTTAACCAATCAATTCAAGATCAATTCAAGTTTCATAAGTTTACTTTCAAAAACTTAAACACAAAAACATCCATTTGCTTTATCAAATTTGCTTAAGAAATGGTCAATACAAAAGGTAACCGATTATAGACAAAAGGTTACAATTGATTGTAAACAACTAATCTTACGACCCTTTTGGATGTTTCCAATCAATCCAACTTGATAATCAAAAAGCGTTCTTATTACAACCACACTTTAGTTTCTTTGTTTAATCAAGAATAATGGGTAAAAACAATCATCCATAGACAAAATGATTATAACTAGTTGAATAACAATAAGTTCTTTCGACCTCTATGATTACTATCAACTAGTCAAACTTGATTAACAAATGTCACTATGAAACTTTAGCACAATTGGATCTTAGAATCAACTTGAAATTGAATTAAAACATGTTAACACAATCACAAACTAATCACATGATAATCAACATCATTTAAGCAAGTGTATAAAGAAACTAGCCACTCATAGCAAACATAAACATAAACTCAGAACTTTGGACATTAGAAAACATGATTAAGAGTCTTACAATGCTTGGAATAAGATTACAAATCGTGAAGTAATGATTCCCAAAGTATTGGGGTAGACTCCTTCGGGGTTTTGACCTCTAAATGTGGTACTTTTGGAACTCCAAACTTTCCTGAACTTCTAAGGACGAATTTGAGAGCTAAGAGCTTTGTTTGATGAGTAGAGAGAGTTGTATTAAAGTGTGTGTCTCATATGCTCACAAGAGGTCTCTATTTATACTAGTTCCAAGGCCTAGGGTATTAATTGCTGAACTTGGCCTCCAAGGAGTTAGGAAGGGACTAGAATACACCAAGGGGAGGACCTAGAATCGTTTGGATACAATGTGGAAGCTTAATGATGAAGAAATGGCAGAAACAGGTCTTCCAACCCGATCGGTGGCATGACCAGCCGATCCGGTTGGTCTTCTAGCATTACCCCAACCGAATCGGTTGCGGGTGGCAACCGATCGGTTGGTCCGTCTTCAAAGGTACTTTTTGACCATAATCTAGCCGATCCGGTTACGGGTACAACCGATTCGGCTGGTCTTCCTGAGTGACGGAAAATCGACGTTTATCCTGATTCTGACTTGTAGAGCTTGGTTCTTCAATCATCTTGGTCTTCTATGGTACTTGAAATGCTGATTTGTGCTTGACATGCTTCACTGAAACGGGAGTCTTCCTTTTATTGAACATTCTTTAACTTTTCCTTCCGTTTCCCTGCACTTGGTTATAAATACTAGACAAACATCTTTTGATGCAATTAAGTACTAAAATCATACAAATATAACCAAATAACATATACAAAAGCACACATAACGCTACTGAAAAGATGTACAATCTGAGTGTTATCATATGAACACCACCTCTTGGTTTCAATAGTAATTTCAAGTTAATTTATTACTTTAGAATAATGTAGGACTGCATTATATCTCATTTATTTATGCCATTCCAAAAATACATAAATTTTCAAATTGAAGTCGTATTAGATTGCTTCATTTATTTATGTCATTCCAATAATACATAAATATTTAGTTTGAAGTAGTCTTATATACCATCTTGACACATGTTCTACATATTGCTTCATTTATTTATGTCATTCCAATAATGCATAAATATTTAGTTTGAAGTAGTCTTATATATCATCTTGACACATGTAAATTTATTCCAGATACGATCCCACGTAACATGGAGACTTACCTTGTTGTTGCAATCTAGCTAAGCTCTCACATAACGTAAATTACAACACCAAGTGTTTCTGGGATTAGATATGTAGAAGTCATATTAGAACGTTAGTCTCTTACCTTGCATTTAAGAGAATCCGTTAAATCATATTTCTATGTGTTGTACCTTGCTCACAATAAAGATTTCTCCCACTTGTGCATGGAACAACATCATGTAGCAGATAAACAACACGACACAAGTTTGCTTATGTGATCAATATGATTGGGTCATTGATATTAGCATAACTAGTAGATGTAGAATGTCATTGTCTAGTAAGGAAACATTCATGACTATCCTTAAAAACATAAGTTTCTACAAGTGGAAAGTAATTATCTTAAGACATTCTAGAGATAATCTGGGTTACTACCAAGATGACAAAGCTTGTAACTCCCACTGAATTAGAGATCATTACATTAATTCGTTATTCAGTAATAAGAATACAATGCTCCCACTGGATTTGACAACATTGTAAGTGTTTCATTAACCAGTGAAAGAAAATAGTGTTCTATTTACTTCCTTACACCTTTGAGAAAGTCCATACATAAAAATTACTTATGTACTAAAAGAGTGTATTCTACTATGTAGATGATGGATTATCCATCAATGTTATTAACTTGAATAATAAGGCACGCAATTTCTTCCTTAATAGGTCTACCATTCCAACAATTGTATGTAGTACCTTTAAATGGTCAAAGCACAACAACTAGATATATTATGTTAGTTTGCCTTTTACCAATTTTGCGGTAAATTAGTCTAACTTCTAATTAATAACTCAGAAAATATGCAATTTTCTTAACTATTAAAAGTTGCTTATGAGTTATGTATTTAGAATTTAGACAATTCTAATTTTCCTATCATACCCTTCTCATTCATGAAAAGGAATAGGATTGAATCTTACTCTTTTCTCATGAAAAGAGGACTAAGATTACCATTTTAGTAAAGTTGACTCTACCAAAAACCCTTACAGGTGTAGATCAATATACCAATACAAGAATATTCCACGTTTATGGTTTAGTATTGCATTAATACATTTGAAGAATTAGCAAAATTCAATTTTAGTATTTTCGATAATTAAACTATTCAAGAAAATAAAATACCCAAGGTAATATCCATATAACCATAGAATTTTCTCAAAAAACTAGGATCCAAATTATCATAGTTCCATTATATCAGTTGATCTGCTAGCAATGAAAGCATATAATAAGGTAATCTGTCGAACAATAATTGGCAAACAATTTCTAATTCCCAGATCATTATGGGATTTACATTGCCAAACAATATTGCAACGTAAACAATTTTTATCCCCATCTTATGCCTTGAGTCCAGGTCTCACTTACTACTCAATTTAAGTCGTCTAACTTAAAGATCTGCAAATGTGTCCAGTTGAGGTCTCACACAGCATGAATATTTACCTTTCCATCACAATCTTGCCAAGTTCTCACATGACGTAACTTGTAACTTCAAGTGTTCCTTTAACTAGATGGCACTAACTTAATTTTATTGTACTAGTTTTGATTATGGTGTCAAATCAAAATATGTACGAAGAAGCAGGCATAAAACTTCGTATCAATAGTTTTAATAAAAACCTTTTTATTATCCAATTCACAACAATTAAATTAACAAAGTTTTGATTGAGTTATTGGGTTCACCAATCAAAGATTTTACCTTTAATTTTGTCTATTATATCGTACTTTTGCATAAGTCCAAAGACTTAGTGTTTCGGATAATTACCACAAAGTGGCGCATGGAATAAAAGCTAATTCCCCTGAAGATAATTTTGTACATAAAATAGCCTACTTGGTAACTCCAATTTGACGCGCAAAGAAGCGGAGAATTTGCTCAGCGCAAAGCATCAAACCTCCTTCTTTCGGGTCACAATTAAATGCGCCCCTCTCCTTATACCTCTCTTATAGTTTGTGAAAATTGGGTGAGCCGTTCTCACTATTTGGTACAAAACTCATCACTCAATTAAACTAACTCTTCAGAGAAAAAAAAATCAAATTTCACCATTGTTTAGTCCAATTTATTTTTCTATTCATGAAATTACTTTTTTTCTTAACTTGTCAAACGAAATAAACAAACAAGTAAGTAAAAAATAAACAATTAAAACAACGTGCACATAACTAACAATTAATATGCGTAAACAAGTAGCCACATGGAACTTATTCGATAAAACCTATTAATAATCAATTCTAGGTTAAACTATGTATATATCAACTAGGGCTTTCACTTACTAAG
This sequence comes from Chrysanthemum seticuspe, assembly GCA_019973895.1. NCBI lineage: Eukaryota > Viridiplantae > Streptophyta > Magnoliopsida > Asterales > Asteraceae > Chrysanthemum > Chrysanthemum seticuspe. The sequence goes on along the minus strand of BPTQ01000005.1, from coordinate 93,461,700 downwards.
GCAAGTGAGCCACATACATCGATAAATCGATTGTGTAAGCCATAGTCAAACATATACCAAATTGCACACAATTGATTCATTAATATATATATTGAGGTCTTCCCCAATTCAAGAATTATCAAAACTATACATGTGATAAATAACTTAACAATTAATAATTCAAACAACAATCCATGACAAACATGCATGTCTCATCATGGATTCAACATAACAATTATTCAATTAGCCACAAGATCGCATACAATTCCATGTCAAATAACAATTATTCACGAATTAATTCACGTAACATATATACAATTGTAGGTTTAATTATCAATTAACAAAACAATTTATAAACCCTAAAAAATTTCAAATCGACATAAAAAAATTATTAAAACAATTAGGGCAAAAGCCTTAACCCTAGATTTATGGTTTTGAAACAATAACCAAAACCTAGAATTAATCATATCACAACTACAATACAATATTCGTTTTTTACGTGTTTAGTAAGTAATTACTCATTAAACCAAGCTCGTGATGCCACTGTTGGAATTATATAACATGACAACTCATTAATATAAACAATAAACATCAAAGTAATCATGCGGAAGCGTAAAGAACATATAATGAATAATTAATTAACTAAAATATAAAAGTATGCGTACCTTTTGATTCTAGCTAAACAAGAATCAATCCAAGCAACTCTTCAATTAAGATGAACCATAATTAGGGTTTATAAGGATTATTAGAATTGCCCCTTACCAATTTTGCAATTCAATCCAAGATACTAACAATAATGTGTTAGTACCACGTTCTTGTACACACGTACTATTAACGAATTAAAGTAAATGCTAGTTTAGTAAACACAAAACATTTTAATTGGAAAAACCAAACCAATCGACCCTAAAAGGGTTATAATTGATTGATCACCAAAAGAGAAGGAAAATAAACCAATTTAGGGCTTAGTGTGTGTATAAAAGTCCACCAAACAATGACCCCTTTTGTTTGTTTATATAGGATGACAAAACTTGGAGAACAAGTTGGGATTGGGTTGGGTTTACCCCTTGCCAATCGGATTTAGTAACCCACAAGGGTGTCTAGATCTTTCTTGTTTCCTATTTTTCATCTATAGTCCTTTCCTTATTTTACTTAATGACCGTTAGTCCATTACAATTAATTACTTAATGCTCGTTAATCATTTTGTGTAATTAATAACTAAATACAACGTTTTATATTTAAGGGAAAATGATGCAAATAGACCGCGCGCCCTGAGGCTAGTCACTTTCCGGACCACTTTTATTTTTTATTTGAAAATGGATCGAGGGCAACCGCTGTCATTGCGCAACTCATCGACATTGTGAAAAGTGTCTCATATGTGTAAGGTATTGTTTTTTGGGCAACTAAAAAGCGCTGGGAAACCGTATATTTTTAAAAAGGGTTTTATCGTCATTTCACGTTAGACAAAAAAGTACCCATTTGAATAGTAAAAGTACAGTGGATTTATATTCAAAATCCAAAAGTCACTGACCAAAAAAACATCCATAGTTACCGTTTTTCTCTGTTTTTGCTTCTCGCACAAAAGCATTCTTACTTACAGTACTATTTTCACAAATTAAACCGTCTTCTTCGTCAGTCCCCTCTCTTCCTTGTAACGTCAGTTATGTCACCATCTTTAAAGCTATAGTGTTGATTGCAAACCACATTCGATTGATCAAGTTTTAAAAAAATGTTCCCAAATATGGTACGTAAATATTCTTCTCGTTGTTTATTACATATGATTATTTCCAATTGGTTCTATGTTATAATAAATCGTTTTTGTTATTCGATTAATACCTATGTTAGATAGGTGTTAATTCCATTTTATAATCCATTGCTCTTTTTTATGTGTATCTGATTCGTAATTATGTAGGGTATGATACCTTAAATGCCGTTTGTTAAGTATGTAACATTACTTGGTTCATCAAAAAATTTAGTGGTAGCTTGTAGACTAATAAGGAGTGGTTTATATGCATCATATATGCAATTGTTTACGACGTTGGTATAGATTCCTTCCATGGCCTGAATTATTTTTGGTTTTTGTTGACCCTTTTTAGGACTATGAAGCTAAGTTAATCATTACCGCTCTTCTACAGCTTGTTTAGAGGCTTCTTCATGCTTTACCATTTCCTTTTCTTTAGCAATTTCTTTAGCATTTACTTCCATATGTAATCTTTTAGCAATTTTTCATCAAAAGCTATCTGCTCCTCTGTACTTTCAAACACCAAAGTTGGATCTGCAATCCCTTTACCCTTTCCAATATCAGTTTCAGTAACTACATCTTTCTGCACAGGTTCACCAATGTTTAGACTCTTAGCAATAGGTCTAGGTGCAGGGATATGGTGAGATTGCTTTTGGTTGACCAATTGTATGGCAATCTCATTGTCAGCCTCTTTTGATTTTGGTGTTGGTATTATTGATGTGGTTATAATTGTAGCAGTGGTTGCCTCTGCAGTGGAAATGTCTGAACTGGCAGTGAGTAGAATAATAGTAGCAGTGGTTACTGCAATACTAGCAGTGGATGCAGCAATACTGGCAGTGGTTGCCTGCACCCCTTCATTCTCCTTTTCTTCAACTGCAACCTTTAAAGAATCATCTATTACTGGTTCTTTACCTTCCATGTGAGCCACACTTAAAAAACACACACAAACTCTAATAGAAACCAGTTCTGGATAGTAATCGCATGTCCGTCGTCTCCGTCATGTATTTTCAAATTGAATCCGGCGTTGTTTATCTCCGTCATTGACTTTGGTATTGACTCTGTAATTTCTTTTTTTTTGATTGAATCTAATTCAGTTTTTAACAACTTTTATCCGGCGTTGACTATCTCATGTGAATATGTTTATTGAATTTCATATTTATTTTTTTCACTTGTGAAGATGTTAATTGATTTATTCGATAGTATTTGTTTGTTACTTTTGACTATCTCATTATATGTTTTTTTTATTACATATCTATTTTTGCACATGTGAAGATGTTTATTGATTTATTTAGATACTGTTTTTACTGTTTGTTTATTATGTTGACTATCTGATGTTTTTAGATTGCATAAATCATAGTTTATCTTTGATTATTTGAGGTATGAAAAATTTTTGTTTCCTAGTGAATAATATCAGTAACTAATCGAATTTTGAGTTTATTATTGTAATTAAGTTTAGTTAGAGTATATTCGCATGTGAAGAATATCGAGATTAGCTATTATTTTGATTATTTATGTTTTCACAAATGATATCATAAAATCATAACATAAAATTTGATGCAGTAATCTAGTACCTTGTTAATTAGATAAATACTTATTACCTTACATACCAAATAAGTCCAAAATAGCACATTCTTAAACATATACAAAACACATTCATAATCCTAAAAATCATCAGCATCAGCTGCAACTTCTTTGAGTATGTTGATAAGCTTTTTGGCACATTCAACCATCTCTTGATACTTAGCTTTGACAACAGCATTATGATCTTTCAAATTCTTAAAACTGGTTTTCATCTCTTCATACTTCGCTTTAGCATCATCATTATAATCTTTGTAAATCTTAAAATCAGCTATCGCCTCTTCACACGTTGCTTCCAAATTAGCATTATCATCTTTGATCCTCTTGAAACGCGGTTTCATATCTTCATACTCACATTCATACTCTGGAAGTTGTTCAATCATTCTCTTCCTCTTATCAATCAGCTCTTGTTTCTCTCTAAAATTTCCTTCTATTGGGAAAGTCTTTACCGGCTCACAAGCAATTACCATTCTCTTGAAACGGTCTATCATGTCTTTAAATAAATAATCGTGCAAATTACTACAATTCGGAGTGCCTGTACCATCTTGACACAAAGAACACGGCATTTCGTAAATGATTGTGATGATTGATAATCTAATTGATCTAAATGTTAATTGACTAAAATATCACAGTAGAAGTGAAAGGTAAATTTCACAAATGAAATGGTATTTTAGTTTTTGTGTAGATAGATGTATTATTTATTGATAATTTGAATTGGTGTATAGTGTGAATAATCCAAAGTAACTGTAAGAATTGGTGTTTGCAAATGGGTTTTTTTGTGGTCACTAAGAGTTAGAGTACCAGTGGCCTCTACATTTTACTTTTTTTTTACTTTTTTTATGAACTCTAGCATTTGGCTATTTTGTTTTCACCTGTTTAAAAGTAAGGATGTCAGTTGCTTTTTGGGAAATGGTTTTTGTATTTTTAAATCAATTTAATAATCTTCAACAATCAACATCCACACATTCCTCGAGCATGAGCCATGCATCAAGTCATAAAAGACTTGATGCATTGAATACACTTAAATGGTTGAGGTAAAAAGCTTTTGCAAAACCAACTACTCCACTGCAAAAAGCTTTTGCAATAACTTTTGCATATTTAATGTTGGGTGTAAATAAAAGTTTAATAAATACAAAAGCTTTTTGACAATAGCTTCAAACGCTTGAAGTTTTACAATTGTTTTTGTAAAAAGTCTTCTTCAAAGTTATTGCCACAATGGAACAACTCATTTGAATATCTTATTAGAATAGTAAAAAGTCTTTCATCAAGTTGCCATTGCGGATGCTTACCCTGGGTGACTTTCATCGAAGAATCAAAATAAAAAAATCGTTGTCCTTTTCTTCTTTTTTATAAACAAATCCAGGTTTGTTGTACTCCCCCGTATGTACTTTGTTACCTTATTCGTTCATATATTTATAGAGTACATGAATATAAATAATTGTGCAGCTTTATATTTTATATTATATCATTAAATATTTATTTAATTAAAAGTTATTGAAATTGTTATTAGGGTTTATGTTTTATAGGTATGGTCACTATACCCTTTAAAGTCTAGTGGTTGATTCTAATTGTTATTAGGCTTTATGTTTTATAGGACATGGCAGAAACCAAATAAGCATATTTAAAGTTCACCACAATGGGAAATTTGAATTTTAGCCACTCCGCTATGTAGACGGTCTCCTTGCTGATGTCTGGTGTTTTAGCTCCACCAGGGTTGCATTTACCAGGGTGCTTGATCATGTTTTGAATGATATTGGAGGGGGAAAATGGGCTTTATTTTATGTTACACCAAATAAGGCACTCGAAGATGGGTTAACATTGTTGCACACAGACAATGACGTTCGACGAATGTATAACCTTGCGAATGAGAATGGATCCATGGACGTCTACATTGTGCACAAGCTACAGGCTTTGTCACAATTTTATTTCAAAAACACGGTATGGCAGGAAGAGGACGCTGGCATGCAATGCGGTAGTGCAACACCTTTCAAAAGAAGGAAGCTAACAAAGCGTGTTTCTATCACGAAAACTGAAAGAGGGTTTGAGATCATAGAAAAAAAGGGCTAGTGCATAAGGAAATCACTCACACATTTCTTTTAGCCAATAACAATAAGGTTACAACCAATCATATCGCAACACAACACAACACATGCCTTTGATGCATGGTTCCACCTGTTATGAATGTTTGTTGCCTTTAAAAAATAATTATGAGTTTATGCTGCCAACCATGCGATAGTGCTTCTATCGAAAACTTAGTGCTGTTAGGTTTATGCTGTTAAGTCTATCCTTTATGATCATATGGTTAAGAATTATGGTTGCCCGATCGTACAACAAGTATTGCCCAATTATGGCTTTTAGTTGCCCAGATTGTAAATTGGACGGTGGCCTAGGTTCAAACGAAATTGCCCAATAACATAAACTTGATTTTCATAATTTTCGAGTCTAGATAGTAGCTGACGATGACGGTTGCGTTTTCTGATTAGAATAGCACAATTGGGGATAAATACGCCCAAAAATACTAACAACTGCTACAGGAGTTAAAACAGTTGTCTTGAAAGTACAAATTCATTTTGATTCAATTGGAGATAAAAAAAATAGAGTTACAACTGCTAGGGCAAAACATATTTTAGACCCACACATATCATAATTCGCAACACCTAACAATTTGTTGCAATCAATTTCAAAATAAACATCAATGGTGCCCAACTCTTCTGCTGCAACTCACAACATGGTTGCGTTTTTGGAAAAACCAAAGGAGGCTAGACTTAACTATGTGCATATGTGAATATGCAACCACTGCTACAGTTTACCCAACCACTGCTAGTGTCGCTGAAACCACCGCTAGTGTCGACGCAAATATCAACTTTGTTTCTGTTTTCCAAATGACTAGTTGAAGTTCAAATTTTAAAAGTGAAATTTAAAGCGCCGATATGAATGATTTACTTCAGTTTGTCAAACGCGCATAAGCAACATTTCCAAAATCAACAACAGATGTGGAAGCTACATTTTACCAAAAAAAAGTATATACAAGCATAGCAAACTTTCAGTACAAAAAAGGATAATAAACCGATAAATTCAAACTGTTTGTAATTACGGATAAGGCTTATCCAAATACCAAAAAAGGAGAGAAAATCTGCAAGTAAATATTCACGTTCCTTCCCTAGAAAATTTATGACAAATCCAGCAGGAAAAATAGATGCCCAGGGTAGGAGCCTAGGCACGTGCCTACCCACAAAACAGTAAATGAAAATTAATGATACCGCGTGCAAGAACAGTAAAATCCTCGCTATAAATACGTGAGGTAAATAAAGGGAAAGCACATAAAAAAAACTAAAACAACCATTCCTCTACCAACAAAAAACACCAAAGAGAAGTTGAAGATGTTAACAACCCGTTGCCCACGCACCGTCGGTTCCAAAAAGCCCATACATAGCCTAAACCTTTACCCCCCCCCCCCAAAAAAAACATAAGCGCAAAGCAGATGCTGCGACAACTGAAACATGTTCTTAAATGACTACTAATAACAATTAGTCATTTCTAAGATGACTAAATTGACCCATCTCCGCGACCATTCACAACATTCCTTCAACCAAAACCCATGTCCTTTGAGGTTTGTGGAAGCCTGCCCAGACCATATGGCATACCAAAGGTGGGAGTTTAAACCGATTAGACTCTCATTAGCCATTTGGGATGTTCAAAGTTCAGGCAGTTCCTTCTTAACCTCGCTCTTCCTGAGCGGAAGAAGGAAGTATATCATGGGTATTGGGTCGAAGGAGTGATAGAATGTGCAAAGAGAGGCAAACAACACGGTTGGCAATTATGGTCTCAGTCCTCTGTTGATTGCAGCCCGGCCCCCGAAGCAAGTGTACGTCTACCAATCCTGGAAGATCGGGTTGGATAGACTGGGTTAAAGGTAAAAATGACGAGCTTGTGGCCAGGATAAAAAAAGAGTAAACCACATAAAGAATTCACAAAAAAAATCCCATGCTAACGTGTAGGGGATGATTGGTGTATTTTGTGACAGTTCTCTCTCCTCACTCCAATTCAAACCTATCACGTCAGCATGTGGATTTGTTTTTTGTGAATTCTTTATGTGGTTCTACCATTGCTCTAAAATAAAAGATGCGCGGATGGAAAAGCAACCCCACTAAAAGCTCTTCCAGTACCGCGCAAAGGGGCGGATTTACACGGGAAACCCCTTGAGAGGCCTATCGAACTTCTCAGGGAATCCCATGGAAAAATACGGCCGCCCCACGAGGAAGCAAGCCACGGGAAATCCTTCAAGAAAATGATAGCAAACAAGAAGGATTCCACACTCACATGAGAGAGGCAAAATACCAACACCGTTAAGTCGCGTACCACTGCTAATGTAGTTTTTCACTGCTAATATGATTGTGTCTGTTTAATATGTAACGTTCTAGAATTTCTTGGGTAGGATGTTTTGTATTAGATAAGTATGCTAAGTATAATTATCGTGTAGAGTACATACTGTATATTGTAAAGGACTCCTTAGCCTATAAAAGGAGGTCATAGGCTAGAGTTTGATATAACTTTTCGTCATATTTAGAGTCGATACACTTCAAGGTTGTAATCGCTAATACTATTCAGAGTCTATTCATGTATTAATAATATATCCACGTGTTTTATAGACCATAACTTATTGTAAAAATATCAACATCTTCACTTTGACGTAAGCACATAACGCTTCAGGTTACTAGATGTGTGGAGTGAGTTGATTATTTTGAGGTTTATGCGACATTTCTAAACGTCAAAAAATGGTACAATGCTTTTATGATTGATTACTTAAATTAAATATCTGTAATTATAAAATGAATTGGTTGTATACTTACAACTGCTAGTTAATTTTTACTACTGCTAGTTATTCTGACTACTGCTAGTAAACTGAATAGGTTGTATACTTACAACTGCTAGTATTATACGCACAACTTCTAGTTATTCTAACAACTACTAGTGATAGAAGTTGCCCTACGTACAACAGTTAGTTGCCAAATTGATATTTGGAAACAACTGCTAGTTGGCGAGATGAAATAAAAATGGATAATGGCAACGTTTCATACAGACGACAACCTACTACGTATTATGATTACTACATAATTATAAGTTTAATGGTTACATATTATATAACCCCTTGATAAACAGACACACCAAATTTAATTGACACAGGGTATTCAACCCATACATAAAACTACAACCACTAGAAAAATTTACAACGGCTGTGACGGAAGATCGGGGGAGTTTCAATAGCTTCCTAGCGAACTCCCAATTCTTCTTGATATTATCATAACCATCGTCCATCAAATCGCTGGCCTTATATACATTTTCTTTAATGACGTGGAACAAGCTAGTATAAACTTTATTATGTGTAATTCATTATGTGATCTAGGAAAGGATTGAAAAATCACAGTCTGAATCTGCCCATGGCTGAATGTGGTTGTGTCTAAATCTAATGAACGTTGATCCAAAGGTAAAACACTAAGCGCGTGTGCAGCCTGGAAAATCAAATAGTATTGAGATACAAAAACATGCCAGTTTATGGATGTTTATTTGATACGTATGAAATAAAGTATTACACTTACTCTGGTTTCTAGCATTTTCAAGTTTGGAGATCCGCGAATCATTTGGACGATGAGTGACACGATAACAATCTCGCCAAAATCAACTCCTTTTAGATTCAGATTAACGAGGGATACAAACGACAAAGGGACATTCATCCTGGAATAACCATCACGCATCAACTACAACAGGTCGACTTTTGGGTTAGTTTCAAAGATTAAAACGGTCTTACCGTGCAATAGTCAAAATTCAATGTAAGGGTCTCAAGAGATGGAAGTCTTGTCAGGTGAAAGATATTGGATGCTATGATTGTCGTGACAGCATTCGAAATACCGAATGACAAATGTAACTTCTTCAAATTCCTAAGACTTGCAAGATTCCATAGTTTCATCCCCGTTTGTACTCTCAACATCCAATCTAAGAGACTCAAGTAAGGGACAACCAGCAATTAAATCCCAAACTGTACCGGTTAGAAATTTGACTAAACACAATTCTAAGCTCAGTAAATTTGGAAAAGTAGTGAAAAACACCAAACTAGGAAAATCACAACAATGAATTTCAAGATGTTTCAATTCAATACGCATGTAAAGTTGGGTTGGCAATGTAACTGGTTGTCCATACCAGTTTCTAATTGTGAGGTCCTCAATTCCTTGCATTAACAAAAACATAAGCCAATCACAAATCTCTTCATAATTCAAGTCTTCCATTCCAGACAACGGTTTGGGATCTACAGAGAAGACAAACTTTTTTATGGGACCCGTAAGCTGATTTAAAAGTCTAGTAACATGCCTCCCATCAAACTTATATGTTAAATAATAAAAGAAATCCTCATCAATTATGACTTCGGTGAGCAAGGTCCACTTAAACCTCCAGTTTGTAGATAAAATAGAGATGCTCACCGCTTCTTTTATTGGCAACCGATTCAAAATGTTACCGATCACTGTATCTGGCATGTTGCTAATAAAACCTCTCATACTGGTGATAACATTAGCTCGAAAAGACATGGTTTTTGATGAGTGTGTAAATACTCATCATTTTTGGTCAAATCTGAACTGCAAAACATTTAAAAACACTCAGAAATGCATCAAAATACTGAAAATATCCCAAAATTGTATTTTATATGTTTCAGATGCAAAATGTTTAAAATCAGATGAAAAGCGAGCTAAGTTTGCATAATTGGCAGTTTCAGTCCCTCAACTTTCAAATCTTGACAAAATCAGTCCTTGAGCATTTGTTTTGGAATAAAAGTCAACCCAAGTCCTTTCAAAATCAAAATTTATCAAAAATGATCCTTGGGTAAAAAGTTTGGAGAATTTACAAGTTTGGTCCTTCAACTTTCAAAATTGGCAAAAATAGTCCTTGGAAGTTTAAAAATGGAAAATTATCTTTTATGGTCCTTGTACTAATGAAACTTGGCAAGATTGACCCTTGGTATAACTTTGAAAATTTGGCAGTTTTGGTCCCTCAAGTTTTGCCAAATTACAAAAATGGTCCTTGTTTTTAATACCAAACCCAAACGGACCCTTTGTATTATTTACCCCTGTCAAAACAACCTTGACCCCCTGCCAAAGCCACTTGACCCCCCCAACTTGACCCCCTGCCTAATAATACTCCCCCGGTCAAACACCCAGTCAAACCCCCACCCCTTTTTCCCTTCTTTTTCCTTTCTTCTTCACCCACTCCCTCTGCAACACTCCACACCCCTCACCTCCAGCTATCCTTCACCTCTCCATGTCCCCTCCACCTCCACAACAAACCAAATGCATTAAATGCATCTCTTCCCTTGCACTCAATCAAACCCCAGTTGCTATATCTTTTTGGCGCCAAAATCGAATCCACGGCCAATATCAGCTCTAATAATCCAATGGCCCAGATTAGAAGTGGGAAATGCTCAGAGTACAAGTGGGAAGCCTTTTGCTGATAAATAGAAGGAAGAGAAGGAGAGATAGAGAGTAGTTTTTAGTTTCAATTTCCTTGTGTGTCGTTTTTAATTTAATTATCCTAATTAGTTTCTAAAATTGTAATCTTAAGTTTTCTTGTACTGAACTAAAACCATTTAGTCTTTGTAATTTACTTTCAAGTATTAATTCAAGGTTTTATCAAAGTTTCATGTTTTTATGTTTCCTGTTATAAAATCAGTTTTCATGCTCTTATACTCAAGCTTCAATTAGCTTATCTATAATTCCAATAAGCTTATTTAAGCTACTCATAGCTTTTAGTAAGCTCAAGAATCAGTTCCAAGCAGACTTGGTACTTGGTCAATAAAAGTCAAAGGTGTGGAAATTGGAGTTGAAGTGAATCTGGTTAGCTGATATGGAGTTGGATATTGGTTAATTGATTTGATTTGAGGTTGAGAACAGGTTAGGATAGTGGTTACTTGATCTCATTGTGCATGCCATTGTGACAGGACACTTGTAAGTCCAATTCTGCTTTTATGTTCTTAATCAGTGGTATAACTTTAGTGATTGTTGCTTGTTGATTCTTAGTGTAGTTTAGTTCATTGATTTCCAGCTTGTTTGATTAGTAGTTATCATTGTTTACCTAAAGTAATCTCTGCATCATTTCTAGGTAAGTCTGCTTAATTAGACTCAGATTTGCTTAATCTGCATAATCATAGCTAGTTAGATTTAGTGTTAGTTTACTGTTCTATTTGCATAATTTAGGTGCTCTATTATGTTTTGAAGTAATCATGGTTCAGTATTAGAGATTTGATTAGTGGAATTGTTTCATTAAACTAGTGTTTGGATTAGCTTACATCACCAAGTTGCAGGCTTCTATATGTCCTAGGAGCAGTGGTTTTACTTTCATTTAGTTGTTAGTGGTAGTTTCTAGTCAAAAACTTGTGCTCATTTTCATTCATAGTCAAAATTCACTTTAATCCCATTCATTGTTTACATTAGTTAAGTTCAAGAGTATACAAGCTTGCATTTAGACTTAGAATCACATAGGATAGCATTATCAGGTCTCCTTTCATCATAAAACATCAAATATAACCAGTGTTGAAAGATCAAATCTCAAATTAGTCAAACTCTCAAAACTGTTAAAAAAGTCAAAAGTGTCAAAACAGTTTTTCACCAACCTTTGTTGATTTTTCATAGCTTCAATTTTGGTTCAATTCAAGTGAAATTTTGGACTTAACAAGTTCAATTGGTCTTGAGTTGGAATCTGATTTTAGTGGAATTTTAGTAATAATCTATAAGCTCCTACATAGCTTGCAAATGGGTCAAAAGTGCCCTGTGCACACACTCAGTGAATACTGAGTCTGCACAGGTTTGTGCAAAGCTCACAACAAGCTCATGGGAGCTTGTCTTGGGCTAATTCTTGGTTTATGAACTCCTTGCCAGGTCTACTTGAGATTGTGGTATTTGGTTTTGGGTTCCAACTAGGGTAGACAGCTTATTTTTAAGCTTGAAATCAGCTCCTCAGAACTGAATTCACTTGTTTGATTTTGTACTCATAAGCTTGTAGCTGGTTATCTAGAGGTTTAGGTCTGTTGAAATAGGTTAGTATTAAGTAGATTTTACATACTCTAGCTTCTGTGATAATCTGGTGCTCATTTGGTACATTTAGCTTTTTACAAGTGCTTATTTATAAGCACTTTTCATTACAGAACCAAATTATTGCACACTAGCATAGGTTTTCTTAATTTTCATAGGTTTAGAATATAATTTTAGACTTTTCCTGAATTTTTCATAATTTTTCATCACTGTTTGCTATTTTTCTTATTTTAAATCAGTTTTTAAGACTTTTTAAATATCTTTTAATACAAATAAATCAGAAAATCTTCAAAAAAATAAGTTTTCATATTTCATAGATTAATATAAATATAAAAAGCCAAAAAAATATTTTTCCATAATTTTCCTAGTTTAAATAGTAATTTTTAGCAATTTAATTAGTTTTAAATAGTTTTTAAATCATAGAAATTAGAATATAAATCAGAAAAATACAAAATTAGTTTTGAAAATTCTATTTAGTTATTTTAGATTTTTGAAAAATAGTTTCACAATTTTCCTCTTTAATTTCATAATTTTTAGTATTTTAATTTAGTTTTAAAGTTTAAAATTAGTTTTTAATTCAAATTTATAAAAGAAAAATCAAGAAAATCCAATTTTAAAAATAGTGATAGCGTTTATTTAATAATTTAGCTTTTTAATTTTCTTTCTCAGATTTTTCCTTTGTCATCTAGTATTATCATACCCCTTTTCCTGTTCAATATCACTCGATCACTACACGTTTAGCTTCGATCGCACAGCTCGTTGGGACTTAACGACCTGGGGAAACACTAAACTCTCCTGGACTTAATTGCTTTGGTTTTAGACTGTTTGACTTTTATTACGGTTGACCATTCACAAGTGGTTGACTTGTGTAATAAACCTGACCGTTTGGGACCGATCAAATTTTGGCGCCGCTGCCGGGGAGCTGTGCTAATAGTCTTACGTTTAGCAGATTAGTGATTTGAATATTCACTCCTTGTTCATACCATCTATATATATTTATATTTTCTTGTAAAAATCCAAAAACATCTTAAAACCATAAAACCCAAAAAGATTTTCTTTCTTATTTTTACAAAATGTTTATCCAAAAATCCAAAAATATCCATCTTTACCCTCTCACATCTTTGATTCTTCATCCCTACCCCTCTGAAAACATTTGATTCTTTCTATGTCTCATCCTCACCCTCTTGGTTGTCAATGGTGTGGTGGTCCTTATAATGGTGGCAATTGCCCCAGTTGTAGCATGGTGGAGTCAGGAAACGGGTTTGTCTATAACCAAGCTCCCTATCCTTACCATGACACATCTGATTCATTCTACTAGCCACCACATCATGAGATACTGACATATCTGTGTGAGTTTTGTGGAGGTCCTCACCAAGGATTTGAGTGTCAATCCGGAAACACGTTTGTCTATGAACAGTTTTCCGGCGATGCTCAGAACCTTGGTTATAACCAATATCCATATGATTCACCAGTCCAGACTCAACAGTTTTACTGTTGTGAGTACTGTGGTGGTTCACACTACAGTTCTGATTGTCAATCAAGAAACACGCTTGTCTATGAGCAGGTTCCTGATAACAATTATGACTACAGCACATACGACTCACAGCCACATCAGTTTTACTGTTGTGATTACTGTGGAGGTCCACACGTCAGCTCGGATTGTCAAACGGGGAATACATTTCCTTGTGACAATTTTGACACATCGCATCATGACCTACTTCCACAGTACCAAATGAATCAAGCACTTCTTCTAGAAATGCAAAATATAATGGAAATCATTGATGATCTTAAGGGTTTAGTTAAAGACTTTGCCCAAAGAAACACTCATCAAAAATCCATGGAAGAATTGCCGGCTGAAGAGCAGGCTACTAGAATAAATTCTCAAGATGCATATGAAAAATCTATTATGGAATCAATTGCAAAAGAAAAAGCAGCCAGATCTAGCTCTCAGTTCTGTTTTATTCCTGATGACAGTGATGATGACGATACACTTGATATCCTTCAATTCTATAAAGATTCATCAAGTTCATCAGTTGATATCCCAGCAGTTGAGATTCCATCTCAAATAACTGCTATCACACCCGAAACTCCCACTCATTCTCTGAACATGGGGGACAAGCATCTTGACACTGTTCCTGAAAAGGAATCGGACGAATTCATAAAGTCTAGTGTTGATAACCTTATCCCAATCCCGAGAGAGTCACAGGGAATTTCTAATCATATGTGTGATTCTCTTTCCCCTCTTGAGTATTCTCTAGATCATTTTGAGACTTTCTCCGATTTTAGCGACGATTGTGCTTCTTATGGAGATATCGAGTATGTCGAGGCATCACCCCCACAGTCTAATCCTCTTCTTGAGGAGTTCACCGATGAACTCACTCACATCAGCCCACTTTCATCAGAAAGTGACGATGATCTATTTGATGTCGAAGCCGATCTTGGAGAAATTGAAAATCTCCCATATAATGATCATTCACTCATTTCTTGTCCCATTTCCGACTCTTCCATTCCTTCTCTCACTCCGGATGAGGAAGATGACACCTTTTGGAAGGAAGTCGATGATTTTCTTAGTGATGAGTCGATTCCAACAGGAATTGATAATACTTACTTTGATCCGGAGGGGGACATCCTTTTTCTGGAAAATCTGTTGATTGAAGAACCGTTTCCAACCCTCCCTACCGGAAATTCTGTTGACAATCACCATACAAACTTCTAGACTAAGCTTAAAAATGCCAAAAATGGTGATTTGCTTTTTACTGATGAGGAATGGACTTGCATTCTCATGCACATCTTTATTCCATTCTTCACAGATGGTGTGGTTGCTCTTTCCCTTTTCTCTTTCAGGAATGAGGACACCATCTTTGACCCCGGTATCATCCTTTATAGTTTCTACTATTAACGATACCGCGGTTGTATCTCGTCGGTGTGGAACTTTCTGATGTTCAAATGTTTATTAACACTGTGAATGAAAGTCCGATCGAGATTCGTTTTCCACGTTGCTTCCCCAAGAACAAATGAATACGGGGTCGAGTCAAGCTAGCGACTCGGGAATCAAAAACAGTAGCACACTATATGGGTTTTCACCCGTATTTCTGACTTCTTTCTATTTTCTACCACCCTAGTGTGGGGGAGTTGCCCCCCGCTGTTGTATATAAAGTTTCAAAAAAAAAAAAAAAAAAAAAAATGGCCGTAGTATTTCCCTTTTACGTTCTCAGTTTCGGCATAACAGCCGGTACTTTGAATATTGAGGGCAATATTCATTTCTAGTGTGGGGGGGAATTCTCACGAATTTTATCATGTAATTATACCACCCAATTCCCCCATTTTTGGCCAAAATTTTTTTTGGAGTAAGTGTTTTACACTTACTCAGCTTACGGTTATCAGTCCGCCATGTCTAATAAACAAAAGGATTGGCTAATCCAGGAGCAAACGGCTCTTGGTAAAGATATCTCAAATCCGTTGACGGCTTGCAATTTGCCCAAAATTGTATGGTGTTCAGCTCACCATATCTTTAATTAGTGAAGAGTTGGCTAGCCCGCAAGTTTATGGCTTGTGGTAAAGGCAGTTGGAAAATCATAATTGGTAATCGACTCACCAAAGATATTTTATCTAAGAGTTGGCTAGTCCAGAAGCAAACGGCTTCTGGTAAAGACAAATCAAATCCGTTGGAAGCTGGTGATTTGCTCAAAATCATATGGTTATCAGTGTACCATAGTTCTTACTTGAACTGAAACAAGTGGCTACTCCAGAAGTAATGGCTTTTGGTAAAGAGATTCAAATCCATTAAGTTTTCTCAAAATATTGCTAGGGACTAGCAATAGTTTAGTGTGGGGGATTGATGAGTGTGTAAATACTCATCATTTTTGGTCAAATCTGAACTGCAAAACATTTAAAAACACTCAGAAATGCATCAAAATACTGAAAATATCCCAAAATTGTATTTTATATGTTTCAGATGCAAAATGTTTAAAATCAGATAAAAAGCGAGCTAAGTTTGCATAATTGGCAGTTTCAATCCCTCAACTTTCAAATCTTGACAAAATCAGTCCCTGAGCATTTGTTTTGGAATAAAAGTCAACCCAAATCCTTTCAAAATCAAAATTTATCAAAAATGATCCTTGGGTAAAAAGTTTGGAGAATTTACAAGTTTGGTCCTTCAAGTTTCAAAATTGGCAAAAATAGTCCTTGGAAGTTTAAAAATGGAAAATTATCTTTTATGGTCCTTGTACTAATGAAACTTGGCAAGATTGACCCTTGGTATAACTTTGAAAATTTGGCAGTTTTGGTCCCTCAAGTTTTGCCAAATTACAAAAATGGTCCTTGTCTTTAATACCAAACCCAAACGGACCCTTTGTATTATTTGCCCCTGTCAAAACAACCTTGACCCCCAGCCAAAGCCACTTGACCCCCACCCCTTTTTCCCTCCTTTTTCCTTTCTTCTTCACCCACTCCCTCTACAACACTCCACACCCCTCACCTCCAGCTATCCTTCACCTCTCCATGTCCCATCCACCTCCACAACAAACCAAATGCATTAAATGCATCTCTTCCCTTGCACTCAATCAAACCCCAGTTGCTATATCTTTTTGGCGCCAAAATCGAATCCACGGCCAATATCAGCTCTAATAATCCAATGGCCCAGATTAGAAGTGGGAAATGCTCAGAGTACAAGTGGGAAGCCTTTTGCTGATAAATAGAAGGAAGAGAAGGAGAGATAGAGAGTAGTTTTTAGTTTCAATTTCCTTGTGTGTCGTTTTTAATTTAATTATCCTAATTAGTTTCTAAAATTGTAATCTTAAGTTTTCTTGTACTGAACTAAAACCATTTAGTCTTTGTAATTTACTTTCAAGTATTAATTCAAGGTTTTATCAAAGTTTCATGATTTTATGTTTCCTGTTATAAAATCAGTTTTCATGCTCTTATACTCAAGCTTCAATTAGCTTATTTCTAATTCCAATAAGCTTATTTAAGCTACTCATAGCTTTTAGTAAGCTCAAGAATCAGTTCCAAGCAGACTTGGTACTTGGTCAATAAAAGTCAAAGGTGTGGAAATTGGAGTTGAGTGAATCTGGTTAGCTGATATGGAGTTGGATATTGGTTAATTGATTTGATTTGAGGTTGAGAACAGGTTAGGATAGTGGTTACTTGATCTCATTGTGCATGCCATTGTGACAGGACACTTGTAAGTCCAATTCTGCTTTTATGTTCTTAATCAGTGGTATAACTTTAGTGATTGTTGCTTGTTGATTCTTAGTGTAGTTTAGTTCATTGATTTCCAGCTTGTTTGATTGGTAGTTATCATTGTTTACCTAAAGTAATCTCTGCATCATTTCTAGGTAAGTCTGCTTAATTAGACTCAGATTTGCTTAATCTGCATAATCATAGCTAGTTAGATTTAGTGTTAGTTTACTGTTCTATTTGCATAATTTAGGTGCTCTATTATGTTTTGAAGTAATCATGGTTCAGTATTAGAGATTTGATTAGTGGAATTGTTTCATTAAACTAGTGTTTGGATTAGCTTACATCACCAAGTTGCAGGCTTCTATATGTCCTAGGAGCAGTGGTTTTACTTTCATTTAGTTGTTAGTGGTAGTTTCTAGTCAAAAACTTGTGCTCATTTTCATTCATAGTCAAAATTCACTTTAATCCCATTCATTGTTTACATCAGTTAAGTTCAAGAGTATACAAGCTTGCATTTAGACTTAGAATCACATAGGATAGCATTATCAGGTCTCCTTTTATCATAAAACATCAAATATAACCAGTGTTGAAAGATCAAATCTCAAATTAGTCAAACTCTCAAAACTGTTAAAAAAGTCAAAAGTGTCAAAACAGTTTTTCACCAACCTTTGTTGATTTTTCATAGCTTCAATTTTGGTTCAATTCAAGTGAAATTTTGGACTTAACAAGTTCAGTTGGTCTTGAGTTGGAATCTGATTTTAGTGGAATTTTAGTAATAATCTATAAGCTCCTACATAGATTGCAAATGGGTCAAAAGTGCCCTGTGCACACACTCAGTGAATACTGAGTCTGCACAGGTTTGTGCAAAGCTCACAACAAGCTCATGGGAGCTTGTCTTGGGCTAATTCTTGGTTTATGAACTCCTTGCCAGGTCTAATTGAGATTGTGGTATTTGGTTTTGGGTTCCAACTAGGGTAGACAGCTTATTTTTAAGCTTGAAATCAGCTCCTCAGAACTGAATTCACTTGTTTGATTTTGTACTCATAAGCTTGTAGCTGGTTATCTAGAGGTTTAGGTCTGTTGAAATAGGTTAGTATTAAGTAGATTTTACATACTCTAGCTTCTGTGATAATCTGGTGCTCATTTGGTACATTTAGCTTTTTACAAGTGCTTATTTATAAGCACTTTTCATTACAGAACCACATTATTGCACACTAGCATAGGTTTTCTTAATTTTCATAGGTTTAGAATATAATTTTAGACTTTTCCTGAATTTTTCATAATTTTTCATCACTGTTTGCTATTTTTCTTATTTTAAATCAGTTTTTAAGACTTTTTAAATAGCTTTTAATACAAATAAATCAGAAAATCTTCAAAAAAATAAGTTTTCAATTTTCATAGATTAAGATAAATATAAAAAGCCAAAAAAATATTTTTCCATAATTTTCCTAGTTTAAATAGTAATTTTTAGCAATTTAATTAGTTTTAAATAGTTTTTAAATCATAGAAATTAGAATATAAATCAGAAAAATACAAAATTAGTTTTGAAAATTCTCTTTAGTTATTTTAGATTTTTGAAAAATAGTTTCACAATTTTCCTCTTTAATTTCATAATTTTTAGTATTTTAATTTAGTTTTAAAGTTTAAAATTAGTTTTTAATTCAAATTTATAAAAGAAAAATCAAGAAAATCCAATTTTAAAAATAGTGATAGCGTTTATTTAATAATTTAGCTTTTTAATTTTCTTTCTCAGATTTTTCCTTTGTCATCTAGTATTATCATACCCCTTTTCCTGTTCAATATCACTCGATCACTACGCGTGTAGCTTCGATCGCACAGCTCGTTGGGACTTAACGACCTGGGGAAACACTAAACTCTCCTGGACTTAATTGCTTTGGTTTTAGACTGTTTGACTTTTATTGCGGTTGACCATTCACAAGTGGTTGACTTGTGTAATAAACCTGACCGTTTGGGACCGATCAGTTTTCAAGGAAATTTTGTTGTTTTTTTTAATTCTCGACAGGAGGCTTTGGATGAGGGTTGTTGACTTGCAATTGATGGTCAGCACGAGGGTGTGTTATTATGATCATTAAATGTGGTTGTTGGGTTGGTTCATTGATTCACGCGCCCAAGATACAAGCTTTTCAAATTTGGTCCGTAAAATATTACAAAATGGTATATTTTAGTAATCCATGGTAATATGGCAGACCTATTACACAATCAATGTGTTGTGAGCATCACTTATGCTAAAAACGTCGACGTCTTCAGTTTGACGTAAGCACATAACGGCATCATGTTATCAGATGTGTAGAGTTACATTCATTTGAGTTGATTATTTTGAGCTATATGCGACATTTCTAAGCGTAAAAAAATGCTACACTGCTTTTATGCACGATTACTTAAATTAAATATCTCAAATTATGAAATGAATTGGTTGTATACTTACAACTGCTAGTTATTTTTACTACCGCTATAGTTAATTTTACTACCGCTAGTAAAACTGAAGTGGTTGTATACTTACAACTGCTAGTTATTTTTACTACCGCTATACTTATTTTTACTACCGCTAGTAAAACTGAATTGGTTGTATACTTACAACCGCTAGTTATTTTTACTACTGCTATAGTTATTTTTACTACCGCTAGTAAAACTGAATTGGTTGTATACTTACAACTGCCAGTAATTTGGTTACTACTGCTAGCTATTTTAACCACTTCTTGTGATAGAAGACATCAACAAAATGATGCCACAGTCGTTAATACTATTGTGTATGGCCGTGTTTGTGCTGCCCGTGTGTAGGTGCTGCTGATACCATTCCGGTGCCCTTGTGTAGGTGTTGCTCTTACTATTCTGGGCCTGAATAGGCATATAGTGGTTTAGTGTTGCTAGTATTAAACTTACAACTGCTAGTTAAATTGTACTAGTGTTGAATGGTAAATCTGTTATTTTCAAGTGTGCATAGTCACTAGTTGGTAGTTATTAGTTGATTGTAGAATACGAATTGTAACAACTAGAAGGACTCCTTGGTTTATAAAAGTAGTCAATAGGGAAAAGAAGTTGCCCTACGTACAACAGTTAGTTGCCACATTGTTTATTGGAAACAAATGCTAGTTCCCCAAATTAAACAAACATGTATAATGGGATTACAGAACATAGGAAATAGTAAATACGTTGACATACAACGTTTCATACAGACAACCTACTACATATTACGATTACTACATAATTATAAGTTTAATGGTTACATAATATATAACCACTTGATTTATAAAATTCACCAAGTACGCGGAAAAAGCTAACCACTCCATGCTTCCTTCCCATACAGACATCATACTAAAACCACAAAGCTTCATTCCCATTAAGCATGATCCCTAACTTCTGCCGAACAAACCTGTTGAACATGAATATAATGGTGTAAGTTAAAAATAAAACATTAATAGAATGGTAAGTTAAAAATAAAACATACTATAAACAGCATGGTCTGGCTGATTTAACAAAAGAAGAGATTCTTTGTATGGGTCGAAGTAGAAAGATCCCGCATCTCCTAACATTACCATGCAGACAAATAATTCAAGTTCTTTGTTGTACACAAATACCGACTGACCCAAATGATTGCCGCTATACACTTCGACTATTGGAGCTTGATCCTTTGTAAACCCAAGCAAACGAACTGAATAAAGGGTAGGGATGGCGAATAGGCTTCTAAATGATGTTATGGAAGAACCATTGACGTCCAACAACCATCCGCAAAACAATGAAATATCTTCACCAATGATCGTCCAAGAAATCACTAGAGAGATTCCAAGATCGAAAACATTGAATGGAACTAGGAGTTCATTTTTTTTAATTTGCGGTAGGTCTATAACTTTAAATTGGCTGGTTACCAAATCAAAAGAAATCAACATATAAATCTTGTAAATAACACCGTCCTCATTAGTTAACTTTTCACTCCCAGTCCAATAGATAAAACGACCTACAACTGCATGACTTTTAAGTTTCAATTTGATAGTTTCACGAGGGGGTGGAAATTTTCAAGGATTTTCCACCTTAACGAGTTCAAAGAAAAGACAGACACATACCAGAAACCACTTTCGAAAACAGGATAGGAGACCTTCACGATCGTCGGGTCAAGAGTGTCTGGACGGACGGCAAAACAAAAAAAAATCTTTTGACGTTCGATTTGATGCGTGTAAAGCGGTACAAATACTGCAAGTGATTTTTTGATTGCCGGGTTCCAAATAACAGTCATTAGATTAGAACAATAGACAAAGCACCAAAGACCATTAGAATTGCCAACTGTAATCATAGATGAAAGCATTAAATCTGTATTAAGTGGCGTAGCGATTAGCTGTTCATCTAAAGCTAACATAAAACCTTGGTCACCCATATCGAATGTTAGCGTAAATAAACACTCATAATTACGACAAACACCGTAATTAAAGATGAAGCTTCCACAATCTATACTAGCCTTCCATAACTTGCAAACACTACGTTACTGGAGTATAGACTTAGGAGGTAGCCTACGGATGATATCTAGTTGAACATCGAGTGGGATATTGTCAGACATATTTTTTAAACAAAAGTAGAAAGATTGGGATAAAGATATGAAGTCAATAGACCAAAAGAAGAAAGAAAGATTTTGTTAAACAAATTGTATTGAAGAAAGTGATTGGGAACAGAAGACATTAAAGGACATGTACCGTGATGTACTTTTGGGCAACCAAATATTATATTCTGCTATATAGCAAATATTAATAAAGTATACATAACCAATATAGAAGTGGTTTGCAAACCATAGCCGTTTTCGTATATGTGCACGGGTATTTACAAAAGAAATGCCGTTGATTTAAAAAAAATTATAATAATCAACTAATATATAACGCAAGTAAAAATACATATAGTAAAAGTTGAAAGAAAAAGACTTCACAAGTGAAAATTTGACAATAATTATGGGTCAAACGGCCATTAAGGATCGTACCTTGAAAGATGGCTATCAATTTGTGCATTCAACCTTGTGGTTCCAGAAGTATTCAAGCATCCGTTCACGGTAAGCTAAAGCCCAATCTGCATCAGCTGGTCTAAACAGCCACATCAAATCAACCCATACATCCAAGTGCTACGGACATATAAAAAGTACGTCCAAACGGCCCTTTTAGACTGAAAATAGTAGATATAAACTTCAACAGCTACTTGAAAAGCTTAAGATAAGATATAAAAGCTTAAAGGTTAGAAGTACTTGTATGCTAGAGAAAATCAATTCAAACAATACCTTAAATATCATAGAAAATAAGTCCTAACAAGCTATAGTTGCTTCATTTGCAAATCAATGTCACACATTTAGAACACCATTCCTCCTAAATATATCTAGAGTATAAAAGAAGATATAATAATTTAGATACAATAATCAATACCGAGCCTGAATCTAGAGTATAAAAGAAGATATAATAATTTAGATACAATAATCAATACCGAGCCTGATTCACATGTTTTTTAGCAGAACATAATTGCATCAAATTAAGAAATTTACAAAACCTGATTTTTGGTTTAGGGGTGATAACCCTAATTTTTATTTTCATCAAGGGAACAACCACAAATGCAAATTTAACTAAAATTACAGATTAAATCGAAGATAAAACACATTAAGTAGATAATTATAAAAGATTATGTTTGGATACGAGCAATTTTGAGAGGATTCATTTTTTGACACTTAAGTAGATAATAACAAAATATTTTTTCAGGTGATTTGAATTACCTGTAACAAGAACAGGCCACTGCAGAAGAATGTTGAGTTGTGTGGTAGTGCCGACGGATGGTGGTGGCGTGTGTGGAGGTGCGGCCAGACGGTGGTGGCGTCGGGTTATTGGGTCGTTGTGGTGGTTTTAGTTGTGATGCACTACTACACAAACAGATTTTTCCCACGACAAAATCAGTGGGAAATCCCGTGGGAAAGGGCCTTTTTCCACGGATTTCACACGGAATTGTTCCGTGTGTAAAAACCCCGTGGGTAAATATTTTCCCACGGATTTTCCCACGGGACGTTGACTATTTCTCACGAATATCATTGTGGATAATCCGTGGGTTTAATTTCCCACATATTTCTCACAAAATTTCCCACGGTTTTTAGTAGCCATTTTTCACACATATCCGTGGTTTTTTTGCTACAGATTTCCAACGATTTTCACACTACAATTTCTCCCACAAATTTCTCACGAAATTTCCCACTGTTGCTAGTAGCCATTTTTCACACAAATCCGTGGTTTTTTTGCCACATATTTCCATCGATTTTCACACTATAATTTCCCACTGATTTTTAACAGAAAAAGTCGTGTGAAAATCATATCAAATTTAAGGAATTTTTTTATATAATTCCAGCACCTATTAATATTTCATATGAATATAAAATTAGAATCATAAAACTAAAATGCAACTAAAATGTATTTTGTTCAAAAAACTAAAATGCAACTAATCTCTAAAATATATTTTTTGATTGAATATCCAAAATGTTTATACAAAACACATAAAGGCAGTAATCTAAAAACCATTCTCATTTCATTAAAACACATTCAATTTACAAATACAATCAACCCATTAGTTTTAGGTGTAAACCCTGTCTATTTCATATTTTTGGCACAACAAGTGTCCACTATTTGTGTCCTAACAATACAGGTCCATAATCTCTTCTTTAATCCTTATAATCGATCCAACTTGGCCACGCTAGTTTTCCAACCTGTGCACGTTCAACAAAATAAAAAACCATATCAGTGCATACAACCAATATCAAAATCCATTGAGCAAAAAATTTAAAACTTCTTAGATTTAACAATAATACTTTTAGATCTTGGTTCGCGACTCATGTCAAACAAGAAAAAATCGCTTCAAAATCTGTATAAAAACAAGAAACCGAGAGGTTGAGTAAGACAATCAAACAAACCAAAAACTGAGGTCGTTTGTTTTTTATTTTCTAGTCAGACGCGGTAAGATGTCAAACGTCTTACCCAGCAAGATGTGGTGATAATCTCTTACTGCCTCTGAACCTTACAAATCCAACTTCACAATAATCTTAAAGAACAAAGATAAATAAAGATCTTGGTACAAACCCATCATCAATCTTTGGAAAATCAAAAACCCAGAACAGAAAAACCTACCTGGTCTCGAAATATTGAAGAAAAAAAATGAAAAGTTTGATTTAAGGGTTCGTTTGGTTTATGTTTCGAAATAAAGAAATGATTATAATGTATTCTTGTTTATGTTTAGTGAAAGAGATACTTGTTTGTTAGATGAAAGATGTGGTGAGAAAGTTTGGTGGCTGCGTCTGGCTTTTTGGGTGTGTTAAGTGAAGAGAAAGATTAGGATAGTGTATTATACAATTAGGTTTAGGGTTAGGTCAATAGTTGGGCTTATAATTTGGCTATTATTGTAGTTCAATTTGTTTGGGCTAAACATTTTGAGTAGTTAGTTGGGCCAAATATAAAACACAAAGCCTAAGGACCCAATTTCGTATAATATTAATTTTGTGTGTCGGGGTAGTTTTCGCGAAACCGACAAATTGAAACGATAACACGTTTGTTGACAAGGATGAACCAAAACCGTGTTTTTGTAAAATTCAAAATTGATTTTTTTTTCCAAATATTTTTGTTACATTCAAGCTACTTATTCATCTATTGCTATAGTTTAATATATACTTAAAAAACAGATAATTAAAACCATTTAGACAATTAAAAAAAAAGAAAAAACAACTTTATTTCAATCAGATTCAGACTTTACAACCACCTCTTACCAGTTAGATGTGATAGTCAGATTAAGACCCAAAACATCTTAATGAAACAAACACACCCTTAGGCTGTGTTTGTTTTTGACAAAAATGTCTGAAGGCTCGAAATCAAGTTTTTTTTTTCTTTTTTTGTCTATTGAAGTTATTAACTTTTATCTAGTGGTTTATTATTGTGTAAATTTATGATAAAAATGTTTTGTTTCATCTGTACACAAACTACTTATTAATCGTATTGTTATAGTTTAATATATACTTAAAAGAAATACAATCATTCAGACAATTATACAAAAACAAACAACATTATTTTAGTCAGATTCAGACTTTATAGCCACATCTTACCAGTAAGATGTGGTAGTCAGATTCAGACCAAAAACATCTTAATGAAACAAACACACCCTTAGTTCGTGACTTTATCAAACCAAAACAAAAAACTAAGGGTAAATTAAGGATGAATAACATTAATTAAAAATAAGGCTAAATTTAATTCTCTTTTAAAATATTATTCTCATAGTTATATTCCATCTAATATACTTTTACACGCGTTACGATCGTGGCCCAAACATAAAAACGATATTGTTTGTGGGAAATTTGTGGGTATTTACACACAAATTTCCCACAGATTCAACCAATTGGTAGGTAATCCGTGAGAAATTACCGACAATTTGTTAGGAATTAGAAAATTCCGTAGTGAAGAGTCGGTCACCCCAAATGTTATCTAGCTTAAGTTAGCTCGTAGACTTGTCGTTAGTTACATTATTTAGTAGTTTATTTATTAGTTTGTAGCGTAATATAGCTTAGTGCAACACCGTGGAGGAAGGACGGGTCTTTACCCACTGTATCCCTGATCCACAGGCCGATAGGAGGTCGTTGAGTCTGTAACTATAAATACCCCTTCCATCCATGGAAGGGGTGGTGCTTTTCAATCTAATATTCTATAATTTGTGAACCAAGTCTCTAGCTTGAACACCCAACTCTCTAACTTTCTCTCTCTAATGGCAAACATGTATTTTGATTATCCAAGACCACCCGAATCATCAACACAATAATATATTCGATCCTACAATTGGTATCAGAGCCAAGGTTTTGTGTTTTAATGATTTATTGTGGTCTTCGTATCTTGTGTAAACTGTGTTTGGTCTGTTTTTAAGGTATGAGTCATCTGTTTTAATGAATATCGGGTCTGTTTTTGATTAAATACCTGTCATGTGTCAAGCTTAATCGTCCAAACAGCTATGTTTACTTTTGCGACTTTTATGTATATCTTTGTGGGTAAACAGTTATGTGCTCAAATAGACTTTTATTGTGGATAAAGTTGTCAAATTTCTTATGGTCAAATGGGTAAAAGTGATGCTTTTTATGTATTTTTCTGGGTTTTGCAACTTGGTCGAAAAACTGGTCATAACATTGTTCTTAATAGCGACTTGTTCCTATTGTCCAGATTCAGTGTATGGTCAACAAGTCAATGGCGAGTTGGTCTTTATCTACTAGCAACTTTTCTTTACAAGTTAGCGAGTTGTGGTAATAAAATTGGTAGCGACTTGTTCTTGAATAAGTTGTAGCGACTTGTTCTGAAAATGTGTAGCGAGTTGTGTGAATTAAAAGACCTAGCGACTTATATTTATAAGTTAGCGACTCATTATAGCGAGTTGTAAAAAGCTAAAGTAGTAGCAACTTGTCTCTATGATTTTGGCTAGCGACTTGCAACATAAAATGATGAAGAAAGAATGATGAAAGGGTAGCGACTTGATTGCTTGACCAGACCATACAACAAAACTAATTACAACCTCGTGACCTCAGGTTATCCATCATCGGTACATGACTAAACCGTCATCATCACTCATCTAAACCAACAACAACTCAACTCATCAAGACTCACTGAACGAATTGTAATTAAAATAGATCTCAGAATCATATCTCTCATTCCATTAAAAGTTTCTTTCAAACTTTTGGAGGTCAAGCCTTATGAAAGATATCCATCCCATCATAGATCTATGACTCTATTACCATAACTCAAAACGTTAAAATGATACGAGATCTCAACCTTGTTTATTTTTGTGAATGGTTCTAAAATAACTCATAGATCTCAAAAGATCTACTCACTAATGAACGTGTACTTCATTGATCTTAATATGTTTGCTATTTTATCCGAATGTTTAAGATATTTCAACTAACAAATCTGTTAATTGAACATCTTGATTCGTTACGTCTATCATCAAACATATTCGAAGCCATGAAGTGAGTTTAACAATTAACGTTAACTCATTTTCATTCGTTCGTCTATTTTAATTTGTATCAAGATTGAACAAACCTACCTTGTACCTTGTTTGTGAATGGCTGTCTCGTTTACATAACCATCTTTGTGGCTGTTTCTACCACGAGCCATCCCTTTGGCATATCAAATCCTTCACACCAATGACCTTCAAGCCATCTCTGTGGCAAAGTCAAATTGTTTACAAGGATGATTGTTGTTATGTCTCTTCTGCGTGCAAGATAAAGTGACGTACATGAATAGAAAAGAGAGAGAGTTTAGGGTTTCATGAGATTGGTTTATGCAGTTTGTAAAGAGGAATCACTGAAAGTGGCGTTCATTTTGTGTTGAGTTATTTTTATGGTTTGAGACTGTTGGAAATGGGGGCGGATTTGTGTGTGTTTAGGGTTTGCATTGTGAGAAAAATTAGGTTATGATGTGTTTTATAACCCCGATCACTTGAGTACCAGTTTGTCTTCGTGGGCCTGGAATGGGTTGATGGTAAATTTGTTTATTGGACCTTATCTAATCAATGTTCTCGTGGGCTGGTATGTATCTCATGTGGCTAACGTGTACTTGGACCAAATGTGTATCATGGATTTGACGTGGACTGAATATTGTGTTCCGTAATAATTATATAAGTTCACTTACGTTACTTTAATGGTATACCATGATTATGCTTTGGACATTTGTTTTTTTTTGGGATTTGAGTGGTATTTTGTGAGTAAGTGTACTTGGATCACTTTGTTGGAACAACTTTCTTCTCGGTGGGCATATAATTTGGAATGGACTTGGCGAAGTTTGATATGAGTCATGTATTTTCTAGAAGATTGGTATAGACAAAGTGATGTGTGGATTTATGAGTAATTTGGTTCAATCTGATTTGTTGAATTTTGATTTAATGTAATTCTGGGCCATGATCTATTTTTTAGCTTGAGCTAATTATTGGATCTCGTTATGAACATATATGGACATGAGGTCTTCTGAAGCCTAAATAGATCTGAGATTGAGTTATTATTTTAGAATGGGTTCAAAGTTGCAGTTGAGCTTCTCTATATTGGATCGATATTGTGAGATTTGGATTTATTGTAATTTATTGTGATAATGAGTTTTTGATGATGGGATTTGATATGATGATGAGAGTGTTGTGGTATGCGACTTGATACTTTGGATTATGCATTTTTCACGAAGGGTATTTTTGTCACGGCTTGAAGTGTTTATTGGAAAATGTTGACTACTGGGTTGTGTGGACGGTATTTCTTATTTGGATTTGAAGTGAGGCTTTCCGGGCGTGTTTACTTATTTCGTCTTCTTTCTACTCTTCTGTGAAGATGACTTGTTTGGGCGTTTATTGAGGGTGATAAAGAATTGGCTATTTAATTACGGTTGTGATTCTTTCTCGTTTAACCCACAACGTAACTATCACTTCGGTGTCTCACTCAGTTGAGAATGTCAAGAGGTTTGTACATTGGGTACACCGTTTCTTTTTCACGTGGATTAGTACAAGTTTAAGTAACAAATCTAGGGAATTTTACTTCATGATCAAGTTTGACATATCGGGTTTACTTCTCCATGTGGTCATTACAATAGCCGACAGATTGCGTGATTGATGTGTTTTCCAAAGTGTTGATTGGATGGTTGATGATATTGTTGATGTTGGATTATTGAACCGCTGATGAACCGCTGCATATTCCCCTAAAACAGATATTCACCAAAACCAAAGCTGTCATAACACATTCAAGCTGACATTGTTTACGGTTTTGTCTTGATGTTGTAAAATCCCGCGAAAGAACCTATTTCTCGGTTTAAATCATAGACTTGTAAAATCCCGTGACAATGGAAACATCCTGGTATTAGTAAAGTGCATTTCCGGATCTATCTTACGGTTTATTCTTGGTTTTGTAAAATCCCGCGAAAGAATCTATTTTTCGGTTTAAACCATAGAGTTGAAAAATCCCGTAATGATGGAACCATCCTGGAGAAAAGGAAAGTGTATTTCGGGATCTTTTCTGATGTTGGTGCTACGGTTTCTGCTTCAAAGAAGGGATAAAAGGATGTACTTCATGAATTGAGTGTATGTTTGGGTTGTCTTCATGGCAGTTTGGTTATTACATGGTTTTACGGGGTTATGTGCTTTTAACCATGGTCGGGATGAATCCATTATCATAGTTCACTTAAAACATCAAAGGAGGCTAGATTTGAACTTTTAATCAGAAGATGTGACAACGGAGTTAATTCACTATTATTTATTTGAGGTTGAAGTGAAATATCACGGGCAAGTGTACTTAGTATCTGAAGGTATCGGGGATGGATGGATGAAGATTCTTCGAGATCCTTGTTCGAGCTTATTATCAAAAACGAAGACTTGGAAATCTAGTTATTGTTGGGTGTCTTTTACCTTTTCTATTACCACTTGGGGGAATTGGGCTCTTATCACCGCAAAATAACTATCACTTAAAGGAGTTACGTTGTAGTGCTCAGTGTCACATTCAATTGTGGATTTTCAAGAGGTGATATACGTCTTATACTCGATGGTTGGTTGGTTGAAGAGTATAGAGTACTTAGAGATTCAAATGGGCATGAAGTCTCGGCACCGCTCTTTGTTACACATGTGCAAGTTTAAGTCACGAGTTCGGGTTAGTTTACTTCAGGATCAAATTCATCATATTGGGTTTTCTCCATCAGTTGTCACGACAAAGAGCCTACTGAATGATAATGTGGTTGATTACATGTTTTGCTAAGAGAGCTGAAAAGAGAGAGATTATGACGTTTGAACATATCAGTTCAAGCCTCGTACTCTAAAGAAATGAAAAGTGTACGTTTCAGTGCGCTTTATCTTCCAAAGAAGAGAAATCTTCTTATGACGTCTGTTCACATCAGTTCAGGCCTCGTACTCCAAAGAAAAGAAATGTATACGTTTCAGTGCGCATTATCTTCTGAAGAAGAGAAATCTTCTTATTATGACCATTCTCATCAACATGCTTCATGCTTTTTCCATGTGCTTTCGATTATCAAGTGAACTGGGCTACCGTTGATTGTTTTCTTATTCCACTTGCTCAACTATAATGAAGATGGAGACATCATGTGCTAATGTTGCAGGGGAGAAGTGTGAATAGACTACATTTGGTTAAGATATTCACTTATTTAATCAAGAATGGCATCTCCGTATGCAATTCTTGAGGGGGAGAAGAAGTGTGAATTTTTTGCATTGTTGATTGATATTAGAGAATATAAATGGTCATACGGCTCTAAACTCATGTAAGAACCGAGCTTCTTCTTATCGGGTCATCTTCACATGGAGTTTTTCTCTTCTAAGAGCCGTTGGTTGACATCTTCACTCGGATTGATGAGTTTATCGACAAAGTGCTTCCGGTTAATGCTTCATGTATACATCAACATGATGATTCCGAACAATCTCTCTGTTCCTGTTTGATGTGATTGGTAGTTTGGTGTTACCATCTTGTGTGTTCGTTGCGGCCTGATTGCTGATTTCCTTGATGAACATCTTTCTGTTCTTGTTTGATTGGGAGGGATTTTAGTTAAGGGGATTTGCAAGATGTAAGTTAATTGGGATGCCTTTTGGTGGGATGCTTTTTGGTGTGAGTTAAAGATGTTAATTATCTATTCCCCAACTGGACAATCTTGAAGAAGGTCGAGTCTACAGTCTGTTCTACATTTCTTGCTATATGTTAGAAGACCAAAGACGAGTTGCATTTAATGATCTAAAGACTTCTTCTTAATCTGGGCATTTATCAAAAAGATTGTCGGTCTAGGGGAGAGTACTAATTGGGGGAATGTGATATGTCAAATTTAATCTCCAATTAGACTTGCTCACATTATTCAGCATGTTGATTCTCACAAAGACTTCAAGCGATCTTCTCAACAAATTTCAAGTATTTGGGCATTCAAAGAGTTGCTGATTCTGAAGTATCAAAACCAGAAAGAGGGAAGGAGACAAGCATCTAAACGCGAGTAAACTTGATGTACTTAATACTTCTAAGAAATTGAAGATATCCCGGGAAGACAAATGTTATTACCGCTGAGAAACTCAAGGTTTGACTCATGGCGAGTAAACTTGATGAACTTAATTCTTCTAAGTGATTGAAGATATCCCGCAGAGAAACTCAAGGTTTTACTCATCAAGGCGTTTAGTATTCTTATTCCAACTATGTGGGGGAAGCGATGAAAGAGTTAGTTTCTGAAGATAAATGAGGTACACAAGTGCGTGATGATCTCGATGTTATCACAATCATCAGAGGAGAGAGAATTGTGTACATTGGAGGCGCTCAGCTGTTTCACTTGAGGGCTTAATCAGTGATTCAGAGATATAATCACTTATTCCGGAGTTGACATCCGCAGAGATTGTCATCCGCAGAGATAATTAGTGACTTGGCTTGCTTCTTCAATGTTATCAGTTATTCCTTCCTTGGGTATTGATATACTTCGGATACTTGAGCTTCATACACGATCATCAGGGAAGAAAAATGTGAACATGGGGAGGTGTTTTTCATTCCCCTCATGATGTGTATTCGGGAGAGCTCTTGGGTATTGGTGTACTTCGGGTTCTTGAGCTTCATACACGATCATCCGGGAAGAAAAATGTGAACATGGGAAGGTGTTTTCATTCCCCTCATGATGTGTATTTGGGAGAGTTCTTGAGCATTATACAAAGAGACTGACTGCATCAATTCAACTACGTGGGGGAAGTGGTTTCTTGACACCTTTTTGGAATGGATTGCGTCAGACTTCAGTGGTTATGAAATTTGAGAAGACTATTTAAGTGTGGGATGAAACGTTGTTGTTCTTCTATTGGATGATATAACCCCGAATGGAGATCCTCGATTATCGTTCTTAAATGGAGCAGCGGGATTTATGATAATGGTGTGCTTCCTTGTGCACCTGGCTAAAGCAAGCTTGAAATAGAGCTTCGAATCTGCTCATCTAATGGATTTTCGGTTTGGGGGGAAGCTGCCAAAGTCTCTCTTTCTCAAAGGCTCATGTTTTGTCTTCTATTCTGGAGCCTCGATTTGCTTTGGTGGTGAAAGTTTTAGGGATGATGACTTCTATCTTCTACAACGGGGTTGCTTGATATCCTTATCTCGGTACTCGTATCATCATCTTCTTTAACTATATCATCTTAACTATCTTTGTATATATTTATTAAAAACCAAATACAAAAATATAAAACCAGCAAAACAAAATAGAAAAATATAAAACCAAGAAAAAGAAAATAGAAAAATATAAAACCCATAAAAATCAGAAAATTTCAAAAATACCAAAAATATGTTTTCCAAGACATGTCTTCTGGTATCGATAACATCTACGGTCTTAGAAATGTCATTCAATAATGGCACGGGACCATAGATGAAGTTCGAGCAGGAGGTGTAAATATTCATTTTCAAAACATGTCACAAATCATATGGCCTACAGTTATTTCAGACTGTAACCCGGGATTCAAAAAAAATGGCTTGCAGTTACTTCTGACTGTAACCCGTGCTTAAACCATGGCTTGCTGTCATTTCAGATAGCAACCCGCTGTTAAAAGGAAGGAAAGTGCTACGCTTAAACGTTTTTCACAAATTTCGTGCACTTATCCTAAAACATAATGAGGAAAGTATGTCGAAGGACTGCTGTTCCTACACAAATGTTTTTCCGTCTATAATTCTTCAGAAAAATATTTGTTGTGTTCATAATGGTGGTAAATGAGTTGCTTAAAATCAATCAGATTCAGAGTTTTTATAAAATTTGGAAACTCAATCAATGACTTCAGCACTTTTAAAATCTTTTATAAAATGAGTTATTGGTTGAGGGGGAGAATGTTTTTAAATCTATATCTTCTAACGAGCTTTCCTAATTATCCTAATATGCTTAATTAAAAATGATGTTAACCTATGTTGAAGGACTAGGTGCCTAGGATATGATTGCTAGGATTAGATGATTAGAGTTTGATGAACACATTATTCCCACACATTTAAATGATCTGATTGATATGTTGCATTGACTGTTATTAGTCGATTGTTGTTTGGGTGATGTCGACCACCATATATTTGTATGTGTGTTCACTAACGTATGCAGGTATATTGGTATAAAAGAATGTTCCCGATCCGGATCCCACAATTGAAGATGATTGGATGCCGAAAGGAAAGGGTAACTATATCTTGGGTTGACAAATGAAGAAACGGAGCTTAACTGGACTTCAATGGAGAGTTGGCATGAAATGCAACGTAAGAGGTCTTACTGCATCAGCAGATGGTTTTCTTCCGCAAGTGAAGAAACGGAGCTTAATTGGACCTCAGTTGGCATAAAAAATGCAACGTAAGAAGTCTCACTGCATCAGCAGATGGTTTTCTTCCAAACCCTACAACAACAACAACAGAAGCTTCTCAACCACCTAACGTATCTTGTGCAGAAAAAGTAGTAAATGATACCATCTTTAAACAATTTTTGAAAATATTGTTTTAAAAATGGAAAATAATTGTTTTTGAAAATAAATTGAACTAAATTTTGAAAATCACCGGACTTCTTTTTATCAAAACCTAAGTCACTCAATTATTGACTTCTGTCATGGATTGAGGGGGAGAGTGATTTAATTTAAAATATTTTCAAACAATATTTCTTCATAAAAGTTCCGGTTTGTACGTTAAAATGTGGTGATCTAAAGATTTAATGTTATGTCATGGTATGATTTTTTCTTTAGAATCAAGGTCTTTCAAAATGAATTTTTTTTTGTTCTTGTTTGATTGTGAAATAGTTTTGTTTTACTTAAAAGATCTCTTAAAAACTATCATACCTGACACTAACAATCTTTAATGTCTTATAATGGTCCTTATCTGTCATCTTTCAAAATTGAATCTTGCCACGTCTTTCCCCAAATTTTTCTAAATGATTTAAATCAGTTGGGATCACAAATCTCAAATGGTTTGATATTTCTGATCGGGGTAGAGATCGTGAGTTAAATCTCTTATCTGTTTAAATGCAATTGGTTTTAGTCCTTTAAAGGCACTCCTGCCTCCATGTGCCAAACGATTTCATACACTATGCACATGTTGAGGAGGAGGATTTATCCAAAAACATGATAAGTATTTAAACCAGGCCACATATTCTCCCATGTTTTCTAAACCGTATTAAATCACTTGGGATCCAAAATCTCAAAGGGTTTGATATTTTTGATCGGGGGAGAATTTGTGATTTAATAATGAAATCTGATAAATGATGATCGTTTTGATTCAGTTGTGCAGGCTGCTCTCTCATATGTGCTAAACGCTTTCGAATCTCGAAGCATATATTGAGGGGGAGTATTTTAAAAGAAAAGAAACTATCGAGGTGCAAATGCTTTTATTGTTTTGACATAAAGTACCTTGATTGAGTTTTAAATGGTTTCTTAATGGCTTGTGTGATCGTGGATGTGCTTCAAAAGAACTCTTGCCTCTATGTGATAAAATGATTTCAAATATCCTATGCACATATTGAGGGGGAGAATTTTACCAAAGAAAATCAAATGGCTTTTTCTATGAAAATTGTGATCATGAAATTATTTCAAAGAAATTATTTCAAAGAACTCTTGCCTCCATGTGCTCAACAATTTCAAATCATATGCACATGTTGAGGGGGAGCATTTCTAAATGATCAAAACTATTAAGGTACAAAATGCTTTGATCTCGTATCACAAGTACCTTGATTGATTTTTCCAAATGATTTTTCAATTGGTTTCATGAAGGAAAGAACTGTACCAAAAGACCGACCATTTTACTTTATGCATGGAGTTATAAGGATGGTTAGGTTAGGTATTAGGTCCCACGATCCGCCAGAACCGGAGGGATCTACCCAGGGACAATCCACTAGATAGTGTAGAAGTCCTTAGGTATGATGAAAAAAAAAAGGAGAAAAATGAGAATATGGGAAGAGTGCGGACTGAGACAGAGCTAGTACTGGAATAAACCCAACAAGGTTCTAGTAATGAAGTCTCGGTAAGCACTGAAGGGGTTGAAGAATGAAAAAGAATTGAATGTGAAAAGGGTGAAAAGAAATAGCCCTCCAATAATTCAACCTTAGGGCAGTAACCGGGTTCAATACATATGCTACTGGTGTTTACTAAGGTAACACTGGTATTGAAGACAAGACGTCATGGACCCAGTGACGCACTGCACTAAACTTCCCAAGCTACTCAAGTTCCTCTTAAAAGGGCATGTTTTATTCTCACGGGGAACCGACATAATCTATCGACTTTCTCTTAGAGATTGTTGATATTGAAGAAGGAGACCCTCTCCCTAGTCTCCGGCACAGGAACCAAAATGCACTATTGAGTCTAGAGCCAAGAGATCATCCACTATATCTCGTTAGGACACTAAATTCATGAAGACTTGCTATTTCACACAATGTGGAAAGTAAGTATATATATTAAGAGTCCTACGCATTATCCTTGTGGTATTGCCAGAACATCCGAGTGATATGAAAATATTCACAATGAAGATGGAAATTCTTCTAGAGCCAACATCTAACAAGCTCTTGGTGGGTGACATGTGAGATCTTCTCGTAAGATCAAACTTGTGACAACTGGATAGAAACGATGGAGAGATTCAATCTTGAATCAACCTTGGTCCAGGAATGGAATTGAAGAATACTTTTGGAAAAACCGTTCGATGTGCAAATCTTCTTTTCTCTAGCACGTCGAATGTGTATTCATTTCAAATTCAAAAAGTATCTCTGATTGAAAAATACTTTTAGAAAAACCGTTCGATGTGCGAATCTCTTCTTTTCGCTAGCATGTCGAATGTGTACTCATTCTCTAATACAAAAAGTATTTTGTTTGAAAATTGATCTTTCTCATAAAACCTTCGTCGTATTGCAAAACTCTTTCTTCAAGCATTACGTGATTGTTTTTCAAATCATTTTTCATCAATCAGTGAATCTCAATTCGCTGGTTCACTCACTCCGTGTTGTCTTCTTTGAGACGTTCCGGTTTGAGAACAGCTAGAGCAGCTGTGAAACCCTGTCAAGGAGATTCTTAGGAATCCTACCTGATTACAGGCAGTACTTGTACTGATCAACGGGGAACCGTGGACCGTGTACCTCAATTCGACGAAAGTGATCAAAGACACTTTCGTGTGTTTTATTGCTAACTGTTGTTCGCAGGTACATTTGGACGGTGCACCTGATCAGAATTGAGCGGTCAATCCGAAGCCACATGCTCACAGCATCCACACTTAATTGAAGAGATCATGACTTGTGCTTATCTACATAACCTGGCTCTGATATTTCTATACTATGCTTCTGCTACGCTGCTGCAAATATCATGAACCAGTAAGGCTTCCGCTACTCTGATGGAAAGATGTCATGATTCAAAAGTGTGAGCATGTCGGTCCAAAAGTCACAACTTCACATGATGGCAACACAATAAAGGGTGATCCAGAGATTTACTGTGGCTGATGATCTCAATGAAAGCTCGAAGATCATCAAAGATGTGGATCAGTTTAAAGACCTCCACTTAAAGTACAAATCTATGCGGACTTTGAAGAATCGCTACAAAAGCACAAAGATTGCGAAAGTGAAGAATTCAAGTCTACGAGCTCAAGAACAATGTCAAGAATAGAATGCTAGGATTCGAAATGTAAAACATGGGGTGACCTCCCTTAGGGGGAGATTGTTAGGAATTAGAAAATTCCGTAGTGAAGAGTCGGTCACCCCAAATGTTATCTAGCTTAAGTTAGCTCGTAGACTTGTCGTTAGTTACATTATTTAGTAGTTTATTTATTAGTTTGTAGCGTAATATAGCTTAGTGCAACACCGTGGAGGAAGGACGGGTCTTTACCCACTGTATCCCTGATCCACAGGCCGATAGGAGGTCGTTGAGTCTGTAACTATAAATACCCCTTCCATCCATGGAAGGGGTGGTGCTTTTCAATCTAATATTCTATAATTTGTGAACCAAGTCTCTAGCTTGAACACCCAACTCTCTAACTTTCTCTCTCTAATGGCAAACATGTATTTTGATTATCCAAGACCACCCGAATCATCAACACAATAATATATTCGATCCTACACAATTTTCCTACAAACATAGCCATTTTGCTACAACCAATTGATATAGTTCACGCTTACGCATATACATGTCTTTTATAACTACATACAAAACATATATAGATACAATGAACGTCATAAATAGACATATGAAACATATATGTGTAGATATCCGCTCATATACAATGGTTTGTTCCACGAAATGGTTCTACCTAAGCCTACACATATACTTATGATACTCACATAAATAGTTACATATGAAGACATACTAGACTGTGTACGTATACAGAAACATAAAAACGATATTGTTTGTGGGAAATCCATGGGTATTTACACACAGATTTCCCACGGATTCATCAGGTTGGTAGGTAATATGTGGGAAATTACCAACGACTTTCCCACGGACATAATTGTTTTCTTTGATTTTGATATAATTACACGCTCACGCATATACACATATGTATAAGTACATACAAAACGTATATAGATACAAGGAAGGTCATAAATAGACATACGAACATATACATGTAGATAGAATGGTTTTTTCAACGAAAATGTTATACCTAAACCTACACATATACTTATGATACCTACATAAACAATTACATTAATAAAGAAACATACAAAATATAAAACTACAAACACATATGAAGACATACTAGGTAATGGGGGAGTGTGTAAGTATACAAAAACGTTAAACGATATTTTTTATGGGAAATCCGTGGGTATTTACTCACATATTTCCTACGGATTCATTAGATTAGTAGGTAATCCGTGGGAAATTACTGACGACTTTCCCACAGACATAATCGTTTTTTTTACTTTTTCTAATATAGTTACACGTTCACGCATATACACATCCGTATATTTACATACAAAACATATATAGATACGGTGAAGGTCATAAATGGACATATGAAACATATACGTATAGATATGACACATATTGTTGTTCCTATTTACACGTTTAGCTTAACTACAAAGTTAATCTAAGTGTGTTCCATACTTGAGTGATGTGAGTGATATACTTAATAATAAGAAAATACTCTAAAGATAAAGACAAAAAGTTTTCCAACGTTTATATTCTTATTAAAAGTAAATTAAACAATATATACCCAAGTTATATCTAAATCTACAATGGTTTTTTCCTCAAAAAGTTATATCTAAATCTACACATACACTTGCGATACTCACCTAAATGGTTATATGAATAAGCAAACACACATAATAATGAATATACAAACGCATATGAAGATACGTTAAGTAATGTGGGAATGTGTCAGTATACAGAAACACAAAAACAAGAAAAACAATATTTTTTGTGGGGAATCCGTCGGAAAGTATCGACAAATTTCCCACGACTAACACAAAAACAACTTTTTGTAGGGAATACGTGGCTAGTGACCCACAGATTTCCCACGAACCATTTAATAGTTATTTTATCAAATAAAGAACGTGTGAAATTCGTGAGTAATGTATCTAAAATTTGTCACATAATTTTGGTTGTGGCTAATATGTGTGAAATGTGCCACTAGTTTCCCACCGACGTCTAATCAACATGAATAGTGTGAAAATTGTTGCAAATCTGTGGGAAATTTGTGACGGATTTCACACGAAAACTTGGTCAACAATTTAGTGTGTAAATGGTGGGAGATTCATGGGAAATTTACCACATATTTCCCACCGAAACTTGGTCAACAATTTGGTGTGTAATTTGTAGGTATTTCGTGTGAAATTTCACACAGTTTTGTTTCCGTGGGAAAAATTCTGTGGGTAAAAGCAGTTTGTGTAGTAGTGATGGTTTATGTGGAGTACAAAAGGTGTGTGACTGTGTGAATCTGTGTTTTGTGTGGGCGTTTGATTTTTTTTTTAATGTTAAATGATAAAACTATCCTCGTGTATAAATACAAGTTGCGCAAAAAACATAAAGATGCCCAAATAACAATACAAGTTGCCCAAAAAATGATACGTTACAATACATGACATATACCTTCAAAATACGTACTTCTGTCATAAGTTGTCTGACACATGGCAGCCCCTGGTTGGGTCCAAGAAAATCGATGGGCAACCGGTCTATTTTCAAATTAAAAAAAGGCGTGGTCCGGAAACTGATAAGCCTCAGGGCGCCTGGTCTATTTGACTAATTTTCCCTATATTTTATTATTAAAACTTTAATTCTCATACGTAAAGTGTACAATCTCGTGGTCTCGAGTTCGATCCTAATA
The DNA here is from genome assembly GCA_019973895.1 of Chrysanthemum seticuspe. NCBI lineage: Eukaryota > Viridiplantae > Streptophyta > Magnoliopsida > Asterales > Asteraceae > Chrysanthemum > Chrysanthemum seticuspe. The sequence continues at coordinate 93,421,892 of BPTQ01000005.1, read as the reverse complement.
CACATCTATTATTTTATGTCCATTAAACTAATAGTAAGGCTAGTTGGCAAAGGACTCGAATATTTCAATTCAATGAATCAAGATTATGGTCTAGTCCCACAGCCTGAACACTACACTTTTGTTGTAGACATTCTTGCAAGGTTTGGACTTTTGACCTGTGCATTAGAATTTATCTAGTTAATGCCAATCGAACCAGATGCGATGGTATGGAGGACACTCTTGAGTGCTTGTACCATTCATAAAAACAAGGAAATTGGAGAAATTGCAGCAAAACGCCTTCTTATTACGATTAATTGTGTAGAAAAGGTTATCAGACGCCTTTATGGGGCCGGAAAACGGGAAGAAGCTGTAATGATATTTGATGCTTTGCATAAATTTGGGTTGGAAAAGAAATCAGAATCCATGAATAATCTACTCGACACACTTTGTAAAGAAAATAAAGTTGAGCGGGCTCGCAACATATTCTTGGAGCTAAAGTCACATATTTCACCTTCTGCTCATACGTTTGGTGTAAAGTTAATATGGTCGATGAAGCACAGTGGACTCTACAACAAATGAACGAATATGGATTTAACCCGTCTGTTATAAGTTATTCCACCATTATCGAATCTTATTGTCGACACTCTAACTTCATTAAAGTTTATGAGCTACTCGATGAAATGGAATCACAAAATTGCCCTGCTAATGTTGTAACCTTCACGACCATCATGAGCTATTTAACAAAGAACAAGGAATATAATGAAGCTTTACAAATACATGAAAGAATGAAAACGAGCGGAGTAACTATTGATGTGCCAGATTTTGTACAATTCAATGATTGCAATGTTTTGTCATCATGGGTGATCTTGTATTTTTTTTTCTTTTTTTTTGGTTCCAGATTTCATATGTGCTACAGTTACTATTGATGTGCCAAATTTCGTATGTTTCCAGATTTCATACCTGCAAATCTGGTGATGTTTGCTATCTTGTTGTTTTATATTAGCTGAGATCCATTTAATATAAAAGTTTTGCAAAATAAAAAAAGGTGGTGTTGAACAGTGGTGGTTATATGGTGGTGGTGATGGTTGTGTGGTGGTAGAGGGTGGTGGTGATGGGAAGTCAAAAAGAAGATGAATAGTAAACTGCAAGAAAAGAGTGTAATTTACTATGTTAACACACCCCGCAAGAGCACGTACACATGTTTGTGGTGTTTGTCTTAAAAATAAAAACCAACCACTCTAAAATGTGTGAGGCCTCAAGTTTAATTCCTGCTATGTGCAAACAACGTTAATGTGGCCACGTCAACCTTCTAAAAAGGGAGGGCTTTACTTGTTTTGAGTTTGTGTGGCAGTGGGTTCAAACCCCATGAATTAGTCGGCCTAAAGGTCGAAAACCATGCTTACCCGAAAAAAACCGATCATAAGTGATTAGATCAATCGTTATATTGACACACATTTTTATAAAAAAAAGTAATTATATCAATCAAGCTTTATTTTTATGTGTATGAATAGTTTCATATTGTAGCAAACATACAACATAGAGATTATTCTTCAACGCCAAACTGTTACATGTACCCAATCACCATCGGGACGGTGAGATACAAAAAACCCATCTGGACGTACCGACCAATAACAATGTTGCATACCCAGTTTTTCTTTATAGCATATACGTCGAACAGGTAGGTCAAACAAATGTAGACTCTGAATTTTCGAACCACACCAAAAGTCGGCAAAGTAAAGAACTCTTAGATCCAACCTGTCACAAAAAGTCCAATCATAAGTTCCGTTGAATGGAATGGTATGAATTCCACGTTCTTCGTCTCCTGATTTGACATGAACAATGAGATCATTATCAAGCATACCACTCGTTATAATAATATGCCATTTTTCAAATACACAAAACGCATGTGTTAGAGAAGTAAATGTGCATGTTAGAATGAAAATGATGAACAACTTATTCATCACACTAGACAAAAATGTTCATTGTATGTGCACTTGGTTGTCTCTATTTATAAGCTCATGTTGAAATGTTTAACGAATGATACTTACGGAATATTATTATGTTATGTTATATTACAGAATATTATTACGTTATATTATATACTTAAATGTCTCTATTTATTATCTACACTAGTTATAAAGTAATAAATTATAAGACTTCCTAAAATAAAAAATTTAAGCAAATACAATTAGTTGAGCTATTAGTACAACCATCTAATACAATAAATATTCAACCATTTGATTTTTCAACCCCCTATTTAATGTTAAAAGAAAAACACCTCTACATAAAAGGTACATGTTAATATACTTATTATACAAGCTAATCAAATGTAAAAAAAAAAAAAAAAAACTTCTTACAATTAATATAACTCTTCTTTTATCTTGTATACATGGTTTTTAAAACTGAACCGTACAACGAACCACTTTCCAAAACGGTTCCTGATTTTTGGTGGTTTTGCCCGGTTCAACCGATCAGTTCTGGACCAATTGGTTCACGGATACACCAGCCAGTCCAGTTATCAAAACATTAGTTGTATATGTTGCCTTTCTCATATTCATGTTTTCATTTCATTAAATTCTCCTTGATATATGTATTATCGTAAGAAATAATATGTGAATACCTTTTAACTCCATGATATTATCATTATTCGTCACAATAAACATATAATCAGATACATTACTCGCATAAAATTTTATTTAGAGGGTACCCGCCGTAGCAACGCACGGGGGTACCCTGCTAATGCTATATTATATATTTAATTGTCACTATTTATTATGTTTTGTTATATATTTAATTGTCTCTATTTATTATGTTATGTTACGTTATATATTTAAATGTTACATATACTTAAATGTTATATTATACATTTACATGCTCATGTTATATGTTATGTTATGTTACTATATAATAGTTTTAGATCCTCGTTCACGGACAGGGTTTTTAGTCTGATTTATGTTAGAACCATTTTATCATATTATACATTAATGATAACATTTAAAAACAGACTTTGACATTAGTAAATTTTAATTTACGGATGCGGTGAATAAATATTTGATATGATTAGTTATTAGGGCCCGTTTGGTACCCTATAACGGGAATAATGGAATGGAGTGATTCCAGTTAATGACATTTGTTTAGTGGATATGGGTATTCTGAATGGATATCATATCAAAAAAAGAAAAAACTAAATAACAATCAATAAATTAAAACTAATATATAGTAACATAACATAACATGAGCATATAAATATATAACATAACATTTTAATATATGTAACATTTAAATATATAACATAACATAACATAATAAATAGAGACAATTAAATGTATAACATAACATAATAAATAGAGACATTTAAGTATATAATATAACGTAATAATATTCCGTAATATAACATAACATAATAATATTTCATAAGTATAATTCGTTAAACATGAGCTTATCAAAAGAAACAACCAGGTACAATGTACAATTTTGGTCTTGTATGATGAATAAGTTGTTCATCGTTTTCATTCTAACATGCACATTTGCTTCTCTAACGCATGCGATTTGTGTATTTGGAAAATGGCATATTATTGTTGTAGGATCGATTTTAAGGTTGATTTGATGAATCGGGAGGTCGGGGAAGATGAAAGAATATCATCTTCATGTTGGAGAGAGAAAGTAGGGAGAGAATAGAAATACTATGTGTTTTATTATAATGAAAGGTGAAAGATACGCAAAGAGTCTCACCCTCCTAGTGAAGTCTAGGAGGGTATTTATAGCCTAACACATTACAACTATTACAATATGACATAACTAATCCATGTGTTTTGGCTAAACAAGATAGATAATGTAATCCCGTAAATGTCGTTCCATTTAAGTGTTAGGAGCGATTCCAACAATCTTCCCCCAATGGGACGACATAAGAGATTACTTACAATATTTCCTACTAGTATTAAACAAATAAAGAAAGGTCTTGTTAGCCTCACTATTTTATAAAGTTAACGTCACACTAGTGAAATGGACTAGATTCGTAGTATACTTTGCCCTCGGGGACTAGTATCATTTCAGTGGCAAAGTTGTAGTGTTTAGAGCCTATAAATACCCCTCATGACTCTCCATGAGGGGTGTGGGAATTCATGAGGTTTGTGCTTGTTTCATTTTATCAATAAAATACTTTGTGTTTTCTTCACCCTCTCACTACTTTCTCTCTCTAGAACAATGATTCATATCATCATGTTTGATTAACCTAGACCTCCCGTACCACATAAATTACATGTTTTTACGGTCCTAAAATTGGTATAAGGAGCCAAGATACGTTATTTGGTCAATTTTTGTGGTTCGAATCATTTCTTTTAGGGCTGTTTTTCACCATTTTGTGAATATGGAAAAAAAAATCCTTTCTAATTTGTGGTAAACAGTGTTTAAAGTCCTATTATGTATCCATATTGATAAAAATGGTCTCTTGATGTATCACAGTCACAAAATCTGTCATGTGTCTTTATCTGGTCCAAACAGATTCGAGTTAACAGTATCACACTTGTTAGACTATTTTTTATCCATTACGTGAATTTTATTAGTCAACATGGTGGTCAAACAGGGTTTTGGAAGCAGTTAATCTGGGTTTGTACTGGAACTTCTATGGTGCGTTTTGAAGTGAGAGAAATCCCAGATCCTATTTTTAGGATAGTACAAACTGCGATTTGTCAATAATCGATGCGGTTTGAGATTAACAAGTAGTTGCGATTTGACAATCTCACTGCGTTTTTCCTGTTAATGAGATTTGTGACATCGCTGCGATTTGTTTAAACTATGTTGAGACTTGACCAATACCTGCGTTTTGTTGACCTTAATGCGATTTGTCTAAAAAGGTAAAAAAAAAAACTGCTCTTGCGTTTTGTTGACCAAATTCAATATCCAAATACCAAAACAGACACATCGACCCCAATTGAAAAACATCAACGGCCATGAAACTGAAATACAGAAAACATCTAAACCTTAACTAGACTCAACAAAGGACCCTCACATCTCTCCCCAACTCTCATCGTTCAAACAACAAACGATTAAACAAGAAAAACCTTATCTCATATTCGGTTCAGTTTTTTTATCCTTTAAGGATTTTCATTGAACCATCTTCATCATTATGATGGAGTAATACTTACTCTTCATTAGTACCCGAAAATTAAAGAAAGAATATAACAACTAGTGTCATTTCTTTTCTTTGATTCGTTTATGACCAACATAAAAAACAAACACTACATAATCAATACTTACCCGAGACCCATTTTACAAGGACCTTGAAGACATCTTTGTGGTGGATTCGAACTGAAGCGCAAAACAAGAAAAGGGTGTTCATGTGTTGGGTTGGTTATGGGTATTCATTATGTGTATGAGATTAGAGGGTTGTGTGATTGATTATCATATGCAGTGACGTTTGATGAGATGTGAGTGACTTCGGTTTGGTGAGAGAGATTGATAGGGGCGGCATATTTGTGATATATGTAGTTAGGGTTTGAACAAGATGTGTTTTAGGGTTAATATGAGATATATTAGGGTCTCAAGTTTTTATATTTAACCGGTTGTGATGTGTTTGCCTGGATCGGGTTTTCTATATTGGGCTGCTACCGGGCCTTGTACAAAACCAAGTTTCCAAGTGTATGTGTTGTGATAAATGGGCCTGTTAATACAAATAAGCCGTAAAAACGTTTATTTATATTTTACGATCTTCTAATGTTTTGTCGATAACAAACGTAAAATCATTTTAACGAAACAAATAAAATACGTAAATGGTTTGAACTAATAGTTTCTAACATATTCACATTTTCACATAAAACACTAAAACAAGTATAAGTGATTTTATGATTTAATATTACATATGTACAACAACTAGTGTTTACATATTTGGGTAAAATATACACATAACTAGTATGTAGTATATTGGATAATATAAATGGGTAGAAACTTAAGTATCAAAACACATTGACCAAATACATTGAATATAGTTGGGTACAACCCAAAGCCCATGACCCATGGAGCTTGACCCATAACCCATTGAATGACATCATACTTATATCATATATGGATAATATCCATAACCCATGGTATTGACCCATACCCATGTGACTAGGTGCATTGCACTCAAGAGATACATTGTATCTAGCTAAAGACCCATGGATCAACCCATGACCCATAACCAAAATACCCATGGGTAAAGAGGAGCGTCCCACGGATCCCTAGCTTTACGCTAGACGGATCCCTTGTTGGAGGGATCCGTGGGATCCGGGCAACAGTAGATTTTTTCCTCTATAAATAGTGAGTCATTTCTTCATTGTTTCTCACCCCTTTCCAACATACTTTCCCCTTGAGTTAAAAACTCTCTAACCTCAGATCCAAGAGATCTATGTTTGTAGTTTTGTTTTTATGTGATCTTCTAGGTTCCGAACCACTATAAATACTATAAATACTCGCGTTGTGGTTTTGTGCTTCTTACTCTTATCTTTTCATTACCTACTTTTATATGCTTGTTTATCAACATCCATCCAAATAGATTGACATAAGTCGATCTAAAGAATTTAAAAGGAAGTTTTAATTGGCAAAATTATTCAACCCCCTTCTAGTTTTCCACAATTGGCATCAGAGCTTCGTTACCAAGTCCCTTTTGTACTAAGCGTTAAATAAAGGTGAAGAGAAAATTAGAATTAGAGCGAGAACTTCCCTGAAATTTGCTCCAAAAAGAAAGAATGCCCATGAAAAAGAGTCGTGCCTTCGCATAAGCATCCACGAGCAAACTTCAATCCCTGAAATCACACTACCGACAAGCATAATTGAAAGATATTTAATTTCACATACACATCAAACCATAACACAAAGTGGGTGTATAAGTGGAATTCTAGAGAGAGAAAGTTAGAGGTTTAGGGAACTTAGTGAGAGAAAGTGAAAGATATTATTATGAGCTCCAACTCTCTACCTTGGGAGGTAGAGAGTATTTATAGTCTTACATAAAATGCCACACAACGGGCTGTGGATCAGGCATACAGTGGGTAAAGACCCGTCCGTCCTCCACGGTGTTACTTAACTAAATACTACTTAACATAAAATAACTATGACTACGAGCATTCTAACGATTACATATACTTGAGGTGACCGACTCTTTAATACCTGGAATTTCTATTTCCTAACAATCTCCCCCTAAGGGAGGTCACCTCAAACATATACGAAAATTACATTGAATACAAACAGATATTACATGAACAATTGTTCTTGTATTCTTGATGTAGCACTTTGCTCCGAAGCTCGTAGTCATTGATTCCACTCATTGCATGTTTGGTTAATCCAAGTGGAGGTCTTTTACTGATCCACGTGATAATAAATTTGAGCCAGCATTTGAGATCATCAGCTAATAAAAATCTCTGAGACATCCATTGTGGTGTTGGTATTATGTGATGTTGTGACTTTCGGACCGACATGCTCACATTCTGGATCATGATATCTTCTCATCAGAGTAACAGAAGCTTTCGTTGATTCATGATATTGGCAGCAGCGTAGCAGAAGCATGGAGTGAAAATATCAGAGTCATTGATGCACTAATCATGATTTCTTTTGAGATGAATGTGTTAAGTGAGCATGCGGCTATGGATGGACCGCTTCATTCTGATCAGCTGCAAACGTCGGGTGTACCTGCATACAACAGTTAGCAATAAATTGCATGAAAGTGTCTTTGATCACTTTCGTTGAATTGAGGCACACGGCCCACAGTTCCCCGTTGATCAGTACAAGTACTGCCTGTGATCAGGTATAATTCCGAAGAATTTCCTTGACAGGGTTTCGCAGCTGCTCAAGCTGTTCTCAAACCGGAACGTCTCAAATAAGACAACACGGAGTGAGTGAACCAGCGAATTTAAGTCCACTGATTGATGAAAAGAGATTTGAAAAACAATCGTGTATTGCTCAATAGAAATTGTTTTTGCAATACAACGAAGGTTTTAATGAACATCAATTATCAATCATAAAACACCTTTTGATTTGAAATATCCGTACACGGTCGATTTGCTAAAGAAAAGAGTTTTTAAGCACAAAGACCGGTTTTTCAAAGGTATCCGTCAATCCATAACCTGAACCAGGATTGATTCAAAGGATTGAATCTCCCCATCGTTTCTGTTCAGTTGTCACATGGTTGATCTATATAATAGATCTCACATGCCACCTACCAAGAGCTTGTTTGATGATGGCTCCAGAAGGCTTTCCATCTTCATTGTGAATATGATAACACATCACTAAGATGTTCTGGCAATACCACAAGGATAATGCGTAGGACTCAAGATATAATCTCTCTTTATACATTATGTGAAACAGAGAGTCTTCATTTGAAAGTGTCCTAATGAGATTTATTGATGATCTCGTGGCTCTAGACTAAATTTGTGCATATTTAGATCCTGTGCCGGAGACTAGGGAGAGGGTCTCCTTCTTCAATATCAACAATCTCTAAGAGAAATTCGATAGATAATGTCGGTTCCCCGTGAGAATGAAACAAGTCCTTTTAAGAGGAACTTGAGTGGTTTGGAAAGTTGAAGTGCAGTGCGTCACTGGGTCCATGACGTCTTGTCTTCAATACCGATGTTACCATCAGTAGCATATGAATTGAACCCGGTTTCTGCCCTAAGGTTGAATATATGGAGGGCTATTTGTTTTCACCCTTTTCTCATTCAATTCTTTTTAATTCTTCAACCCCTTCAGTGCTTACCGAGACTTCATAGCTAGAACCTTGTTGGGTTTGTTCCAGTACTAGCTCTATCTCAGTCCGCATTCTTCCCATATCTCATTTTTCTCCTTTTATCATCATACCTAAGGACTTCTACACTAACTAGTGGATTGTCCCTGGGTAGATCCCTCCGGTTCTGGTGGATCATGGGAACCAATACCTAACCTTATCATCCTTATATCACCGTACATAAAGTAAATTTGGTCGGTTTACTTGGTATTGTTCATCTGCCATTTGAACCAATTGAAAACCATTTGAAAATCAATCTAGATACTTGTGATATATTATCAAAACATTTTGTACCTGAATTATTTTTGATATTTTTAGAATAAGTGCTCCCCCTCAACATGTGCATCAAATGTTTGAAATCGTTTTGCACACGGAGGCAAGAGGAAGAATTAACTTCTTTGATTACCATTTTCTAAAAGATATCAACATCACTTCCCTAATCAAGACAAGTAGATAAAGCATTTTTTGGGAAGGATGAGGTTTTCATAAGTTTGCTCCCCCTCAGTATGTGCCTCGAGATTTGAAAAGAGTTTTGCACATACTAGAGGGAACCTGCACATTGAGATAAGTGATCACGTTTCAAATCATAGGTTTAAGATAGATGCTCCCCCTCAACATGTGCATGAAAATTTTGAAATCGTTTGTCACATGTGGGAAGGATAGCATGTACATCCTTATAAAACCATTTACCGAATTATCAGTTTAAATCCAATTTAAATCACACATTCTCCCCCAATCACAATTCTCAAATCATTTGAGATTTGTGATCTCTTATTGATTTAAATTGATTTTGAAAGCTTTTAAGGGGAATTATGACTTGATTATGAAAGCGTTTTAACTGATAAGGATCGGATTTTAAGACTTTAAAACTCCATTGATAAAACATGCATGTATATCTTTTGAAAACAATTTAATGCCAAATAACTTTTTAATTTAATTGAAATCATTCTCCCCCTCAATCAATGACATAGGTTGTTGATTGAGAGATTGATATTTTTGACAAATAAGTCCAGATGATTATCAAAAATAGAGTCCGAGTTATTTTTCAAAACAGTTAGTTTTCATCAGATAAATGTTTATAGAATCAGAGCATGGAATTTTGAAAACATGATAAAGTATGGCTCTGTTCTTTCTTTAAAAATCGGGTTACTGTCTGAGATGACAATAAGCCATTGTTTCTCTTTCTCCCAAAAATAATTTTTTGATTTTTTAATTTTAATTTTTTTTTTTAAGAATTCGAACAACATCTAAAGTCCCGTGTCATTCTTTGAATGACAGCACAAAGACCGTAGATATTGTCGAACCGAGAAAAAGCATAACAAATTGACAATTTTTTTTTTTTTTTAATAGATATATACAAGAGATAGATGAAGATAGACCTTTACTCCTCGTCTTCCTCCTGAAGACGTTTGAGTGTTTCTGGTTGAAGGCTTTTCAAGCCAAGACGTTGGAAGAATAAACTCAAAACGTTCTCTTGGAAGAGCTTTGGTGAAGATGTCTGCTAACTGATATTCAGACCTCACAAAATAGAGTTCTACCACACCTTTTTCCACTTGTTCCCTGATGAAATGATGTCGTATGTCGATATGCTTTGCTCTTGAGTGTTGAACGTTGTTGCATGAGAGAGCAATAGCACTTTTATTATCACAGTACAGAGGGATTTTGTTGAATTCAAAGCCATAGTCAGATAATTGAGATCTCATCCATAAGATTTGAGCACAACAAGATGACATAGCTATGTATTCAGCCTCTGTAGAGGAAATAGAAGTACTCATTTGCTTCTTTGAAGACCAGCTCACAAGCTTATCACCCAAAAACTGAGCACCTCCAGACGTACTTCGACGTGTATCTTGACAACCTGCATGATCAGCATCTGCATAGGCCGTTAGTGACATACCGGTGTCCTTCGGGTACCATAGTCCCATATTGATGGTTCCTTGGAGATACCGAAAGACCCGTTTAACCGCTTCAAGGTGCTTTTTAGTAGGCTTGGACTGATATCTAGCACACATGCACACAACGAACAAGATGTCTGGTCTACTAGCTGTGAGGTACATCAGGGATCCAATCATACTACGATATTTCGTTTGATCTACCATGATCCCTGAGTGGTCCTCATCCAGCTTAGTTCGTTCAATCATGGGAGTGTCAACAGGGTCACTAGAATCAAATCCAAATTTCTTTAAAATCTCATTTGCATATTTAGATTGATTTATGAAAATGCCTCCGGGACTTTGTGAAATTTGTAATCCCAAGAAAAATGACATTTGTCCCATCATTGACATTTGAAATTTTGAACCCATTTCATTAGAAAAACGATCACATTCCATTGGGTCGGTCGAGGCAAAAATAATATCATCAACATAAATTTGAACGTGAATTAAATGTTTGCCTGACTTTCTGGTGAACAAAGTAGGATCAACTGCTCCTTTGCTGAATCCAGTAGATTGAAGAAACTTTGACAGCGTATCATACCATGCTCTAGGAGCTTGCTTCAAACCATATAGGGCCTTTTTCAAGCGATAAACATGAGTAGGATGCTCTGAATTCACAAAACCATCTGGCTGCCTGACGTAAACCACTTCTTTCAGATCTCCATTAAGAAATGCGGTTTTCACGTCCATCTGATAAACAACCATGTTCTTGCTAGCAGCATTAGCCAAGAAGATTATGATCGCCTCGATACGAGCAACTGGAGCAAAAGATTCCTCAAAGTCTATACCTTCTTCTTGACGATAACCTTTAGCTACTAACCTAGCCTTATTTTTCAAAACATCACCATGCTCATCAAGCTTTACCTTGAAGATCCACTTAAGAGCAATGATCATAGCACAATCTGGAGCTGCTACTAATTCCCATACATCTAATCGATCAAACTCATGAATTTCATCTTGCATGGCATTGAACCAGCTGTCTTCATTCATAGCAGTTTTAACATCTTTAGGTTCGATCTTTGAGAGTACAGAGTTAAAGAAGCACCATAAGGCATCAGTAGCAAGCTGTTTACGAGTGGATACCGGACGAGAAGGATTTCCAATGATGTTGTCTAATGGATGATCGTGAGTCCATTTTCTGAGGTGTTCATGTGGTAGTTGTTGAGGGACTGAAGTAGCAGAGTCGATGTCTCCTGAAGAAGATGGTTCTGATGAAGATTCAGGAGCAAATATGTTTTCAAATGGAGCATCTTCAGGAGTAGCAAAGGGATTAACTTCATCATTGATGCCAGAAACAGTTCCATGATGTACATTTGAAGAATGATGATTTGTTGATGAGACTGAAGGATCAGCAGCAGATGCTTCTTGACTTAAAGATATTGAGACTGAGGGATTGACTTCATTCACAGGAATATGGGCAGCCTCTGTTGTAGGAATCGACACCTCATTAGTACTTGGATCATAAAGTTCCTCAAACATAGGATCAAACAATTTCTTTAAATCATCTTCAGATGGAGGTACATATGGAGTTTCTTGAGAAGAGTTTGGAACAAGGGATGAACCAATGAGACTGTTTTGAAGTGCGGGTCCTGAACTGAATTGTCCAGGAGCCATTTGACCGGTCAACTCATCAAACGTAACGTGAATTGTTTCCATGATATTTCGGGTTCTTTTGTTGTAGATTCGGTATCCCTTTTTGTTAGATGCATACCCAACAAATACTCCAATGTCTGCTTTAGCTCTAAGTTTGCCTAAGTCTTGTCCCTCATTAGTTGGATAACACAATGCACCAAACACACGAAGGAAAGAGAGATTAGGTTTTCTGTTGTGGACAAGTTCATATGGAGTTTTTCCATGAATAGTGTGAATCAGGGAATGGTTTTGTGTGTAGCATGCAGTGGCAATAGCTTCAGCCCAGAGAAACATTGGAACCTTTGAGTAAATCAGCATAGTTCTAGCTACTTCTACAAGAGTTCGATTTCGTCTTTCAACTACACCGTTCTGTTGAGGAGTTCGTGGAACACTTCTTTGATGGCTGATTCCAACGTTTTCATAAAATTCACTAAGTTGTTTGTTAACAAACTCAGTTCCATTATCTGTTCTGATAATTCTGACGGTTTTGTTAAGTCGAACCTGCAGCTGTTTGATGAGTTTGATGATGATATCAGGAGTTTCATCCTTTGTCCTTAAGAACTTGACCCAGGTGAATCTAGAGTAATCATCAACCACAACTAACACGTATTTCTTCCCAAAGATATTCTGCACCCTCATTGGTCCACATAAATCCATATGAATTGTATGAAGAACTTCTGTGACAGAGTTAGTAGGTTTGGGTTTATGGGCATACTTCTTGCTTTTTCCCAATTGACATGCTGAACAAAGATGATCCTTTTCACACTTGAGTCTAGGTAAACCTACAACTAAGTCCTTTCTGGAGAGATCATTGATGGTGCCGAAGTTCAAGTGATTGAGACGACGATGCCATAACCATGACTTTGTTTTAGAAGCCTTTGATAGCAAGCAAATTGGAGAAGACTTCATCATATCTTCAATAGAGATGGTGTATAGATTTGAACCACGTGAACCTCTTAAAAGTTCCTTACCATCAAGTTCTCTAACGAAGCAGGTATGTTTTCTGAAGGCTACTTCTAGATCAGAATCGCAGAATTGACCAACAGAGAACAAGTTATGACCAAGACCTTCTACATAGTAAACCCTGGAGATAACACTTTTGCCAACAACATAATCTCCATAACCCATAATAGCACCGAAATGATCATTCCCGAATCTAACTGTCCCGATGAATTTGCTCACGAAGTTCATGAGCCGCGACCGGTCGCCAGTCATATGCTTGGAACAGCCTGAGTCCAAGTACCACAGAACGATTTGAACGATCTGCAGTTGAACACAGACAAGAATGGATAACTGGATAATTGGGATCCCCATGCAAGAATGGGTTCCATTTGGTTAGTAACAATGGTTGGAACACCCACATCAGAAATAGAAGCATTCATATCAGAAATTAAGGCAATGGAATCATTATGAATAGATGCAGTACTAGTGTCTGTATTAGCCCTATTCAAAGTGTGCTCACTTCTTAAGGGAATAGTTCTACCAGTAGGCATCCATTTTCTAGTAGGCATTGTCTGATTAGTCTTATGACCAACAGGTATCCAATGATAGCCTATCTTACTAAATGTTCTTCCTGTGGGTTTCCACTGTTTTCTAACTTTCTTTTGTTTTTGCCTTTTAGCCTTCTTAGCATGATTTTTAGCATTAACAATATTAACTGGACAATTAACATCATTAGGCAAAACATTAACAACACATTCATGATTAGAAGCAGAATTCAAGCAGACATCAATACAAGGTTTGCAAATAGTATCAGAATTCGAATTAATTACAGTACGCCTATGGCTAATACTAGAATCAACACAATTCGTTTTATTCGGCTCAAACTTAAAGTTCCTAGGTAGGTCTTCTACTCTCTTCCAATGCACATTCTTAGCTTGCGAGGTCGTGTCCTTCCTTGTATTGTCTTGAGACTTTGACCTGCTTGCTTTAATGTCACTGATTACTCATGTAGAGGGAATGGGAACATTAGTTGGTTTTTCTACTCTTTGCATCTCCTGTTTAGATGTTCTGGGATCTGAATTACATGTAGGCACACCAAGGTTCACTTTCTTAAAACTAGAAGTGCTGGGATTTGTACTCCTAGAAGGCACACTTGAGTTCTCTTTCTTAGCATTGACAGATCTGGAATCTGAACTACTTAAAGGCACACTAAGGTTCACATTCAAAACATTGGGCATCGAATGAATATCATACTTGGCACTAGGCATCGAACATGGAATCAAAGGATTAACTCTCTCACCTAAGGACTTTGGGCATATTGTGATTAAGCATTCTAGAATTTCTTGAGATCGTTTGGCATATAAGCATGCATGCCCAATTGCATTGTCAAGTGGTTTCTCTAATTTATCCTCTTCAACAATCTCACGTAGACATTCTAGACAATCCTTAATGGATGAGAAATAAGTTTGAATAGCAAGTTTGTTATTCCTAAGATGAGGAGGGACATATTTCACAGACAAAGCATATTTATTACAAGAGTGAACCTTTGATACACCATTCTCCCCATTAGTCATTGGCATCTTCCCTTTTACCTGACTCTTTAGATTCTCAATTTCTTTTTGTAACGAGGCTACCGTTTCGTTATTTTTGTTACGAGTGACCTTTATAGATTCAAATAACTCATTGAAATGACGTTTAACCTTTTCATTTTCTTCTAGAAAACTTTTGTTTTCCTTTTGTAATGCATTTACTAAGTTTTGAAGATGAAACGTTTGAGAGTTCTGAGAATCTAGAGGAGGAGGCATTTGGGAGCCTGTCATATTGTTCGTTTGACCCTTTAATTGAGAGATTTGGGCTTTCAACTTTCTGATCGTGTTGCAATGAGCTTGAATCTGTTCATCACGTTTGTTAATTTGAAAAACTGCATCAAACTCTGGAGCATCTGAGGATGTCTTGAAATTTGAAGTTTTGACATTTTCTTTAAGATGTTGATATTTTAGTTGTAAATTAAAATGCTCAACTTCTAGTTTAGAAAAATGTTTAACCAAATTGTCATGATCATCCATTTCAATTTTCTCATTTAGTTCAGAATTAGTTTTTTCAAGCTCAATGACACGATCATGGGAGACTTTCAGGGCAACAGATAGTTCATGAAATTGGGAAGCATTAATAGAACAATTTGTAGCAGTGAAAAACATATCTTGAGCAACACATTCAGTAATAAGAGTCTCATTTAATGTATGTAAGTTCTTCCTCTCAATCTCATTATATTTTAGTGCTCGCTCATAGTCACTAACTTCAACTATCATTGCATCAAATTCCTTTTCCATTCCCTTAATATCAGTATCTATCCCCTTTTTAAGACTCTCAAAGTGATCTTTTAGGAGTTTAAAGAAAGGCATGACCTCAGTTAAATAACATTCTTTTGTTTGTTAAAAACCCCTTTCCCCTTCAGTTATCCCAGTAGGTGTGATCCTTTTCTTACAAGTTTTCTCAAAATCAACAAATAGTTGAAAAATAACATATTGACTGATTAAGGTCTTGCTTTTAGTAGCAATAGTTCTAGGAACTAGATGCATTGGTGTATTGGGAGGATACACAGTCGCTTTAGGCATTTTCCTAAGGGGAGGGTTCGTTACAACAAGATTCTCTGCTTTTTGCTTATCTAAATCCTTCTTCCAGAACACTTGTTCCGGTGTTAACAATGTCTGAGGCTTAAACATGTTCAAGGAAATCCAGTTTTCTTTCTTGTAATCATGGGGTGTGATCTTTATTTTCTTCTCTTTACATTTAGGATCATCTAATTTCTTGTTCATCTTTTCCCTAGTGACTTCATCTGATTTCTTATCTTCCTCAGTGCACTCAACGCAACCAGGTTTCTGTTTAGGTTTAAGGATTTCATTGCCATCATAAAGAACCTTATGAGCATTTCTAGCCTTTTTAATGACCTCTGGATTTGGTTCCTCAATAAGGGGAATGCTATGCTTATCGCTTAAGACTCTATGCTTAGTGATCATGTGAGCAGTCTGAATGGTGTTCCCTTGTATGTACAACTTGTTTTCAAGTTTGTTTTTCAAAGTTTTTAGATTAGAAAAATCTTTCAAGAGCTTTGATTCCTTTGCATTAAATTCTTGCTTAAGCATTTTCACATTTTCTTGAAGTTCTTGTTTTTGCTTAGCTGTTTTAGAAAGCTTTTCTTGCAAGGAATTTAACTCTTGTTTTAATACTTCTTCTCTAAAATTACTTTTTCTAATGATTGTACGCACTTGGTCATCCATTTCCTGCTCACGAGTGGTCAACTCAAATTTTGCACGTTGTTCATAAATAGCAACACGTTCTTTATAGGCATTTAGTTCAGAAACTACAGAATCATCAGGAGCACATGTAGTGAATTCATCAAAAACATAGTCATTGTTGACTGCATAGGATGCATCACTTGGTACAACTTCACTTTCACTTTGTTTCACATATTGATCATATTGGACAACATTGATATTACCCATATTTTCAATATTTGATTCAATAGTTTCAGATGATTGTACTTTGTCATGCATCTTTTGCACATCAGCATCATCGTATAGTTTTAATACCTCTGAGATGAGTTTGTCATTGGATGGGCCAGCTTGTGGTGAAGAAGAGACCTTGGTAAAAACCATTGGAGAAATGCTAGCCATAAAAATTGTGTGTGCAGTGGGTCCATCATCCACATCAGAGTCGTATGCATCACAATCAGCGACTTGAAAGGCATTCTGATGATTGTGACCTATCTCCTGAATTGGCTGCTCATCCACATCTGCATCATAGGTCTTGGCATTGCCCTCAGCGAGAAACAACAACTCCTCTTCATCCAAAGCAGCACCATTATCCTGAGCTTGTACAAGCAGCATCTTATCTCTGAAGTAATCAGCATTCTGTGGATGTTTTGGAGATGTGCAGTTCCTTGCAATGTGTCCCTCACCACCACAGTTATAACATTTGATCGGCTTAGCTTGACCTTGATTACCATTCCTTCCTCGATTCTGATTACCAACATAACCTCTACCAGCTCCACCTCTTCCCTGATCATACTGTCTTTCCTGAACTGGTTGCACCACGATCCTCCCATCTCTAACAGTAGCTTGATTGTGTGGGTTAGATGCTGTTTTGAGGTTTTTGTTGGTTTGTGGGAGAGAATTCATGTTTTGACTAATCAGAAGAGCTAGTTGATTAATGATGTTTCCCACGTGTGCATCAGCATCAGCTTGTTTGAACATAGGATCAGGAATGAGTTTGTGATTACCATCACCCATGGGTATGACTTGTGAGGCTTTGGTTGTGATTCCGATGTTTGAGTAGAAGGCAGTTGAGTCATTAGATGAGCTTGTCTCTCCCTGGTTGGTTTTGAACTGATTAAGAATCCTTTTTTCAAACATAGCATGCCTCTCATTCTGAAGGAGGAAGGCATAGAGTTGCTCATAGTTTGTATTCTTCAATCCTTTAGTGAGCTTCACAGAGGTGACAAACTTGTGCCATTCGGGATTCATGTTGTTCACAAATTTTGAGTTCAGCTGAATGTTAGGCATAGTCATTCTGATGTTCCTCATATCATTCACCAGCTTATGAAATCTCACATAGTACTCATAGACACTCTCATCTGGTTTCATCTTGAAGTGTTCAAATTCGTCATAGAGTTGTGATTCTCTGTCTTCCATAGTTAATTCAGAACCTGAGAGAAGCATCTTGACATTATCCCATACTGCCTTTGCTTCGGTGTTGTGATTGATCAGCTTGTAGATGTCTTTTGGAAGACCTTGAAGAACGATGTTAGAAGCCCTGATATCAGCATCGAATCTCTTTTTCTCTTTATCATCGAGCTCATCATATGTCTTTGGTCTGTCAATTCCATAGATCATTGTTCCATCTTCAGCTGAATCAATTAAGTCTCTAGTCGTCTCAACCCGATATGGTCCTTCATCAATGGATTTGAGAATGTTGACTCCATTTTCCTTTCCAAGACAGTACAATTTGATTCGTTGAGCCCAAGAGTCGTAGTCAGTTCTATCAAGCATGGGTGGAGGAGTATCTGAACCAGCTGCTTGAACATCCTCGGCAACAGTGGAAATGATTGTAGGAACGTTGGATGACATGTTTACAGATTTAAACGGGATTTTAAAACTCTATGATTAAACTGGGAAATAGATTCTTTCACGGGATTTTACTAAATCAAGAGAAAACCGTAAGAAAATCACCCAAGTCGCTAGAAAATTATGCACCAAGTCGCTATCTACTAATTCGCTATTCCACCAAGTCGCTAAAGTCCCAAGTCGCTAAACAAAAGACAAGTCGCTAAATAGCAACTCGCTAAGCCTCTAGTCGCTAGCAAAATTTTGGCAGCAATTCGCTAAGATACAAGTCGCTAAAGAATCAAGTCGCTAAATAGCAACTCGCTACTTACCAAGTCGCTAACACCAAGTCGCTACCCGTAGTGGAGAATCCACTACTTGTACTGTTAGTCGCTAAGTCTAAGTCGCTAACTCCACAAACTGCAACTCGCTACAAAAATGTAAAGCAAGTCGCTAGCAAGAAAAGTAATAAGTAGGTCAAGTCGCTAGCAAGAAAACTTCACAAACATCACTTTTCAATCCAAAAACAACCCAACCATGATGATTCAAGCTTACCAAATGAAAACCTAAACACTTGTGATGATTCTAAACCAAAAAGTACTAACAAAATCCAAGCTTTAACACAAGAAATCAACCAAATGATGCACAAACCACTAAACTTTTTCAAACTCAAAAACCACCTAAAAACCACTAGAAATCCAAAGATGTGCAAGATATGATCTAACCATGGCTCTTGATACCAATTGAAAGATATTTAATTCCACATACACATCAAACCATAACACAAAGTGGGCGTATAAGTGGAATTCTAGAGAGAGAAAGTTAGAGGTTTAGGGAACTTAGTGAGAGAAAGTGAAAGATATTATTACGAGCTCCAACTCTCTACCTTGGGAGGTAGAGAGTATTTATAGTCTTACATAAAACGCCACACAACGGGTTGTGGATCAGGCATACAGTGGGTAAAGACCCGTCCGTCCTCCACGGTGTTACTTAACTAAATACTACTTAACATAAAATAACTATGACTACGAGCATTCTAACGATTACATATACTTGAGGTGACCGACTCTTTAATACCTGGAATTTCTAATTCCTAACAATAATTCTAAAAAAAGAAAAATGAAAAATGAAAAATAAACCTAACTCACTTTCGTAGGAATCACGGTTGCATTTAGCATATGCAACAAGCCTTTTAAACCACTTGGTGTCCCAAGTGGACGAGTGAAGTCTCGTGAGGGTTTACAGGGAACACACCCACAAAGTTCATTTAAAAGACTAATACAAGGTTATTGTGTTTAAAATGAAAGAAGTAATGCAGAGGAGGGTTACGTTGTAACTCAAGAAGGTGTTACACCGTAACTAGGCAAAACCTGGCATACGCTGCAAAAGTGTAGCTACGGCGTAACCACTGAGATGGAATTACGCCGTAATTGGTAGTGCATCAGAAGTTCTGCTGCAAGGGGCCTGTTATGGCGTAACCATGAGAATGAGTTACGTCGTAACTCTGGTTAGATCAACATGTTGCAGCAGCAACTTTTCTTTGTTTCCTGCAAAAATGGTTAAGAACACAAAACCCAACAGAATTGGAAATAAAACAAAAGAAAGGGATAATTCGGGTTGTCTCCCGAAAGAGCACTTTTCTTTATTTACGAGTCTTTAAGTTAGACTCAGAGCCTCGGGGCCTTATGGTGGCCTTTGGACTTGGCCGACTTCCTCCATGTCTTTCATCAAGTTGTGTCTGACCCAAGCGACATTGGTAGCAGTGCGGAGGTATTCTTTAGTCTCGATCTTTCGAATTTTGCAAAAATTTTCCTCCCGCCCCAAGTGGTATCTAGTAAACTTATATTTTTCAGCAATAATTGGGGGTGGCCTCTTATATGGAATCCCAAGGAGTTTGCACCTCCTTTGCTCATATGCTTCATCGTCGGAGTCAGTAAATTCCTCTTTTCCTTACAACTCAAGGTAATCTAAAATCCCTTCTATGTCATTGTCGTCAGAATCGGTGCCTTTAAACCATTCCTCGTCGAGCAAATCTTCTACCAGTACATGTTTGCATTCTTCCTTCTCATTTCTTACTGACTCTTTGGCACCCTCAATTGTTATGTCACTCAATTTGCTAGGACTCTCGTCGTTCGGATTTTCTTTACTCATATATTCTTTCCAGATCTTTTCCTTCGTCAATGTATCAACTTCTCCATATTTGATCTTGACCCAACTGTCAAATCCCAAGTTGTCTAACCAAGGCAATTTTGTTCTTTTCGTATCGTTGGTTGTGGTTCAAAAGAATTCATCCTCCCCAACTCTCATTAAACTGCTTCCCCCATTACATTTATAGTCGTAAGGGTTGCATGATGCCCATAAAACTTCCCTAGGAGATTTTATCTTTTCACACCAATGACTTTGGGCTTCTTTATCATCGGTGCTACTTAAAGGATCTTCTACGCAGTAGATGTCATCATTAACCAATTCCTTTTTCAGATGATGATCTTCGTAGTCAATCTTGATCTTTTTTAGAAGATTCAGGTTAATTTTAGCAATCCCGAATTGTATCGCGTACCAATCATCAGATGACAAATCTCCAAACTTGGCATCATGTCTTTCAAGCTCCTGAGGGCATGTCCATTCTTCTTCTTTTAGGCTACCACCACCCTTGAAATACTCGCGGAAAGGGTCGCACCAGTGAGTGATAGGTGGCTCCTCTTCATCCTCGAACGAGAGCTTTTCCAATCTTCATCATCAGTATATGCAGCCCACATGAATTTGTTATTTTTGACCCTATCCTTATCGGTTCCTCCGTCGCAAATTTTATTTCTGGGGTCGCATGAAGCCCACAGATCATACCAGTCCCCCTTAGCTATGGGTATCTTCTTGCACCAGTGGTATTTTCTTTTAGATGAGGACAGAGGGCATAAATTAATGTCATGGGACCATCCGTTAATTACATGTGTTCATGATTCATCCACTTCGAGAAATCTGTCTGCCCATGTATCCCAGTTACGCCGTAACTGTGATGTTTGATTACGGCGTAACTCGCTTGAGTCATCCTTGTCGACATCTTTCATAATCCCATGATCGCTGTTAAAAATATAGTTACGCCATAACTCTTCAGACATGTTACGGCGTAACTCCAATCTGTCGCCAGAATTTTTACTAGAATCCGAATCTTAGGTGTGAGAATTAGGTTGTAACTTTGAGTCATCATCAGCAAAATGACCTTACATTCCATAGTGGGTTTTGTCCCTTCCGGTTTAGTATTATTCTTCCTTACCTTCTCACTAAGATTTTCCACCATGGTTTCAAGGTTTTTTATGGTTGTAACGTGATTGGAAAGACTTCTGTCAGTGTTTTCCCTGAATTCTTTTAGCCATTCATCTTGCTCCTTTTGTCTTTGGGCCGAACTTTCCAGGAATTTGTTTATTGTCTCTTCAAGGTTGAGCCTTTTTTCTCCATAAGGCCCGCGGTTGTAATTTCCACGATACCCATTATTATTTCGATTATCTCCGTAAAACGGTCGATTTTCTCCATATTTAGCTTCTTCAATTATATTTTCTTCGTTGTTGTGAGGACAATTCTTGGTGAGATGTCCTCCCCCACAACTTTCACAACCCACTTGGATGGCATGAACGGTTTCTCTGATTTTTAGCATATCTCGACTTAGATTTTCAATTTTGCTAGCGATGGCTGCAATTCCGTCAAAACTTCTGCCTAGGTTTCTTTTGCTTCCTCCATCGTGCCTTTTTTGGGAATGATAAGCCATTTTTTGAATAGCTTCAATTGCTAAAATAGGAGTCATGTTCGGGATCGGTCCTTGATAGTCCAACATCTGTCTTGTAGTCACGTTGATTCCTTTGTAGAAGATGTTGACCTTTTGCTGGTTGTTCAGATTATGTGTAGGACACTTGTAGAGGAGATCGTTGTATCTATCCCAGGCTTGATACAATATTTCATCATCTTCTTTCTTGAAATTATGGATCTCTAAGAGCTGGTTAGAAATCTTCGACGGAGGGCATCACCTCTGGATGAAGTGCTTCTTTAGTAGAGCCCAAGTATTAACTGCCCCGGCGGGCAATCTTTCGATCCATCTTCTGGCAGCCCCAGTAAGAGTCATGGGGAACACCCTTAGCATAAAAGCGTCATGAGACACACCCAGAATGTTGAAAAAGCTTGCGATGTATAAGACATTTTCAACGTGCTCATACACATCTTCGTCCCTGTTTCCTGAAAAAGGGTTAGCACGAAGCTCCCTCATGAGTTGGTCTTTAATTTTGAAACGGACATCAACTCCAATTCCAGGTCTTACGAGCCCCGGCCCTTGTTCTTCTCTTGTCAACGCCAAATATTCCTCGAGAGTGAGGTCATCAATGTTAACAACTTCCATGGTACCCGAAACTTGAAAAGTGGTCGTGAGAATTTGGGAAAATTTTTAAAACAAAATTGAAAGACTTAATAAAAAACCTAATATAACTCCCCGGCAGCGGCGCCAAAAACTTGATGCAGGTTTTACTGACAAGGTTTTAATATTTATAATTACTCGTTATACCTATGGTCTACCCTAATGCACTAACGGGCAGTGTACCCGGTCGTGTGTAGTGTAGTATTCGGTAAAACCGAGGTCGTCCCAAGAGCTATGTGTGTGGATCAATACTAAGTCTAGGTGTCACAGATTTGAATATGATTTCGATAAGGAATTAACTAATTAACTACTAAATCAAATAAATGCAAAGGATGTAATCAATAGAGGAGAGTGGTGCTAACCTAGTTACTCATCCTAACTAGTAGTGTTTACGTCTAACTACTTCCAATTACTTCAGGTGGGGTCAAAGTCGAGAGGACAACATTTGGTCAGTTCGCCCTAACCTATCAGCAAAGAGCCACCACTGGAGAAGTCAGGTGTCTCCTCATAAGTCCATTTGTTCCTGGTCCCCTAAGCCAAGTAATTAAGTTCTGCTACATGCTAGATTTATAATAGTGAGTGCCCAGGCGCTAGCATCTTGGACACTCACCCCCTAATTCTTAAGTTCATCCAAACGGTTGGTGATCAGTTGGTCAAATCACACAAGTAGAAAGGGGTCGTCAGTTGGTCATATCTTACCTTTCCCGTCTCAGTCTACTCACTTAGGGTCAGTTTTTCATATCTCCTAAGCAACTAGCCTCTACCGCCATTCAAAACTACCGAGACAAGGGTAGCTACCAATAAACTATGCATGCATACACTTAGAAATAATTATACGGAAGCAATGTGAACGAAAACAAAACAATTAAGGAATCATAACTAGGCCAGCACCAAGAGGTGCTTAGCCGCTCATATTAACCATACAAATCAATTCAATGTTTAATGTTACGAAATACATGAATCGAAAGTAAAGAAAAGATAAAAAGCTAATGCTTATCGTAGGGGAGTAATTTCTCCCTTGGAGATAGCTCTGTATGCTCCTCTAGATCTGCCTTTGGCTTCTTCTCACGTTCTCTGATTGTTGTGTATGAAATGGGATGCTTTGAAATGCTGGAAATCGTGGGGTATTTATAGGCCAGATCTTGGTTACGGCGTAACTAATAAAAGAGTTATGCCATAACATATAATTCTTCGTAAATTGCACTAGAAATGCTAGCTACGGCGTAACCTCAGGAAGGGGTTACGCCGTATCTTCAATAAATCTTGGTTACGCCGTAGTTGATGCATGAGTTACGGCGTAATTATCAGCGGCGCAGAACCTCATTTGACCTAATATGGTTACGTTGTAATCTTTGGGAGAGTTACGCCGTAATCTTCTGATAAGTTGGTTTTCTGAGCAACGCTTTAGTTACGGCGTAATGTGAGAGAGGAGTTACGCCGTAACTTCTTCAAAATGAGCATACTATGATAAATCTTCAATAAACTCTCCAATTCCGCGTCTCTTGAGCTCCAATGCTCGTAATTTACCTGAAAGTGAAATATAATGAAAAACAAGCGTAAATCCAAATAAATGATATAAATTACAAGCATTATCGGGGGAAATTGACACTTAATATTCAGGATAATTTGATGTTATCAATAGGTCTCATTGCAACCATTCACGTGTGACGATATCTTGGAGGGAGATTGTTAGCCTCACTATTTTATAAAGATAACGTCACACTAGTGAAATGGACTAGATTTGTAGTATACTTTGCTCTCAGGGACTAGTATCATTTAAGTGGAAAAGTTGTAGTGTTTAGAGCCTATAAATACCTCTCATGACTCTCCATGAGGGGTGTGGGAATTCATGAGGTCTGTGCTTGTTTCATTTTATCAATAAAAAACTTTGTGTTTTCTCCACCCTCTCACTACTTTCTCTCTCTAGAACAATGATTCATATCATCATGTTTGATCAACCTAGACCTCCCGAACCACATAAATTACATGTTTTTACGGTCCTACGCCCTTGTTAGGAACAATCAAATTTTAGTCTTCCATGATTGAAGCGATGCAAAGTCTCCCCATGTTACGTTGCAGTCGTGATTTAAATGTATATAATAGTTGTTATGATGTTCTGTTCGTACACTCGCATTATTAGTCCCTGATTGGTTTGCAGTTTGCATTTCTAGTTTATACGTACCGTTCATAGGGCCTCCTTGTGTGGGGCACTAGATAGTATGGATAACGCTATTAGAAGTCGGCCAACCTCTCGTTCACTATGTTACGGAACGCATATTATTTATTTGTGTGGCATTGTTGCATACTTTATTATATACTAGGTGTTATTATTGCGAACTATTATGACTGCATGTGTGCTTAACTATAAAATGAACTACCTTCTATGTAATGGGCTGTAGACCCATGGGTTACAAGTCTTGTATGGGTGGTACTTGCAACTGGATGGGTTGACTTCGCCTTTGCTATGTGTACATGTTTTCTAAAGATTTTTGTATTATATAAAACATGTATACTCACCAACTATGTTCATAGTTGACCTGTTTTCTCATGCATTTCTGGTTACCGTCAGTAAGTGTATTACATGAATAATTTTGCATAAAGAAGTCTTCATGCGTTGTGTTTAGTCGTTATGTAATAAGACGTTATCTTTCAAAAACATAACTTATGTTTCAAAATGGTGATGTCGGCTTAAATAATATTGTAATAATATAGTTTTTTCCTTTAATGTTAATTATGGTATTGTTCTATATTTCTTTTGCGATGATTTTTCATTGAGTCGCGTCTCATATTTCCTCCATCGGCGGGGTGTGACAATATGCCAAAATTTCCATCAAAAGAAACTGATGTAATTTAAAAAAAAATTAAATCTAACACATTCTTATGATAATAATATCTATAATTATGTTGGTAATATAAAAAATTTAAAGATTTTGACGTAAATGACACTTAATAGCTATGTTTGTGTTTCTATTTGCATTAAAGTTGATGGTTTGATTCAATATTAGATACTAGAGGTATTTAAATATGAAAAAATTGTAGGTAATTGAAGGTAGATTAGCGAAAATTTATAGTAGGTGGTAAAAATTATATAGCGATACGATGATAGCTGTCATAATTTAGTTTATATATCTATATGTTACAATTTTCTTTGTGATGCGTGTCAATTCAATATACTCAAAATTACTAATTAAGGAATGCTATTATATTTACTTTCAATAACCGTTTATTTAACAAAATTTATGCCAATGCTTAATCTAACAAAAGATAAATCTAAAACCTCGTACACGGAGATATAAAACTAGGAGTTGAGATCCATATAGATCTCATATTTGCCATAAATCCAATAAATCAATCTTAGCCATTCATTTTTAATCAAAACTAATAAAAATATCATTTTCACCTTTTTTTTAAAAACAACATAACTTGCAAAAGGTAAATCTTCAAACTACAAAAAATATACCACCGCGACGAGAATTAAATTATCTTTCTATAGATATGCACTTCTCTATATTTTCGACAATTTTTATTTTTCAAAAATTCCGCTCAGAAAAATCATATATGATTTTCAAAAATCGCATATGATTTGTAAAAATCAAATCATATATGATTTTTTCAAATCATATATGATTTTTACAAATCACATATGATTTGAAAAAATCATATATGCTTTGTAAAAATCGAATCACATATGATTTTCACAAATCATATACGATTTTTCTGTGCCGAAATTTTGAAAAAAAAATCGTTAAAAATATATAGAATTGCATATCTATAGAAAGATAATTTAATTCTCGTCACGATGGTATAATTTTTTTCGCGTAACGATTAACGGTTTGTGAGATATTTAATTTTTAAAAAAATGGTGAAAGTTTATTTTATTTTTTTCTTAAAAAAAATGAATGACTATGATTGGTAATTTGATCTATGATAAATTTGAGATTTATATAAAACGTTTGCCATAAAACTAGTTCATTACCTAACACAGTTGATACCGGCACTTGAAAATATTGGGATTTTTGAATATGTCAATTCCTCCGTAGTTTATTTTCTTGACTATGACTAAACATGCTTAGTTTTCAAAGCATATACATAGACTCTAGTTAAAAGTTACAGACAATGAGTTACACGACATATACATATGCGGTATACCATCTTATTGAAGTCCTATTTCATCATATTTCAATTACGAGTATACGACAGCACCAATTTAGCCATCTAAACACAAGAAACATTCAAGTCAGGTCAAAGTCAAACAGTATTATGACCAAGTTATAAACTTATAATAACCCTATAAATATGACTCCCACCCCTTTATACAAAATCATCAAATCCCACTTCATCAACTTTCTTTCCATTTAAAAGCAACAAACATGATGACACATAGTATCAAAAACTTAGCCGTTTTTGTGACAATCATTTTGATCTTCACAAGTTTTGAACCGAATGAAGCTTGTAGGCTCCTTGATGGAGGATTTGAAGAATCGTGGATGAAGACAGGAAAACTTCTTTTAACGTCTCTACAGCGAGGCACTGTTCCTCCACCAGGAAATGGCTGTAATAACACCGGTAATGGTGGCAATAATTGTAGATGAAACCCGCCAACGAATAACGATGATGGCAATTGAAGCTTAATACAATAATAACCATTTGTACCTAGTTTTAACTCCATGCATGCAACATTAACACCTCTTAGTAGTTATAAGTATACGTTTTTCAACAATTTGTACCTAGTTTCCTCTTCATTCAATTCACTGGTTACTTTTACTTCTTTATTAATATTTTAACAATAAATTAACATGATGTATTTATTTTGATTGGTAAAAGAGTCATAGTTTCTTTTTTGACTAGCAATCTCATAGTTTACGCTGAATGAATGAATGCGTGCATATATGGTTACCTGTTGGCTGTTGATAGTGTGTAAAATCACCTTTTATTGACCAACGTTGCATGTAACTTATATTCAACTAGATTGTATCTATATTTTTCGGGTAGGTAGCTAGCTTTTTGTTATTTCTCGATTCTGTTATTACTGTATATATCATCCTCATCTCTTATTTAATAAGAGAATATAAAAAATGAGAAATCAGTTATTTGAGCTTTCAATTAGACTATTAAGAGAGCTAATCTGAGTTGGTACTATCCGCATTCAACTATTCATGTTATTCCTTTTTATAAGTTTTACTTGTGCGTAAATGAGTTTAAAAGTTAAACACGACTAATATTTTTATTAACAAAAATATAAATATCGAGAAGTCACGACCTCACATGGTTACTGTTAGATGAAAACAAATACACGAGATTGTACATATAACAACGACGCATATTATTTCAAGGGCCATAACATGCTATTAAACACCCGTAATGTGTAACCATTTATTAATCGTGTTAAGAAACTCAACCATAACCCAGACCTGCGTAACATGTGTAACCCATTTGCGACCCATAAATTTATTTTATTTAAGTAAATAGGTCAAACAGTGAATAAGGTTAGTGGTTTGTCGATTTAACTTGTTTAAATGCAAAAATGATATAAGGATCTAAAAAATGATACAAATAACTATGCGACAATTTAAATGATATATGAATACAATTGTAATTCACTCATTTATTAAGTACATAACAAAGTACATTAATCCAAATCTAACATAAAATCCAAGTTACATACTTTAATTTTAGTGGCTTATATACTTAAACGGGCTCACGGGTTGACCTGTTTAATACTTAATCAACCCAAACACGACCCGTTTATTACGGGTTAGACGGGTTTACCTTTTCTTTTACCCAAACCTGTTTAACTTCGTGTCGGGTTCGTGTTGTGTCAAAAATTGTCACCTCTACATACAATAGGTAAAAAGAAGGTAGAAAATGTAAGAAAGGGTAGGCATAACAATAACCTTTCATAATTCTTAGTTTGAAAAGAAAGTACTATAAAGAAAACCCACACGACCAAGTACTAAAAGGGTGTTTGGTAATAGTGAATCACAAAGAATTGACATACAACAAAGAATGGAATGACCAAGAAAGGGAATAGCCTTAGAGAAACAAAACAAATTCCATTTTTTGATACGATTAAAGAATCTGCCAAAGAAATGAGTTAGAAGATTTATTATCTTGGTAGGACAAGAGAATGGAAATAATGCATACGAAAATAAAACAAACAACTAATGAAATGATAACGTAACTAATAAATTGATCATCATTTGCTTTATCAATTCAACCTCCAGATACATTTTCTCAAAATATCATTTTCCAAAGTTGTGAACCACATTTTGAAAAAAATTAATCACTAAATATACAGTAAGACTTCGATAAGAAAAAGGTTAATAAAACATATGCACAATAATATAACAATTCCAAATCGAGTGTCTTGCATCTTTATACATTCATGGCGTGGTGTTTCTATGAAATATACTTGATATAGTTTCTTCTTTGTACATCCATAGCCTCGTGATTCTATGAAATTCTTGATATTGTTGAATCTAGTTGAATCCGCAGAAACCTACAATACAAAAAAGTTTAAAGAACTCAAAACTATATTGTTGTAGTGCGGGTACTCATCGTCGCAACGTACGGATACCCGGCTAATAACCAAAAGTCTTAAATAAACATAAAATACCATATAAATTGATATTGATACTTCCTTAATTTGTTATGTTTAGCTAGTTTATGTTAGTTTTATATGGAAATAAAAATATTTAATAAATGGTTAATAACCTTTTAAAGCACTATACTTGTCAAGCATAGTAGTTCTGCGTATCGAACTAAAAAAATTAACTCTTTTAGACATTAATATTGACATTTTTGTCTTTCTTTAAGTATTATGACCATATTATGACCATTTTACCCTTTCTAAATTTTTTTCGATATACTTTTTTTTTCGATATTTTTTTTCCGATTTTTTTTTTGAATTTTTTATTTCGAAATACTTTTTTTTCGAAATTTCTGAATTTTTTTTTCGAATTTGTTTTTTTTTTGAAATATTTTTCGAAGGGTAAAATGGTTATAATCTGGTCATAATACTTAAAAAAACAAAATGTCAACATTAATGTCTAAAATAGTTATTTTTTTAGTTCGCTACGCAGAACTGTCATTCGTTACAAGTATAGTGCTTTAATAGGTTATTAGCCCTTTAATAAAAGAAGCAATTGAGTTCATTTAAGGCTTCTAACGATATGTCACTGTAGAATAAGTTAAATTAAATAAACTGATGTGTAGAAAGTAAAATTATGGAGGTCTTCATATGTATACAGCATGTTTAAATGCATGAATTTTAATGCTTTGTTGCAACTAATATACGAGTTTCATTTATCATATGGTGCGAGTGATAGTTTCAAAGACATGTCGTGAATTTGAAGTAAAACACGTTAAGACCAAGTCTAGTTACGTCTTGAATTCTATTTTTGAATATATTTCCATTTTTGACTGTAACAACAAATATAGTACGTAGTATATGTTGTAGTTGGGCTAGCAGAGACTCTGTACATAAATTTATTTGATAATTAAATATGACGATAAAGATTGTATTTTAACGATCTCGTTTTAATTTTTTGTGAGTTTTTCATGGCTCATGTTGACTTGAGTTAGAGCTTTTGTGAGTTTTTAGAATATAAGTTCACATGTCATTGACATTTTGCTCTTAAAAGTGAATTTTGTAAGAGGGATATGAGATAAACTGTATTTGATGATTATTACACACCAAGAGATGAGATACATATAGGGATATACGTGGGCCTATTTTGGCCAAACCCACTAATGAGGCTAATCTCCTACTAATCATCCTAATCTCCTACTAATCAATAGACAATCATATTAAATATACAACACCATACAACTAAGATAAATGGATAACTAACAAATTTGGACGCTTCAAATTTATAAAGAAATATATGTTTTGAGGCTCTTAAAATTTGGAGGTTCTTTGCGATTGCAGATCTCGCACACCCTCATATACGGCTCTGAGCGTATCATTAATAGTTATAAATTTGAGTGGTATATATTAAGGTTTCAAACGATCACGAAAGAGACTGCATATCACCCTCTTGTTGGAAAATTGAGTTTTGCAAAGTGGTTTTTGCAAACTTTTGGACACTATTTAATATATGTATATGTTATATATATTTATATTTCTTGGTAGCTTTGCGTTCTCTTTGACGAGAGCTTCGCAACGAGCTAAAGAGTGTCAAAAATGGAGTTGAAATGAATGAGATATCGTGTCTCAAAGTGAGGCACTTGAAACATAAAACTTGGAAAAATAGGAGAATCCCACATCGCCCAAAACAAGAAGTGGATGCTTGTTTATAAGGAAATTATAGTTTTGGCTATTAAATTCCTTTAGGTTGGTTATGCTCCCACTCCTACGTGCGCGCGCGCAGGGGGGGGGGGTGCAGAAAATGGGATTTCCGGGTCAAAATGAGTTCGAAGCTTCTGAACTCATGCGAGCCCGCGCGACCTGCGGACACGAATGCAGCTCTGAAGCCTCGCATACGTGGAAGATATGTAAATTTGTTTTAGTTATAACAGATTTATGTAATTAAGGCTTTTATTTAGTCTTAGAGAACAAGACAACTTCCTGTATAAATAAAACCTTACCTCTCGTTCAGAAAAAGACACCAGAAACGCAACTCCAATACAGAAACATTCCAGCAACCTCTTCGATCAGAAACACGCAAGCTTCCGTGATCTTTCAGGCAAGTAAGTTTAGTCCGGCTGTACAACAGCTGCGTACGTTGTACCCTGGGAAACAGACGGCGAATCTGTTTTAAGGGAATCGTGTTAAACACGAGCCTCGTGCTTCTGTCTTTACTGCTTTCGGTTTATCTTATTGAGAGTCTGTCTTCTGCTTCTACTCATTTCTGTCTGTTGATTATTTACTGTCTTTACATCTGTTAATTTATTTATTGTATTATAATCTGATTTTCATTAATAAAAGTGTGCACCGTTTCCCACAGTCTTAAAACAGATTCGGTTTAACCGAATTTATAACACTTTGTTAAAATCGGATTTATTATTAACAGATTTTTATAACTGTTTTCTGTCGAAACCTTGTTGAGTTTCTTTGGAAATCAGTTTCTATTAAACAGTTTTTAACATACAGATCTATAACGTTTTTTTTAAGCAGTTAATTATCAGTTTTAACGAAACCAAGATAGAGTTTCTTAAGCTGATTTATTCGATCCATCAAAACCAAGCTAGAGTTTTGTTGAATCAGATCTGGTACAAGTAGATACCATTTAAAACAGTTTGTTTAATTGTTTGTGTTTGATCTTTCAGGATGACAAACACGAATACCCCTCCTGTGACTACTACTGTGAACGTACCTGGTGCGCCAGTTACCAACATGGTTGCTAATCATGCTGAGAAACTAGAGAAATTCAATGGGTAGAATTTCAAGAGGTGGCAACAGAAGATGTTTTTCTATCTGACTACTTTGAACCTTGCGCGGTTCTTAAAAGAAAACCCACCTAACGTGGAACCTCCTGCAGAAGGTCAATCCTCTAATCAACAGGCTGTTCAAGCCTTGGAAGCATGGAAACATTCAGACTTTTTGTGTCACAACTATGTTCTGAATGGTTTGGTTGATTCTTTGTACAATGTGTACTGCAAGACCAAGACTGCCAAAGAATTATGGGAGTCATTGGAACGCAAGTACAAAACTGAGGATGCTGGTACAAAGAAGTTCGTGGTAGCTCGTTTTTTGGATTACAAGATGGATGATTCAAAGAATGTGATGAGTCATGTTCAAGATCTGCAGGTTTTGCTACACGACATTCATGCTGAGGGAATGACTTTGAGTGAAACTTTTCAAGTTGCTGCTATTATTGAAAAGTTACCTCCAAGCTGGGTAGAATTCAAGAACTACCTGAAGCATAAGCGAAAGGAGATGAGTGTTGAAGACTTGGTTGTTCGTCTTCGTATTGAACAGGACAACAAGCTGGCTCAGAAAAACACGTATACGCCTGATTCTGCAAAGGCAAATATGGTTGAGCATGTTTCGTCATCTTCAAAGTCCAATGTCAAAGCTAAAGGCAAAGGAAAAGGAAAGAATGACAAGAAGGGCAAAGGGAAGTCTGATTACCTTGCTCCTAAAGCTGCAATTGTGAAACAGAAGTTCCAAGGGGTGTGTTTCAACTGTGACCAGCCAGGTCACCGTGCTGCTAATTGTAAGATGCCAAAGCGGGTGACTCCACGCCAGGCGAATATGGTGAATGAAGATGTGGACATGATTGCTATGGTGTCTGATGTCATTGCCATGATCTCTGAAGTTAACCTGGTAGGTTCCAACAACAGGGAATGGTGGGTGGATACTGGGGCTACCCGTCATGTGTGTGCTGATAAGAGTATGTTTCACTCTTTCAGAGCGGTTGATAGTGGAGAGAAGCTGTACATGGGCAACTCTGCAACTGCTGAAATCAAGGGTGAAGGAGATGTAATCTTGAAGATGACATCCGAGAAAGAGCTCAAGTTGACTAATGTCTTGTATGTTCCAGAGATTCGCAAGAATCTTGTGTCTGGTTGGCAATTGAACAAGTTTGGTTTTCGTCTTGTTTTTGAGTCTGATAAGTTTGTTCTTTCTAAGAATCAAGTTTATGTTGGTAGGGGATATGCCCTGAATGGTATGTTTAAGCTCAATGTAATGGTTGTTAAGAATGATATCAATAAAATGAATTCTTCTGCTTACTTGATTGAGTCTTCTAATATGTGGCATGGCCGTCTTGGACATGTAAATTTTAATTCGATGCGTCGTTTGATTAAATTTAATTGCATACCTAATTTCCATATTGACTCAAAATATAAATGTGAAACTTGTGTTGAAGCCAAACTTACAAGAGCATCTTTCAAATCGGTTGAACGAAAAACCGAACCACTTGATATGATACACACTGACATATGTGATTTGAAATCACTACCCACAAAAGGTGGCAATAAGTACTTTATCACGTTTATTGATGATTGTACAAAGTATTGCTATGTTTACTTATTGAAAAGTAAAGATGAAGCTATAGACAAGTTTGTTCTATACAAAAACGAAGTTGAGAATCAACTTAGTAAGAAAATCAAGGTGGTCCGAAGTGATAGAGGAGGTGAATATGTGTCTCCATTCGCTGATCTATGTGCGAAACATGGTATTAGACACGAGTTCACTGCTCCCTATTCACCTCAGCAGAACGGTATTGCCGAAAGGAAGAACCGTACCTTGAAAGAAATGGTTAATGCCATGTTGATAAGTTCTGGTTTAAGCCAGGACATGTGGGGGGAAGCCATTTTAACGGCTACTTATCTTTTAAATAAGATACCTCGTAAGGAAAAAGAAGAGACCCCTTATGAATTATGGATGGGAAGAAAGCCATCATATCAGTACTTACGAGTGTGGGGGTGTCTAGCAAAGGTCGCTATACCGACTCCCAAGGCCCAAAAGATTGGACCTAAATCTGTAGATTGTATATTCATCGGATATGCTAAGAATAGCAGTGCTTATCGCTTCATAGTACATGAATCGAAAAATCCGGATATACAAAAGGGTACTTTAATGGAATCAAGGAATGCTTCATTCTTTGAAACTATTTTTCCTTGTTTAACGAAGGAAACTGGGAGTTCATCTAGAATAGATGACGAAGTTGTCCAAGATAAGAGACAACGAGATGATAATGATCTCCAGGATGAGAGACAAGATCAAACTGAGGAAGAAGAGGTTGAACCTAGAAGAAGCAAAAGGGCAAGAACCGAGAAATCGTTTGGACCCGATTTTGTTTCTTTTATGGTTGAAAATGAACCTACTTCATACCGAGAAGCGGTTACTTCCTCAGAAGGTCCTCAATGGAAAGAAGCCATTAAAAGTGAAATAGATTCTATTTTACAAAATCATACTTGGGAGCTCGTGGATTTACCTCCTGGTTGTAAACCACTAGGCTATAAATGGATCTTCAAGAAGAAGATGAAAGCCGATGGCACCATTGACAAGTACAAAGCAAGATTGGTAATCAAAGGATTTAGACAACGAGAAGGTCTTGATTACTTTGATACATATTCGCCAGTTACGCGAATAACCTCGATCAGGATGATCCTTGCTATTGCCGCATTAAGAAATTTGGAAGTTCACCAAATGGATGTAAAAACGGCTTTTCTGAACGGAGATTTAGAAGAAGAAATATACATGAACCAACCTGAGGGTTTCATGGCACCTGGACAAGAGAACAAAGTTTGTAGGCTTGTCAAGTCATTATATGGCTTAAAGCAAGCTCCCAAACAATGGCATCAAAAGTTTGACCACGCCATGCTAGAGAGTGGATTCAAAATTAATGAATGCGACAAGTGTGTTTATGTCAAAGACACAAATAGTGGATATGTAATCTTGTGTTTATATGTTGATGATATGCTTATCGTTGGCAGTAACGAAAAGATGATCAAATCTACTAAAGACATGTTGAAATCAAAGTTTGACATGAAGGATATGGGTTTGGCTGATGTGATCCTTGGAATAAAGATTATACGAACTCAGAATGGACTTATGTTAAGTCAAGCACATTATGTGGACAAAATTCTTAATACTCATAATGCGGGGGATTCTGGCCTAGCTAGAACTCCAATTGACACCAGTAAGCATCTATCTAAAAATAGAGGCTTAGGTGTTGCCCAATTAGAGTATTCGAGAATTATTGGCATGTTAATGTACTTAATGACAGGTACCCGACCTGACTTAGCATATGCTGTTAGCAGGCTAAGTAGGTATACTAGTAACCCAAGCTATGCACATTGGGCAGCTATGACTAGGGTACTTCACTATTTGAGATACAGTCGCGATTATGGACTGCATTATGATCGATATCCAGCTGTTATCGAAGGATACAGTGATGCAAATTGGATATCTGACATAAAGGATTCTAGATCGACTAGTGGATATGTGTTTACACTAGGAGGAGCAGCTATATCTTGGAAGTCTTCCAAGCAAACTGTTATAGCTAAGTCCACGATGGAATCAGAATTTATCGCGTTAGATAAATGCGGACAAGAGGCGGAATGGCTACGTCAATTCGTAGAGGACATACCAAGGTGGCCTAAACCGGTAACGGCCATTAGTATACATTGTGATAGTCAATCGGCAATTGGCAGAGCTCATAGCATAATGTATAATGGAAAGTCCAGACATATCCGTCGTCGACATAATTCGATACGACAACTACTCTCAACAGGAGTTATCTCAATTGACTATGTGAAGTCAAAGGATAACATCGCGGATCCGCTTACGAAAGGCTTAAGCAGAGAGTTAGTAAGTAAGTCGTCTAGAGGAATGGGACTAAAGCCCTTGAAGGAATAAGTTTCTATGAAGGAAAACCTAACCCAGTTGACTGGAGATCCCAAGATCTGGGTTCAATAGGACAACCTACTCATAGAAATGTGGGGGAAGTCACGTCAATGTGGGGGAGTTACTAAATATTGTAACTTTCCTAGTCCATTCCTATAACAAATGTGACTTGTTGAGAGGTTAAACATATGGCTATAATGATTCATGATGAAATCATAAAGCATAATGATTCAAGATGAAATCACAAAACATATGTTTTTAATGATTCAAGATGAAATCACCTATGTGAGAGAGAAGTGGGGTCGCTTCGAAGGGAAATGTGGGGGCGCAATTCCTAAGAGCTCTTGCAGAACCAGGCTAGTGTTCATGACCATAACGAACACGACTATGAGGACTAGACAGTGTCAGGGAGAGTCTTGTGTGAAGTGTAATGTCGTCTACATAAATGGATGATGAGTTCAAGGACATCGCGTCTACTCAGATCTAGGAGACTAAGTGCATCTCACAAGGGAAGGTTCAAAGGGTTACACCTACCTATCCTATGCAAGACTTAACCGCAGAAATTTCACTGAAACTTTCGTGTGTTTTCGACCGATCTCCATTCATGTGGGGGATTGTTGGAAAATTGAGTTTTGCAAAGTGGTTTTTGCAAACTTTTGGACACTATTTAATATATGTATATGTTATATATATTTATATTTCTTGGTAGCTTTGCGTTCTCCTTGACGAGAGCTTCGCAACGAGCTAAAGAGTGTCAAAAATGGAGTTGAAATGAATGAGATATCGTGTCTCAAAGTGAGGCACTTGAAACATAAAACTTGGAAAAATAGGAGAATCCCACATCGCCCAAAACAAGAAGTGGATGCTTGTTTATAAGGAAATTATAGTTTTGGCTATTAAATTCCTTTAGGTTGGTTATGCTCCCACTCCTACGTGCGCGCGCGCAGGGGGGGGTGCAGAAAATAGGATTTCCGGGTCAAAATGAGTTCGAAGCTTCTGAACTCATGCGAGCCCGCGCGACCTGCGGACACGAATGCAGCTCCGAAGCCTCGCATACGTGCGTATCTTTTTGCTGCAGATTCGAGTTACATTTTTCCTTAATTTTCTGTAAATCTATTAACGGAATAGATTTGAAACTTTTTGAAAAAGTTATACAGAATCTGTTATGTTATTAGAAGATATGTAAATCTGTTTTAGTTATAACAGATTTATGTAATTAAGGCTTTTATTTAGTCTTGGAGAACAAGACAACTTCCTGTATAAATAAAACCTTACCTCTCGTTCAGAAAAAGACACCAGAAACGCAACTCCAATACAGAAACATTCCAGCAACCTCTTCGATCAGAAACACGCAAGCTTCCGTGATCTTTCAGGCAAGTAAGTTTAGTCCGGCTGTACAACAGCTGCGTACGTTGTACCCTGGGAAACAGACGGCGAATCTGTTTTAAGGGAATCGTGTTAAACACGAGCCTCGTGCTTCTGTCTTTACTGCTTTCGGTTTATCTTATTGATTAGAGTCTGTCTTCTGCTTCTACTCCTTTCTGTCTGTTGATTATTTACTGTCTTTACATCTGTTAATTTATTTATTGTATTATAATCTGATTTTCATTAATAAAAGTGTGCACCGTTTCCCACACCTCTTTCCCAAGTATCTTTCTGAAAAAGTAATTTCCCAACTCGAGTGGACTTTGTTAAGCTATGGCCTATGGGATTACGTTGAATTAATATCACGATGTGGTAATAGAGTACGTCATGTTCGATCCTAATATATATGACTTGTTAATGCGTTCAGTACGTTTATAATAAACTATTCTAGTAGTCTTTTTTTTTTGAACGGCAAAATTTTTATTAACTAGCAAGAAGCTAGGAAATTACAAAGGAGAATACATAAGAGGATTTTGCATCCAATTGTTCCAAGAGATGGTAGACATCTTATTTCTAGAAGAATACCATCTAAATGAATTCTCAACAATAGAATCAAATAAAAAACTTCTTTTTGGAGGAGCAGAACCAAAGATGAAGTCGTTGCGAAAACTTTCCCGGATAGCC
This sequence comes from Chrysanthemum seticuspe, assembly GCA_019973895.1. NCBI lineage: Eukaryota > Viridiplantae > Streptophyta > Magnoliopsida > Asterales > Asteraceae > Chrysanthemum > Chrysanthemum seticuspe. The sequence continues at coordinate 93,383,812 of BPTQ01000005.1, read as the reverse complement.
TCAGCGAGAGAACATCCAAATCTAACCAGGCGAAAACTTTCTGCCAGATAGCCTCAGCGAGAGAACAAGACCACAAGGTGTGGGTAGTAGTTTCTACAGTTGAGTCACAAATGGGACAAGAAAGAGTTTCCAGCTCGATACCTTTTCTGCTAATGTTCCATCTAGAAGGCAAACGATCCCGAAGAGCTCTCCAGATAAAAATGTTTATCTTTTTTGGAAGAAATCGGTTCCATAAAGTTCCATTACCTTCATCATGGAAGAGGTTATTATCAATATGTTCCCGCGTACCTTTGACAGAAAAAGTTGGAGATCCTAGAGACCAAATCCAAGTATCCTCCTCGTCTGTAATGGTGACGTTATTCAAAGAAGAGGCAAAAACATTAAGTTGCTGAAGCAGAGAACCTCTCAAAATCGGGCGCGACCAACTAAAGACCCAACCGTTGTTCCAACATTCGTGAATGTTACAGTCTTGATTCAAAGCTAAACGGTAAATACGGGGAAATTTAGTTTTAAGCGAAGTTTCACCATTCCAGACATCATGCCAGAACTTAGTGTTCATGCCATTTCCCACCTTCTTTCGAAGAAAAGAGAGAGGAATAATCTCTTTTTCATGCATTGTGTTTATAGACTTTACTATTCTACCCCATACTCCTTGTTCCCGAACGTGAGGAAAGAAAGCCTGATCAGCTCCACACCCGCCATGGATAGCTTTGATCACAAGCACCCAAAGAGAATTCGGATTTTGGAAAAAACGCCACCTCCATTTTTGAATTAAGGCCTGATTAAGAGAGAAAAGACTACCAATACCGAGGCCACCATTCTCCTTAGAAGCAAGAGCACACTTCCAGGCTATCCAGGGGATTTTTTTTCCATCCCCACTACTTCCCCAGAAAAAGTTTGAACGAATTGATTCCAGCTTTTTGTAGATAATGGAAGGCATGGGAAAGAGAGAGCAATAATAATTACCAATGGTGCCCAAAACAGAAGTAAGAAGAGTGGTTCTGCCTCCTATGGAAAGCATCGAAGCCTTCCATTTAGATAGACGTTTAGAGAACTTATCTATCAAAGTGTCCCAACTCTTAGAAATGGCCATGTTGTAACCGACAGGGAGACCAAGGTATTTGAAGGAAGGCAACGACGCTTGGCAACCAGTGATCTGGGCTAGCATTTTAACCTCCTCAAAAGGTAAACCAATCCCAATTAAGTTGGATTTATGGAAGTTAATTTTAAGCCCAGAAACTTTATGAAAACACTCAAGGATGATAACCAAATTTCGAATATTTTCCCGCGACCAATATCCTATGAACAGGGCATCATCCGCAAAGAAGAAATGAGAAAGGGTTAGATTGTTGATCGTTACACCCCTGTAAAGCCCAGCAGAGACGGCATCCTCTAAAGCCACATAAAGGCCTTCCATAGCAATAATAAAGAGAAACGGGGACAAAGGATCTCCTTGGCGAAGCCCACTACTAAGGTGGAATTCACGAGTAGGACTCCCGTTTATCAAAATAGAAGAGGAAGCATGATTTAAGCACCCGCTGATCCATGAGATCCAAGTGTCACTAAAGCCCATAAAATTCAAGACCTGAAGGAGATAATCCCATGAGACGGAGTCGAAAGCTTTTTCAAAGTCGATTTTGAAAATCATGAGCTTATCCCTTCTTTTATTACACCATTTGATGATTTCGTTTACCATGAGAGGACCATCCAAAATCTGACGATGTTTAACAAACGCGGTCTGTTCAAAGCTAATGACCGAATCAATAACAGTAGCTAGACGATTTGCCAACACTTTAGCTATGATTTTATATTGGGCGCCAATAAGACTGATAGGCCGATAGTCACCAACCACCAACGGATTAGGAATCTTAGGAATGAGGGCAACAAAGGAAGTATTGCAACCTTTTGGCATGATGCTCGAGTTTAAAAACTCCTGAACGAAAGAAATGACATCGACTTTAATAAGATTCCAGAATTTTTAAAAAAAAGCAAAGGTGAAACCATCCGGGCCGGGAGATTTTTCCGAACCGCAGTCGCATATAGCAGCATGAATTTCCATTTCCGTGACAGGGGAAATCAAAGACGAGTTCTAATTAGCAAGGAGATATCTGTAGGACTCACTGCGAACTGTAATCGGATCAACATCTTTTTTCTTGAATTTAGCTTCAAAGCTCGCATGAAAGGCATCCTTTATTTTGGAAGGATCAGAAAGCCACTTACCTTCATGTTTTATCCCATGCAACGATAGAATTCTTCGTTTCTGATTAACAACCGCATGGAAAAAATTTGTGTTTTCATCAGCCTCTATACCCCATTTAACTTTTGCCTGCTGAGAAATATTTAATTGTTCCTCACGCTCTATTTTGTGAAGGCAGTCAATCCATTATGTGCGCTGCGAGTTAGACATAAGGAGACCTGACTGAGAGATAGTGGTTTCATCAAACTTTTTTATCTTAGCTAGAAGGTCATCTTTTTGTTGCGAGAGAGACGTTTTCCTATTCTTGGCCCACTCCTTGATGATATTCTTTAGGGCCTTCATCTTGTTTTTAAAAGCCACGATAGCATTTGAACCATAATCAGTATCATCTTGGGTCCAAAAATCAGAGATGATATTGCAGAGGTTACCATCGAGAAGCCAAGAGTTGTAAAACTTAAAAGGGGTAGGACCAAAATCAGCAGTGGCATTGAAAAGAATAACAGGCCTATGGTCAGAGATGTGGCAATCCAAAACCAAGGCTGAGAGATTCCTCAGACAGGAAGAGTCTTCAGAAATGAGGAATCTATCAAGTTTACTCAATTTATCTCCGTTTCTATTAATACGAGTAAACAGATGCCCTCCAAGAGGGAATTCCCAAAACGCTCCATTGTTTATGAATTGATTGAATGCATTAGCCGAAGACGAGTTGAAAACAGTACCAATGCGTTCCGAAGCAAAACGAACAACATTGAAATCACCAAATATAATGTAGTGACCCAAGTGAATTTCTTTAAATTCAAGAATGGAATTCCAAAGCGCTTCTTTGTTTCTATCATCTTGCGGAGCATAAACATTTACCATAAAGCAGTGTAAATTAGCATGCAACCAAGTTCCTTCAACAATAAGACAGTGATCGAATGCGAAAACATTAATCTTAGAAAAAGAGTTTGAATCCCATACCGATAAAATACCACCCGATCTACCCACCGATGGGCAGAAAGCAAAATCGAATTGAAAATTACCCCACAACGACTTGACTTTGAACGACTCAATCTGAGAAGAGTGAGTCTCTTGTATACCAAGAAAAGAGATATTGTGTTTGATACAAAGCTTTGAGATAGCTTTACATTTACTCGCTCCTATTCCACATGTGTTGAAAGACATAACATTCATAAATGACCATCTCTAGCACCAATACCTTCAATGAGTTTTTTAAGATCGTTTGTACTACCTTGCATGTCGTAACCCAAAACTTTCCCCATCTCGATTTGTGAGATAAGTGCTTCAATCATAGAACCATGATTACTGAAGGCTTTGGAGTGTGGCTTGCTTACACGTGACAATTTTGCACCAGGGCTGGAAGAGGAAGAATGTTGAGGGTTGTGCTTGTTCTCTTCATCCTCCTTTTTATCTGGAATCTCGCCTTCCTCAGTATCAGTGAAATCATGCCCGTCAACAAATTTGTCAAAGTTGACATCGTCATTGACGTCAACGACATCATCTTTTCCTTCTGTGTAATCTGCGTCTGAATTCTTTTCAGAACCAGAATCCATAGCTTCGATGTCAGGAACCCATCCAGCAAACTCCTTTATTCTAACATTATGGTCTTTACCATTGATCACCACCTTACAAATTTCATCGATGTGATAAAAAAATTTCGATCGAATACAAACTCTACCGCAAGCAAAACTTTCGTTTGGATCATCATCGACGAAAAGAGGTTCTCCCCAAAAGCTGGCAATCTTTTTGAATGCCTTTGGAGTCCACGCATTGAGTGGGAGACCACCAATTTCAATCCACACAATACGCTCGTCAATTTTAAAGGTTTCAGTAACATGTTTGATTTGTGTAAAATACCATGCCATTTCCTTGTTAGATTGAAACTTTAAACAAGATTCAACACTATCAAATTCTAACCAGAGCCACATACCTCCAATATATTTGGCAAGGACATTATAAAAACCTTCTTTCCTTAACACATTTCTAATGTTTAAGGTGAGGTGAACATCTCTCGCCTTAACAAGGATCACCTTTTTTGTGTCCGGAATTTCGATCAGATCTGAATCGTCAAGAGAAACAGGTTGCAATAGTCTTTTAGGAACCGGATCACATGTTTTGCCATTCAACGCCGAAGCGTAAGAACGATTAGGGTTAGGGTTTGAATGGGGAGGTTTTGATTGGTTTTTTGGTTGATTAGGTATAGGAGGAGGTTTGGATGAACCTTCAGGTTTTCTATCAAATCTTGCCTTAGCAGCAAACAAATGATACGATCCGATCCATAACTTGTTAAGATTAACAAGAAGAGTTTCTGTGTTCTTCACTTTCACGAATCGGACAAATGCAAAACGGCGACCAATTTTTGATAACTTTTGGGCGATGTAAACATCAGCCACTGATCCGTGTTCATTGCAAGTGTTCCAAAGATCCTTCGTTCCAAAAGACGTGGGGAAATTAGTGATGAACACCGATTCTGTAACATCTTGAAGATTGTGGTATTTGGATTTTTTTTTTGAGGGTTGAGCGCCGCTCATTGGGATATATAGTTACTATTCTAGTAGTCTTACAATGATTATATTAGGAGTTTATTTGTTTTTAAAAAGGCAAAAAACCTCATTTTTTAAAGCATATATATATATATATATGAGGCACTTTATTTTGCATACTCAAAAATCCTTGCATACTAAGGGATAAATCCCCACCTTCCATCTAGTTTGATCTAATGGTGGTGATTAACCTAAGATTTAATATGTATAAACCTAAGTCCATGTTTTTTTCTTGTCTTTTTCTTTTCTTTTTATCTTTCTTATTTATTTTCTCATTATTTGTACTTTTTTTAATCATTTTTTTTAATTTCACGTTTTTTTTAATTTAAGGTTTTTTTTTTGTTTTTCTTTTTTTTTTTTTTTTTTTTTCGTTTTTGTCAGTTTTCATACGTTTTTGTCAGTTTTCATACGTTTTTGTCCGTTCATATCCGCTTTTTATACATTTTCGTCTATTTTCATACGTTTTCGTCCGTTTTCATACGTTTTCGTCCGTTTTGTTACGTTTTTATCCGTTTTCGTCTGTTTTCTTACGTTTTTGTCTGTTTACATACGTTTTCGTCCGTTTTCTTACGTTTTCGTCTGTTTTCATCTGTTTTCTTACGTTTTTGTCCGTTTTCGTCCGTTTTCATACGTTTCCTTTCGTTTTCTTACGTTTTCTTCTGTTTTTTTTTACCTTTTCTTCTGTTTTCTTACATTTGTGTCCGTTTTCTTACGTTTTCGTCCGTTTTCATACGTTTTCGTCCGTTTTCATACGTTTTCGTCCGTTTTCTTACGTTTTCATCCGTTTTCATACGTTTTCGCCCGTTTTCTTACATTTTCGTCTGTTTTCATCTGTTTTCTTACGTTTTTGTCCGTTTTCATACGTTTTTGTCCGTTTTCATACGTTTTCGTCCGTTTTCATACGTTGTTGTCTGTTTTCTTACGTTTTCTTCTGTTTTTTTACCTTTTCTTCTGTTTTCTTACATTTTTGTCCGTTTTCTTACGTTTTCGTCCGTTTTCATACGTTTTCGTCCGTTTTCTTACGTTTTCATCCGTCTTCATACGTTTTCGTCCGTTTTCTTACGTTTTCGTCCTTTTTCCTATGTTTTCGTTCGTTTTCTTACGTTTTCTTACGTTTTTATCCGTTTTCATACATTTTCGTTTGTTTTCTTATGTTTTCGTCCGTTTTAATACGTTTTCATCTGTTTTCTTACGTTTTTGTCCGTTTTCTTACGTTTTCATTGGTTTATATACGCTTTCGTCCGTTTTTTAACGTTTTCGTCCATTTTTATACGCTTTCATCTGTTTTCAAACGTTTTCATCTATTTTCATCCATTTTTATACGTGTTTTCAGACACTTTTTTCTGTTTTCATACATTTTTATACGCTTTTCATTCGTTTTTATCCGTTTTCATACGTTTTCGTCTATTTTCATATGTTTTCATGCTTGTTATTAAACTTTATTATATTACATGTCTAATATTAATTGTGATATTTTATTATAAAAAAGTTAATGTCTAATATCACTTGTGATATTTCATAAACAAACAAGTATGTTTTTTAACCTTTAATATCACTTGAGATATTTCATTGGTCTGTATATTTTTATATATTATCACCTATGTGTTTTCTAATATTTTTATAATTTTCAGTTACAAGATAGTTTTTGTGCCTTTCATCCCAATTGACAAGCGCATATTTTTTAATACAACCAATGTTATCTATCACTTGTGAATTGTGATATTATACTCTTAGTAGAAATAAAATGGTTAAAGTCTCTATAGGTGAATTCTTATTTTGTTCAAAAAAATGCTAATTTAATGCAACACTTATTTGATTTTGAGAATATGTCAAGTCTCTATTTTCATAGTTTGCTTCCTTTTTATTAATTTTGATATTTGTAAGTGACATTTATTTATCTCTTGTGATATAACACTGTAAGAAAGATGAAGAGTATTACATTCTTCATCATATATGTGTTATCAGTTGTGATACTCAACTAAAAATGTGAAATATTAAATTCATATCAAATGTGATAAGAATTTAGGGTGCGTTTGGTTTGTTATAAGGAATCACTATCGGTAATGCTATCATTATAGGGTGGAATGAAATTAAGATATCATTGTTGATATTGTTGTTTGGTTTGTTAATATGGTATGGGTGCTTGATTTCAAAAAGTGAGCTCATTTATCATTTTATGTGATGATTAATAAATAAAGTAAAAGGACCCATGGGAATCCCTAAAAAAACCCACCTCTATCCACTTCAATGGATCTATGACTACGAAATGATAGTTTGATTGTGATAGTAGTAAAGCAAACATCTTTAATGCCTATGAAAGTATTACTTCATTCCGATTTTCACATACCAAACACACCCTTAGTATTTTACCAAGTATATATGAAAGAAATGATAATAAACATCACTTATTATATTACTGTGATGATTCTGTTCATTTTTCTTATATGTGTTTTTGAAAATATTTAGGAAGATTTTTGTGTTTTATGATAATATGAAATTTTAGAAAAGGTGTTTAACTGAAAACAAAATATGTTATGAAACTTTTGTTAGACTTGCGGTAGATTTTTCTATTTAATTGATACATTGTGCGTGTTTCGATAAGTTTTATAGCATAATTTAAAAATATCTATTGTTGAATCAACAAACTAAAGAAGTTATGGTTGAAGAAAGCACACATCTTTATAAACAAACTGAGTAAGTTCAAACACCAGTGATATCACACATGATATAACAGGTGATATCACTGGTGATATCACAAGTGATATAAACTATGATATCACACATGCTATCACCGGTAATATCACAGGTGATATGACAGGTGATATCAACCATGTTATCACATGTGATATCACAAGTGTTTGAGCTTCCTCAGTTTGTTTATAAAGATGTGTGTTAGTTTCAACCATAGCTTATTTAGTTTGCTGATTCAACAATAGATATTTTCAAATCCCGCTATAAAACCTATCAAAACATGTACAATGTATCCATTAAATAGAAAAATCCACCACAAGTCTAACAAAAGTATCATAACATCTCTTGTTTTCAATTAAACAACTTTTCTAATATTTCATAATATCATAAAACACAAAAATCTTTCTAAATATTTTCAAAAACACAACAATCACATTCTTAGTTGAGTATCACAACTGATAACACATACATGATGAAGAATGTAATACTTTTCATCTTCCTTACAGTGTTATATCACAAGAGATAAATAAGTGTCACTTACAAATATCAAAATGAAAACGTCTGAAAATGGACAAAAACGTATAAAAAAACGGACAAAAACGTCTGAAAACAGACAAAAACATATAAAAAAACGGATGACAACGTATAAAAACGGATGAAAACATCTGAAAACAGACGAAAACGTCTAAAAATGGATGAAAACATAAAAAAAACGGACGAAAACGTATAAAAACGGTGAAAATACATGAAAACGTAAAAGGGACGAAAACGTCTGAAAACGGACGAAAATACATGAAAACCTAAAAAACAAACAAAAACGTATGAAAATAGATGAAAATGGCCGAAAACGTAAGAAAACGGACGAAAACGTAAGAAAATAGACGAAAACGTATGAAAGCGTAAAAACACATCTGAAAGCGTATGAAAAATGGACGAAAATGAAAGAAAACGTATGAAAACGAGCGAAAACGTAAGAAAACAAACGAAAACGTAAGAAAACAAACAAAAACGTATGAAAACGGACGTAAACGGGCGAAAACGTAAGAAAACAGACGAAAACGTATAAAAACGGACGAAACGTCTGAAAGTAGAAGAAAATGTCTAAAAATGGACGAAAACGTAAAAACGGACGAAAACCTCTAAAACAGACGAAAATGTATATAAACGTATGAAAACGTACAAAACGTCAAAATACGGACGAAAACGTCAGAAAACGGATGTAAACGTACGAAAACGAATGAAAACAAAAGAAAACGTCCGAAATCAGACGAAAACGTAACAAAAAAAGGGCGAAAACATATGAGCACGGACGAAAACGTATGAAAGCGAAAAAAAACTTGAATAAAAAAGTGAATTTAAAATTAAAAAATAATAAAAAAAGGTGAAAAAAAAAAAAAAAAAAAAAAAAGACATGAATTTAGAATAAAGACGTGAATTCCAAAAAAAAAAAGAAAAAAAATTGTTAATAAATAAAAAAGACAAAAAGACAAAGAAAAAGGAGAAAAAAAAACATGGACTTAGGTTTTCATATTAAATCTTAGGTTTATCCCCACCATTAGATCAAACTAGATGAATGGTGGGGATTTGTCCCTTGGTAAGCACCAAAATAAGAGTAAGCATTTGAAAATTCCTCATATATATATATATTAATTTGAGCTTTTTATCGGCCAAAAAACTCACTTTCCATAACTTCATAATCCTCAAAAAGTGAACTTATCTTTTTCTTTTGTTGAACTTTAGTGATTTGAAAATCAGACTGAGCACGGTTGAACAAATACATTAAGAACTTACCCTATGGGTCAAGGCACCTAGTAGTATATGTCGCGGAAATACCACTGGAGCATTAGTCTAATGATTGTAGTACTTGTGCTTTAGTCAATTGACCCCGGTTTAAGTCTCTTTTTGGCATTTGTTTTAGATATGTACTTACCTCCGCAAAACCTATTTGCACACTGGAGAGACTTTATAAAATAAGAGCTTAGGGGTCTGAGTATTTGCTCGTGCTCACTCCAGTGGGTGCCCACCTAGGCTAAAAGAGTTGCCGAAGCTATTCCTTGTGAGGTGGATAATGACTGATGCCAAAAGATATCCGAGATCAAAGTATTTCCGTTAACCTAAACCTTTTGGAATATGTCGCGGAAATGCTTGGTATACAAGATCAAATCAGTGACACCATGCATTGATATGATATTTAATACATATCTTTATGGTTACAAATTCGCAGATATATTGTGACAGTCAAACCCTTATATGTTGACTGTTACGTAATAAATTCCATATTCAATCTTCAAAACCTTAATTAGAATATAATAACCAATAGCCACCCCTAAAGAAACAAGAAATATTCTAGTCAAAATTAAGCAATCTGGTCACCAACATACCTTATAAATAACTCAAAATCCTTCATGCAAATCATTCATCAAAACACGACAGATTTTACCCTTTTTTCTCTTATACACAACTCGTTTTTATCATCTTCTTGTTTATTACGTTCCAAGGTACACAAGTTACGCACATCATGAGACAAGGAACCAAAAGTTTAGCTATAGTTGCATCACTAGTTTTGTTATTCATGAGTTTCGAGTGTAACGTAGCTAGTAGACCCTTCGGTGGTGAGCTTGAAAAGGTTTGGATGAACACGCAAAATCTTTTGTTATCATCTCTACCACAAGGGCCGGTGAGACCACCAGGAAACGGTTGCACTAATACAGGAAATAGTGGTAATCCTTGTATTGGTTCCAGGAAGCTTGCAGGTCGTGTTGGTGGTGTGGCTACTCCAACACAACTATTGGCGACTCGTTCAAATGTATAAAATTAAGGTTCTCAAGAATGGTGAAAAATGTGTAAAGATCATGTTAATTAGATACGACATCATTAAACACCATTTAGATTTTAGAAACCCTGCTAATTTGTTATTTGCGATAAAATTCTTTAATTGTTTTTGTACCAGTAATCGTTGTTCCATCTATTAACCAGCAATCATATATCAAATTTTATTTAGGTGTAGTTAGGTATACGCCATTTCTAATGAAGTAATGAAATCATACCTTAATCTAGTTGTTTGGTTACATCTGGGTCTTAATATTAGGTATGAAATTAATAAATGAAACACATAGAGTGATAGTAGTCAAAATTAGGTGGTATCACTTGATACCATGTATATATATTACTCCCTCCGTCTCAAAATTATTGTCATGAGAGAGAAATTACCAAGTTTAATAAAAATTGGACCACAATAAATCTCAACTATTCAAAAAGAATATTCCCCTAATATATTCTCTAGCTTTTACTAAAAATAGAAAGTGGACAATCATTTTGAGACATCCCAAAATGGAAATATGGACAATTATATTGAGGCGGATGGAGTAGTTTATTTTATTTTTCTCTCTCTTTATTTAATTCAAAACCTACGCTAAATTCAAATCCAAATCTAAATCCAAATCTCAATCTAAATCCAAATCTGAATCCTAAACCCACCCACAAACCAAAACGGGCCCTTATTTCTTTATGAGTGTAACATTCTTTTTATCATCAAAAATTCATTGAAAGACGACTAGCCAGGAGCTAGCAAAGAAAGTAGTACATCAAGAAGATACAACCAATACCCGAAAGTGATTAAAGGTGTTTGTTATCACTCTGGTGCGTTTGGTATCCCACTATGGGAATGAGACTATCACTATGAAAGTGATTAAATGTGTTTGTTTAAGATGAAGGAGCCCACCACTATGGTAATAAATGATAGATATAATTTATACTTCATATACATCATACTAGCTATGTATGGATTTTTCATAGGTGAGGGACCCACCATTACTATCAAACTCATACTCATTGTCATTCATAGCAGCATACCAAACAAACCCAACTGACACACTTATACTTCTACAAGAAATCTATATACAAAAGAAGGCGTATTACAATCCGCGATAACTCGAAAAGAGCACGATAGTTTCCACAGAAACCATAACTGTGCATAGATGACCATGCGACAAAGTTTTAAAAAATTGCATAGTGGATATTGGCAATGCCAAGTCTTGCTATTTACACACTCCGTTCATCTGCAAGAATAATGGCTTTTTTTTTTACACTCTTTAGCTTCTAGTTCCTTGTAAAAGTTATATATATATATATATATATATATATATATATATATATATATATATATATATATATATATACTAGCAGGGTACCCGCGCGTTGCGGCGGCGGGTACCTGTAACTAAAATTTTTGGCATTATATACTTTTTGGAAAATTAGTTTGAGTGATACTGTTAGTAGTGGCCGGAACTGGTAGTAATGACGGCAAATTAGTATGGTGGGGTATTTTACCGGTCAAAAACTTTTATGAATTTAAATTTTAATCGCAAAATACGAAAAACAAAAGTACAAAGATATAAGCGGAAAAAAAAACTATTCCTTTCTAATAGATGTTTTAAACTTTCTGGTTTTGCTAAATTGATTCTCCACAATCTTAAAACCAAAATAATCCTCTATGACGTTAAAAAAATATATTAAACTAACAATAAAAAACTTTGGCTGTGAGACAATGAGATTAAAAAGGAAAACCCATGTATGTATCAGCCGTTAATTCAAATGATGGTAATATTAATATATCATTTTCAATATATTCAAATAGTCTATATAATAAACACTATATACATTCCCTATGTAACCTATCTTTTTACAAAATCATCTCTTCTTCTTTATATATCCATTTACAGATCAAGAAAATAAACTTTTCTCAAAATTTCTAATTCTTTTGTTCTTCATTTAATAAATCCATATATATTTTATCTAATAATAATATTATGTGAAATACTATTAAAAGAGGTAGAAGCAGCGGCAGCGCGGCAGCGCGGCAGCGCGGCAGCTACATAGGTCGCCGAGAACTGGTAGTAGCGGTGGCGGTGCAATGGAGGTCATCAGAAAGTGGTACGTCTTTAGCTATAAACTTGTTTTATGCTTGGCTAAGCCGCCCGAACTACCCATTCAAGATTGGAGAGTCCCGCCCAAAATACCAGTTGATGATCTAACAAGTTAAAAGCTCCGCCCATTGCAGATTAAATAGACGCCCAAGAGAACCCAACAATATGATAAAATCTCCTAGATGATACCGTTTTGTTCATTATGGGCGGAGATTTCCACCTCTAGTTAAACAGGTCCGGCTAAAACAACAAAACACCAGGTTATATAAACTCCCATCGGAGCCAAAACCACCTACACCATGTAAAACGGTGGTAGTTACGACACATGTTGCTAGTAGTGGTGGCGTTGGATTCAGATGGTGTTGATTGCAGCTGTCACTACCTAGGAAAAGATTGGTGTGTGTTTTAGGTTTTAGGAAAAGAGTTATGGGCATGTTTTTATAGTGTCACGATTGTAGAAGTCTAATAATGTTGATTTTTAGTTTTTTGAAAAGTTTTTTTTTTTTTTTTTACAGCAGTGTTGGAGGGATGTCAGTACATCTTAATGTAAGAGCTATTACAATTGACTGAATTGAAGATATTTCAATTTTTAAGAAACATGTTTTTAGCATCATGATTTCTAGCAAGTGAAATTTTTGACCATTCCTTTAATTCTTTTGGTGGTTATATGAAAACTGATTTTTGTAATTAAATCTCACACGTATGCATTGAAAGTTTGGTCATAAAGCCTTGGTGGTTATATGAAAACTGATTTTTGTAATTAAATCTTATACGTATGCATTGAAAGTTTGGTCATAAAGCCTTTTTTTCAGGTCTTTAAAGTATTGAACATTTGAATTTCATGTATTGCTATTGACTAAACGGATTATTATTTCTTAATACGGAAATGTTTTTGGTCTTACAATTTTAAGACTACTTCTTTTAGCAAGTCCCAAACCCTTTATAAAGTAGTATAGATATATATATATATATATATATATATATATATATATATATATATATATATATATGGATAAAGATCAAATAAAAAGACAAATATCCATAAAAAGATAAAAAGATTTTTTTTTTCAGAAAAAGTTCTTTAAAAATTCCTCAAAAATTCCACAATATCGGGTATGATGGTGCATGAAAAAGTTGTGAAAAACTTTTTTCTAAAAGTGGATAATTTTTCCGAAAAAAAATTATGAAAAAATACGTTTGCGCATTAAATCGTTTTTTTGTGCATCAAAAATTGGTTTTTGCACCCAACTTCTTTTGACTTTTTTCATCAAAATAACATTGCGCATCTAACTAAAACAAGTTGAAAATTTTGTGCATCAAAATTTTTTTGCGCATCAAAATTCTTTTTTTGTGCATTAAAAAAAACGTATCCAAACTCAAAATTATAAAAAAAAAGTTTTCACAAAAGTTTTATGCACCAACATAGGAATTTTTTTGGAATTTTTGGAGAATTTTTAAAAAATAAAAAATATTTTTATTCTTTTTACGGATATTTGTCTTTTTATTTTAACTTTACCCTATATATATATATATATATATATATATATATATATATATATATATATATATATATATATATATATATATATATATATATATAGCCATTCCAAAAAAAAGAAAATGGCTTTTTGCATCGACAAATGTAGTTGCTAAATGTGGTCTCTAAAATTCTTTGTGACCAGATATGTGCAAGAAGTCACAGAAGGCGCGTGCCTGATAGTATTTGCGACGTCGATGACAAATTTTTGCGACATTGCAATTTGCATGAATGTGTAAGAATAAGATTACATAATTTTCCGTAGGTATAACTTTATTGATAACCATTATTTATAATGGTAAAACTCTAATTCCCAAAACACACAAACCGGGCTTGGGCCTAATTATCTACTAATACTCCCCCACAGTTCGAGTGGCGAAATCGCAAAAGCTCGAACTGGAGAAGTAAACTAAAAAAGCAAAATAAAACAATAACCAATCGACAACACGTGGTCGACAAACAGAAACAGAAAACAATGGTCGACAACTCGTGCTCGACAAATAAACCAAACTCTTGGTCGACAACTCTAAGGTCGACAAACAGGTAAACGAAGAAAAGAAAAATTGGTTTTAGGGAATAAGAACCCTAGATTCGACATAAAACAAAAATGAATAATTAAATAACTATTTTTTTTCAACAATAAAACAAATCTTCTTGTAACAAGTAGAAGCGCGGACAAATCTTCAAAATCTTCATCTTTTTCTTTATCTTCCAATAGCAATCAGTGTTACTTGTCCTTCTTTATTAATGAATCCAAAGAATTAATACGAACTCAAACAGATTAAACATCCTTCAACCATCTTTTTTTTTTCTTGACTACCAAATACAAACACACTAATGCTAAACAATATATAAAATAGAAAAAGAGATAAGAAATTTGTTGTAGACTTGTAGGAACAAAATAAGACATAAACCAAAAAGGGGATACGTATTGGCAAAGAAAGCACTTTTTTTTTTTTTTTTTTTTTTTTGGTTTTAAGGATGACGGTGGCTAGGGTTTGACGGGGTGGTTTAAGAGAGGCGACTCAACATAGTCATCAAGGTCTGAGGATCAGACCCGCTCTGATACCATGTAAGATTACATAATTCCCCGTAGGTATAAATTTATTGATAACCATTATTTATAATGGTAAAACCCTAATTCCCAAAACCCACAAACCGGGCTTGGGCCTAATTACCCACTAATAGAATGTGACTTTCATTTTTCAATTCTTCAACAGAAATCGGACATACATTAATGGAATCCAGAACCAAACCATACCTTGGTTATCTAGACTAACTTGAGTTGCTCCTCGTATCTTTGTAATGTGTCATGCAGTAATGTTGATAAAGTGCTTCAATGTGTATTTTATGTGATTTTATAGTCTATTTGGAAATGGAGAAATCATATGGTTCTCGCGCCATCTGCTGAGAAAGGTGCATTATCAATTGGAGAATATCTTGCCGCAAATTTGGCAACCATCTTTACTTTGGCTTTCAAATCGGTGTAGGAAAAGCTTAGAACGGGGAAGATGGATTTTAGCAACTTATAGCAACTCCCTTTCATCTTAAAATAAAAAATAAAAAATAAACAAATAAAAAATCACAAAAACTGTTAATTGTTACGCGCAAAGTATCATATCATTACGACGATATTTAAACCATTTTTCTATAGAGAGGCATTCTATATTCTTTCGACGCTTTTTTTTTTTATTTTTTTTGTAAAGGTTGAAATTTACGCTTAAAAAAATCACATGTGATTTATTATTTTAAAATCACACGTAATTTCTAAAATACAAATCACTTGTGGTTTTTCCAGATGCAAATTTTATCACTAAAACAAAACTAGAAAAAAAAAACGCGGAAAGTATATCGATGTACCCCGTGTACTAAAAGACAACAAAATTCTCGTCGCGATTGTGTATTTTTGTCATTTAACAAATTACCGTTTGTAGGATATTTTATATTAAAATAAAAGGTGAAAATTGGATTTTTATATTTTCATTAAAAAACAAGTAATCAAAATTTATTAATTGAATCTTTTAAAAATATGAGATCTATATACGTTCTTCGGCATCATTAGGCATCCCTTCTTTATTATATTCTTCATAACGCGTTGTGCATTAAAAAGTGATCTTTATCATCGTCCATTGTTAGTAAAAAAGCTGAAACAAACCATGCACGAGTTTATTACTTGTTTGTTAATAATACACTTGAGTAAAATAAAAAATATACATGGAAATCCTGTAAAGAATTTAACGAATCAACAAAAATAGCTACAAATTGTTAAAAAATTAAAAGTTTTTGCAAAAGGGTAAGTTGTTAATGCTATATATGCATGGCGATCTTTCGCGAGCATCATCAATGATCAGTCGAATTGAGAGTTAAAGGTGGTGGTGAAGAAGCACCACTAACATGACGACCAGCAACTTTCTTGGAACCAATACAAGGATTACCACATCTACCAGTATTGCAACAACCATTTCCTGGTGGTCGAACAGGACGACCTCGTTGTAGAGATGATAACAAAAGGTTTCCTCTCTTCATCCAAGGTTCTTCAAATTCATCACCAAGAAGTCTACATGCTCCATTAGATTCAATATTCATGAAAAGTAGTACAAACAATATCATTACAACTAATGTTTTGGTGTCCGTTCTCATGTTTTTCTTGTGTTGCTTCAAATTCAAATAACAAAATTAAAGAATGAAGAAAAAAAAGTTGATTTCGTTTTGAGTGAATAATATATATAATATGGATGGAAGAGTAGAATTGAAGTTTATTTATAGGGTACGTAGCGCTAGGCATAAAGCTTGTACCACAAAGGTTTGGGTTTGACTTGATTTTGAATATTTCTAATGTTTTATACTTTTATTACCTTTGTAAATTGAATTGGTCGTATTAGTAGAATAATATGTTAATAGTGAAGACTTTAGTCCCATGGTCATCATATACGGATTCATACTTCGAGAATAAATAGTTATATGCAATAAAAAAAAAATATCTTAAAATCCATGAAAGTGACTGAATATGTGTTACATGTTAATTAATTGCACTTCTTTTTTGGGGAAAAATAGATATCGAAGATTATCCCTATTAATTTTTATTTGCCCAACTTGTCATTTTACCACTTCCAAGTCTTTGGTTATCATTATGTATATATTGTGACATAATTTTCCAAAATAAATATTGTGACTAATTTAATAATCGGTAAATACAGCTTATGAGTCCTTGTGTTTAGATTGCCTAGGGCTATACAATGATGAATATGAATGCGTTTACTATGAGCAAACGCTTGTTTTAAAAATCCATGCTTTATGGGGTATTATTTTAGCTTAAAGTAGAATAACGTGGTCTACTTGATTAATTTGTAGATTATACTGTGATTATTATGTAACATAATTATTAGTTGGGCAAATGATTGATAAAAAAATATCATACTTGTCACCATTTTTTTTTGTGGGGAGCGAACAAATTTTTTTGCTTTCGTGGGTACTTTTCTTTCAAATTTATCCTTTTTAGGGTATTTTGCGAAATTTTTTGACATTTTTGCCCCTTTTAGCTAATAGAATTTTTTTTCCCCGAAGGACAAAAATGTCACATATTACCCTAAAAAGGATGAATTTGAAAGAAGAGTACCCACAAAAGAAAAAAAATTTGTTCGCTACCCACAAAAGAAATTGGTGGCAAGTATGATAATTTTTTCAATCATTTGCCCTTATTAGTTCTTGTATCCAAAGGATGTGAGGTGCTCAACGGGGCGAGTAATGTCAGAGATCGTATTTCTTATACATATTCTTGTTTTCCACTCCCCATCCCTGCCTCCATTTCTCTCAGGAAATTATTGAACATCCCATACCCGTTTCAGTGAGGATCGTGGATTCCTGAGCGAATTCGGGGATTTTCCACCCTTATAATTACACAAATTCATCCAAAATATAAGAAACAAGACTTATAAAGTATCTAAATAAAAGTACATCGTGCATGGTTAGACTAACTATAATGTCAATTTAACGTTAAAGCATCGTAAATATTGAACATCACATATGCTATAAAAACAATGTGCACTATATGTGTTTATTCAGACATATATGATTGAGTAACACGTAATTAGCGCTTATACTTATATATTAAAAATTCGAGTTCGGGTTCGAGGATTTATGCCATCACATCTCCATCTCCATCCTTTATTTCAGAATTCGGGGATTCCAGCTCGTCCCTGTCTCCATCCCTAGTCAACTTAGGATTCCCCAATCCAATTGGGTTTGAGGATCGGATCTCCATCTAGTACGGGATTTTTGTCATCTCTAATTTTGTTATCGGTTTCTGTTCAAACTAAGTTAAGTTCTTTTGTTTGTTAATAAATTTGAACATGTAGATTGCAGCAAGATATCTAAGAAATGCATGCGTGAACTAATACTAGAAAAGAGCCCTATGGGTCAAAGCACCGAGTATAATGTCGCGTATATATAGATAGTTTAACTTTAAATTATAATCTAAAGTCAAACCTTGCATATTGACAGGAAGCCCTACGCCCCTACCCCTATATAGAGTATTACTATTGCCCACTTTTAAACCCTAGTTGCATTTATATTAACGGTTTTGTTTGTTCATGATTTTGAGCTGAATGTATGGGGCTACGTACATATATTTTCTATCTAAAATGCCTTTATTAATTACATAACGCACAGTTTGAAAACTGTGAATGAAACGAGGCCTAGTGAAATCACCGGAAATGGCCGTGCATGCATACCATTTTAGTTTATTTAACGCGAGTAGCAGGTAGTGTCATTTTTTTTGCTCGATCATTTCATTATTTTATTCTTGTGAAGCAGTCAATAGTCATGTATAAACATATGTTGAATGATGATTACCTCTAAAGATCGAGACACATTAGTGCCTTTAATTGAACAGCAGCACCTTGAACTTTACAGATGCCTAAAGCAAATTTTCAAAACAAGGTCTTGTTTAGTTGAAGTTATTTGCATAAAAATCGTTTGATGTAAAATTTACTTTGTTTGCTTCTTTTATGCAATATCTTTGATTAAGTTTATAAAATAAACATATTTTCTGAATAGATCAAAAGCGAGTTAATTATAGACCAAGCTAAAAAAATTGATGTGTAAAAACTAAAAAGTAAAGTATGGAGGTCTACATTTTTTTTGAACGGCAATTTAAATAACACTTAGCAAGGAGCTAAGAAAAAATATTACAAGGAGCAAGTGAAGGAATTGTGAGGGTCCGAGAACCACTCAACCCAACTACAGAAATTCTTCCTATGTCTATTGGATAAAAGAGTTGAGTTTAACATCGTTAAGGATAAGATCCTTGCTTGGTTTTTTGAACCCAAAAGTGAACTCGTTTCTATAGCGCCAGAGGATCCATATTGTTGATTGAACAACTGCATCAAATATAGGGGACAAAACCGGAGTAAGACATGCTTGGTCCGCAAGGGTAATGATGTCTATGATGCTCGAAAATTGAAGGTTAGATAGCTTCCACCATTTGAGGACTTTGGACCATGTCTCTCTAGCAACCTTGCAAAAGATGAATAATGGGCTTCCGTTTCCACATCATCATCACATAAAGGGCAACGAACCGAATGTAAGTCAATCCCCCTTACGTCAAGGTTAACTCTTGTTGGGAGTCTTGCATTGACAACACGCCATGAGGATATGTTGACTTTAATTGGAACTAACTTATTCCATCTTGTGGTGGTTTGATCCATGGCGGGTGAAGAATTGTTGATAAGGTGCCTTAATGCTTGAACCGTGAATTTTCTTGATGTGCATGGGGTAAATTCCCATACGTCTTGAGAACTTGAAAGGTTAAGATGGGAAATTAACACTACTACACAAACAGGTTTTTCCCACAGCAAAATCGGTAAGAAATTCCGTGGGAAAGGGCCTTTTTTCACGGATTTCACACGGAATTATTCCGTGTGTAAAAACCCCGTGGGTAAATATTTTCCCACAGATTTTCCCACGAAGCGTTGACTATTTCCCACGAATATTATTGTGGATAATTCGTGGGTTTACTTTCACACAAATTTCTCACGAAATTCCCACAATTTCTAATAGCCATTTTCCACACATATCCGTGGTTTTTTTGCCACAAATTTCCAACGATTTTCACACTACTATTTCTCCCACAGATTAGTCACGAAATTTCCCACAATTTCTAGTAGCCATTTTTCACACATATCCGTGGTTTTTTTGCCACAAATTTCCAACAATTTTCACACTATAATTTCTGACGGTTTTATGACGGATTTCCCACCGAAAAATAAATTTCCTCCAAACAAATCTGTGGGAATTTTGTGATTAATCCGTGGGAAATGCATGGCTAAATTCCGTGGTATTCATATTATAATTTCAAATTTCCGAACTGTAAATTCAAAAAAATTAAAATTTAAAACTATAAAAACCAATAATAAATAACCAAAATAAACAAATCCAGTACCCAAAATGCATAAATGTTTCGCCCGAAGGACAAAAAGAGATTTTACAAACAAACTAAGCCCAACTGATATGGAACCAATTTACTCATGAACTAATGGCAAACTAAGAGATTTTACAAACAAACTAAGCCAACTGATGTGGAACCAATTTACTCATGAACTAAATGGGGAACTTGCAGCCTTAGGAAAAAGCACTAAATAAGCTCTAAAAACCTTATAAAGGCAAATTACCACGCCCACCTATACTACTGCAGCCAACTGATGTGGAACCAATTACCACGCCCACCTATACTACTGCTGCCTCTTCCTCTTGGGCTAGATTCATCTCGTATCTCTCTACTGTTCCCACCTACCGTTCCCACATGTATTTTTGCTTCCTCTTCCTCTCGGGCTAACTTCTTCTCGTATCTCTCTACTGTTCCCACCAGTACTGTTGCTGCCTATTCCTCTCGGGCTCCATTCATCTGCTATCTCCCTAAAGATCTCAGTTTTCTTTCGTTCGTGGTGTACAATAAACTTCAAGACCTTCCAAAAATCAAACACACAAAAAAGAAATCATCAAAGATCTGTAACTTTGATATTATCCGAATAAAAAGAAAGAATTATAACAAGTGTGTTACATTACTTTGATTCGTTCAAACAAAAAATACAAAACGATTAATACCTACCCGAGACCTTTAAAGATCTTGAAGCCGAAAAAACGATTGGTTCTTCACTCATAGGTTTGAGCAAAAACGAATGAGTTTTGTGAGTTCTTTCGTGCTTATTATCTAAAACATAATAAGAAGTTTGGTTTGTATGTTCAAAAGTTGGTGGCTGCAAGAATGAGAAAGGGAGACTGGCTATTCTTGATTGAGACTGTTTTTTGATAGGGTTGTAAACGCAGTTATATTAGGGTTAACTTATTATATAAGCTAGGGTTTGTATTATTGGGTTTGTGTTAATGTTGGGCTTATCTGATTTCGGTACTAACTGGGCTGTTCTTAAACAGAATGTGAGATAAAGTTATTTTGTTACTGAGTACGCATGACATTTACTTTTTTTCTTAGTAGTAATCTTATTATATTAGAAAACTTTCTTATATAGTTTATTGCAATCAATTGACAAAGCTTAACTAAAATAAGCCTATCAATTTTAAAAGATGTCATCATAGAAATGTTCTTATTAACTCGTTGTGATTATTAACTAAACCACCATGGTATAAACACTTTGAGGCCAAGCAAGTGAAGCCATGCATCATACAAGCTTTTACACACTTAGTTTATGTACGTTTTTATTTAATGTATGTTATTTATTAATGAAATATTAATTTTAGTTAAATGTGTTGTTTTATTTAAATAAATGAGAAAAAGAAAAAATATATGTGGGGTCTAAGGATGCACGACGACACCAAAAACTGGTATTGTAGGAGGGAGGGCGTTTTTGGTGTTATGATGAATTCTGGTGTTATGAGAAAACATGATGATATGGTAGCACTTTTCTCCACGGCACCAGCGGAACGACTCCAGGATACCTAGTGCTCTAAGGATGTGAGTGAGTTAGGGTTCACTTGTGATAAATATTAGGGATACTATAAGGATAAGTTTTTAGGTTTGGTTAATTACGTGGGGCTTAATTATATCCGAATTTTTGTTTGTGTAGCAGAAATGGGCCTAGTGTGTTACAAGATTATTAGCAGATTTGGGCTAGTTGTATGACGTAGGTAGGGTTATGTCTGTAAAGCTCGTTTAGGGCTCGCGAGCCTATTCGAGCTTTGTATATAAAGCTCGGGCTCAGGCTCGATTATTAAATGAGCTCTAATATAGGCTCGAGCTCGTTTAGGCTCGACTTGTTCGAGCTTTTTATCGATCTGATCTCGAGCTTTTCACGAGCGGCGCGGCTCGTTTTCACCCCTACTCAGTACTCATGTACCCGCTTGGTTTTCATTTGTGTTGAATCGGTGGTGGTGACCACCAAGTTATGAGAAGCAGGATGAAACTAGGGTGGGTCTCGAAACATCTATTGATTTATTTTATTTTTTATTTTATTTTTATTTTATTTTTATTTTTTTTTAATTTAGTGTTAATACATTGACTATCTTTAGATTAGCTTTTATTGTTTCATTTGTAGCTTAACTCTTTAAGTTTATTTTTGTTTGATCATTAGACGACCGAGTCTTTAATTGACTCGGTCGAGTCACCGTATTATCGGTTCAACCGGTTCGACCACCGGGTCAATCCGGTTTTCTATTAAAAAAAACTATTTTTTTCAATAATATGAAAAGTGAGTATATATATAAATCATGACTAATATATATATTGGGCCTAAAAAACATTTAACAACAAAGATAACGTGTAAAAATAAAATTACGTCACAAATATATATAATTAACTTATTTTATTTATAAAAAAAACATGAAAAAACAAAACCTGACCGGGTTTCAAGAACCGGGTTGACCCGAGTCCCTTAAAACCCGACGGGTCTAATTGGGTATCAAGAATTAATAGTCTGGTTTAATATGACCCTTTTTTTAGCTGGAACCGGTTCAACCGGTTAACCCCGGCCGGGTCGAACCGGGTTTCAAAGCATCGGTTGTTTCTTTATCATTATAGCAAAATAAGTTAAGATCGAAAAACAATTTTCTTTTCCGTTAAATAAAAGTCAATCTATGTATACTATAAAAATGGTATTTTTGTGGGAAATTGGTAGGAAATTACCTACAACTTTCCCACAAACATGATCGTTTTCTTTTAGTTTTTTACATAATTACATGTTCACGTGTATACACGTCTGTATACCTACAAACACAACATATATTAAATAGAATGAAGGTAATAAAAGAATATATTGAACATATACATGTAGATATCCACACATATACAACGGCTTGTTACATAAAAAGGTTATACCTAAACCTACACATACACTTATGATACTTACATAAATAGTTGCGCTAATAAACACACACATAATATGAAAATAAAAACACATTAAAGACATACTAAGTAATGTGTAAGTATACATAAACATAAAGACGGTAATTTTTGTGGGAAGTCTGTGGGTATTTACACACAAATTTCCCACAGATTAATGAAATCGGTGGGTAATCTGTGGGAAATTACCGACGACTTTCCCACAAACATGATCGTTTTCTTTTACTTTTTTTCTTTAGTTACACGTTCAGGCACATAGACGTCCATATTCCTACATACAAAACATATATAGACACAATGAAGGTCATAAACAAACATACGGAACATATACGTGTAGGTATCCACAAATATACAAGGATTTGTTATACAAAAAGGTTATACCTTAACCTATACATAAACTTGTGATACTCACATAAATAGTTACATTAATGAAAAACACGTATAATATGAAACTAAAAACACATATGAAGACATACTAAGTGTTGTGAGAATGTTTAAACATACACAAAACATAAAAACGATATTTTTGTGAGAAATCCGTGGGTATTTACACACATATTTCCCACAGATTTATCACATTGGTGGATAATCTGTAGGAAATTACTGACGACTTTTCTACAGACATAATTGTTTTCTTTTAAATTTTTGATATAGTTACACGTTCACACATATACACGTCCGTATACCTACATAAAAACATCTAAAGATACAATAAAAGTCATAAAAGGACATACAGAACATATACGTATAGATATTCATGACAAAAAAAATACATTTTGTGGCAAATACGTGGCTAGTTTCCCATGAATTTCCCACAGGCCAATTACATAGTTATTTCATCAGATAAGACCGTGTGAAATCCGTGAGTAATGTAGCTAAAATTTGCCACAGACTTTGGTTGTGGCTATTATGTGTGATATTTGCGACAAGTTTCCCACTGAATTTTAATCAACACAAATAGTGTGAATTTTGTCGCAAATCTGTGGGAAACTTGTGACGGATTTCCCACAAAAACTTGGTCAACAATTTAGTGTCTAAATAGTGGGAAATCCGTGGAAAAATTACTACATATTTCCCACGGAAATTTTGTCAACAATTTGGTGTGTAATTTGTTGGTATTCCGTGAGAAATTTCCCACAGATTAATTTCCGTGTGTAAAGTTTCGTGGGTAAAACCAGTTTGTGTAGTAGTGTAAGTTTGCAAGCTCCTCTAACTCCAATATTTCAGCTGTGGATCGAAGGGGTCTATTCCAAGCCCAATTAAAGTACAAACCAGGAGGTAGAATTGGGTTTAAGATTTTTGTGTTGGGACTTTGAATAGAATCTACTATGGGCTGTGATTGGCATGGCATAAGAGAAACAGTAGTAGCAATTTGAGGTGAAGGAACAGTGGCAATGTTCAAAGGGATTATGGAGGGACATCTATCACAAACTCGACAATCTTTGTTCACTTCAAGTCTAAAAAGACGTGGGAATATATCGCGTAGAGGAGGACCACCCAACCATTTATCTAACCAAAAGCTAGTGGTTTCACCATTGCCAATCTTTTTTTTGAAAAGTGAAGGTAAATCAATTCCGTAGTCTTGAAAATCATCTTTCAATTTAGCAATATGATACCATGGACCCGATTTACACCTTATTGAAGAAGCATTAAGGAGACCGCCGTGAGGGCCATGTATAAAGCGAATCACTTTGCACCAAAGAGAATTTCCTTCATTTAAAAACCTCCACCACCATTTAGCTAGTAAACCCAAGTTACTTACCCATAAGCCTCCAACACCAAGACCCCCTTTATTTAAAGGAGATATAACTTTGTCCCAAGCAATCCAAGAAATTTTACTCGAGTCTAGAGACCCATCCCAAAAGAATTTTCTTCTAATGCATTCAAGCTTATTAATTATAGTTTTTGGAGCCTTGAATGTTGAGAAGAAGTAAACCCCTACACTTCCTAGAACGGATTTTGTGAGAGTAAGGCGACCACCAAAAGAAAGGGTTTTTGCTTTCCATTTTGACAGTCTTTTTGTAAATCTTTCAAGAAGAGGATTCCAATTGAAACATCTTGACATCTTGGCACCAATGGGAAGACCCAAATAGGTGCAAGGGAACGTGCTAGGGAGGCAACCAATTTTCATCGCGAACGAGTGTAGCTCAACATTAGTGACACCAAGACCAAATAACTTGCTTTTGTTGAAATTTACTTTGAGCCCAGAAGCAAGGTGAAAACAAGAGAGGATCCTAGATAAATTTTTAATATTCATCAAAGACCACTCTCCTATGATAAGGGCATCGTCCGCAAATTGGAAATGTGAAACTTCAACTTTATCTTTTCCTATTTCAACTCCTTTAAATAAGTTCTTATTTTTTGCTTCAATAAGAACAACGTTCAATGCTTCAATTGCTAAAATAAAAAGGAGAGGAGATAATGGGTCACCTTGCCTTAAACCTCTTTCAATTAAAGTTGGTGAGCCGTTTACAAGAACAGAGGTATAACCCGAACTTAGACATGCTCGGATCCATTGTCTCCATTTGAGGCTAAAACCCATTTGCATCATGGTAGAATCCAAGAAAGTCAAACTCAATGAGTCAAACGCTTTTTCGAAGTCAACTTTAGCATGAAAAGTTTCTTTTTATACACTTTTGCCCGTGAGATGATTTCGTCCACTATGAGAGGCCCATCAATAATTTGACGACCTTTAATAAACGCCGTTTGAGATTCACCTACAACTGAAGAAATAACCGAAGAAAGACGATTAGCAAGAACCTTTGCGATTATTTTGTACTAATATACGAGTTTTAATGCTTTGTTGCAACTAATATACGAGTTTCATTTATCATGGGCGCGAGTGATAGTTTCAAAGACATGTCGTAAATTTGAAGTAAAACACGTTAAGACCAAGTCTAGTTACGTCTTGAATTCTATTTTTGAATATATTTCCATTTTTGACTGTAACAACAAATATAGTATATCACTAACAGTTATATATTTGAGTGGTATATATTAATTAAGGTTTCAAACGATCACGAAAGAGACTGCATATCACCCTCTTTCCCAAGTATCTTTCTGAAAAAGTAATTTGCCAACTCGAGTGGACTTTGTTAAGCTATGGAATTACGTTGAATTGATATCATGATGTGGTAATAGAATACGTCATGTTCAATCCTAATATATGACTTGTTAATGCGTTCAGCACGTCAATTACTTATTAGTGAATTATAATAAACTATTCTAGTTAGTCTCACAATGATTATTAAGAGTTTATTTGTGACACCCTAGGCAAATCCCACATCGGCTGTGGCCTGGAGAGATGTTGGGCTCATAAGATAACATTCGCCTTACAATGACACAACGCGTTTTGTGGTCTACTGCGGGTGGAGTTCTTAGGAACTGGCAGTTAAGCGTGCTCATGTGAGAGTAGTACTGGCTTGGGTGACCTGCCGGGAAGTCTTCAAATGAGGCCACAAAAACAAAGCCGTGAGCCTACGGGCAAAGCGGACAATATTGTGGTCATATAAGGCGGGGTGTTACAAGACTCCTGAGCCGTTCGGGATGGTGGGGCAAACCTCATCGAGGACGATGAGTCCCTAAGGGGGGGGGGGGGGGGGGGGTGATTGTGACACCCTAGGCAAATCCCACATCGGCTGTGGCCTGGAGAGATGCTGGGCTCATAAGAGAACATTCGCCTTACAATGACACAACGCGTTTTGTGGTCTACTGCGGGTGGAGTTCTTAGGAACTGGCAGTTAAGCGTGCTCATGTGAGAGTAGTACTGGCTTGGGTGACCTGCCGGGAAGTCTTCAAATGAGGCCACAAAAACAAAGCCGTGAGCCTACGGGCAAAGCGGACAATATTGTGGTCAGATAAGGCGGGGTGTTACATTATTTGTTTTTGAAAAGCCAAAAAACTCACTTTTTAAAGCATATATATTAATTTGAGCTGAATAAACTCACTTTTGATAACTTCATTATCCTCAAAAAGTTGCTTATTAGCTTTTTCAAAATGAAATACCCTTAAGCCGGCTAGATGAGCTAATCTAAAAACCCCTAAAGATACTGATTTTAAAATCAGACTATGAGCACGCTTGAACAAATACATGAAGAACTTACCCTATGGGTCTCAGTCAAGGCGCCTAGTAGTATATGTCGCGTAAATGCTTGGCATACAAGATAAAATTGCCACCATGCATTATTTGATATTTAATACATATCTTTATGGTTACAAATTGACAGATTATTGTGACAGTCAAACCATCATATGTTGACTGTTACGTAATAAATTCCATATTCAATCTTCAAAAACCTTAATCAGAATATTATAACCAATAGCCACCCTAAAGAAACAAGAAACATTCAAGTCAAAATTAAACAATCTGGTCACCAACATACCTTATAAATAACTCAAACTCCTTCATGCAGATCATTCATCATAACCCTAAAGATTTTACCCTTTTCTCTCTTATACACAACTCGTTTTTATCATTTTCTTGTTTCTTACACAAGATACGTACATCATGAGACAAGAAACCAAAAGTTTAGCTATAGTTGCATCACTAGTTTTGTTATTCATGAGTTTCGAGTGTAATGTAGCTAGTAGACCCTTTGGTGGTGAGCTTGAAAAGGTTTGGATGAAGACGGAAAATCTTTTGTTATCATCTCTACCACGAGGCTCTGTGACACCTCCAGGGAACGGTTGCACTAATACGGGAAATGGTGGTAATCATTGTATTGGTTCCAGGAAGCTTGTAGGACGTGTTGGTGGTGTGGCTGCTCCAACACATCTATTGGTGACTCGTACTGATGTATAAAATCAAGGTTCTCAAGAATGTGTAAAGATCATGTTAATATTAAACACCATTTAGATTTTAGACACCTGCTAATTTGTTATTCGCAGTAAAAATTCTTCAATTGATTTTGTACAAGTAATCGTTGTTCCATCTATTAATCAGCAATCATATATCTAATTTTATTTATTTTTTTAAGAGTGTACCATTTTTTTTATCATCAATAATTCATTGAAAAGATCGACTA
The DNA here is from genome assembly GCA_019973895.1 of Chrysanthemum seticuspe. Lineage (NCBI taxonomy): Eukaryota > Viridiplantae > Streptophyta > Magnoliopsida > Asterales > Asteraceae > Chrysanthemum > Chrysanthemum seticuspe. Next base: position 93,355,546 of record BPTQ01000005.1, on the reverse strand, counting down.
GCCCGGAGCTAGCTTAGCAAAGAAATTAGACAATTAGTACATCAAGAAGATACCAACAATACCTGAACTATCCATTTAATTAACCCTTACATACTTCTACCAGAAATCTATATACAAAATTAAAGAAGGTATATTACAATCCGCGATAACCCGGAAAGAGCACCGGTAGTTTCCCCAGAAACCATGGCTGTGCATAGATAACCATGCCTAGACAACGTTTTAAAAAACTGCACACTGGATCAATATCACTAAATTTAGCAATGCCGACGTACCGCTATACATTTACACGTTTTGTTCATTTACAAGTAGCGGTGTTTATCGGTTCGGTTATTGGGTTGTTCGGTTAAAATTTTTCTGGGTAAAACTGAATCGAACCGAATTCAAATTGAGTTAAACCAAATTTGACTTCAAATTAGTTTTCGGGCTAACCCGAATAACCCAATTACACAATTTATTTTTATTTTTTTCATTTAGTTATATAGTTCTCATAGAAAAAAATATTTTCATACTTTAAAACTGTTATATTTATATTTGACAAGAGTTTTTATAGTTTTTTATATATATGTAAAAATATTATATATTTATATCAATTTTATTTTTTTTATTACTTTTTTGATAAAGGATCCCCGAGGTAAAATATATTACTAAAAAAACCAGTTAAGTACAACGGTTGAGGGTGAGTCTCACAACTCAGCCCAATAAGGCTAAACAAACACTCCTACAGAGAATAAAATCTAACCTAGCATAAGAATGACACGACATACTTATGCATAACAAGAAAGAAATCTATCTAATTTGACCATGAAAATGAATGTCATATGCATTAGCTTACTCCCATTGTGCACTAGTAAAACCACAATCATCAAGATCTTCATCATCATACAGGCTTTGATCATGGGTATCCTCTTTCCATCTCTCATATAAGCTCTTCTTATTAGCTCCAGCACCACTCTTGGGACCATCATTTGTCATATAACTGAAGTTTCATTTTCGAATTCAAAAACTTAATCATCATCATCACTTTCCAAATTCCCAAAATCCCTATCCATGAAATCTAGATTATCAGTCTTTTTCCCATCACTTCCTATATCCGAATCACGACCCATGCTAGAACCCCGACCCATACTAGCCTCCTTTAGCATAGGAAGCGGCTTCCCATCATCACGAAGAAGCACAAGCTTCCCCTCAATAATTTGACTTTCTAGATTATTAATCTTATCAACGAGAGATGTAGTACTTGGACTGTCAAAAGAATCAATAGTTGCACTCGCCAGTTTATCCATACCAAAATCTGAATTTTTACTTTTCGAAGGTAATGAATGTTCAACAGTAGACGAGTTAGTATCGCCGTGCTTGAAGGAATGTTAGCATTAGGTTCTATATGAAAATTAGAATCCCCATCCAAATCACCAAGAACATCAAAAGCATTAGACGTTTCAACCACTTTAGCATCCTTACTTGATTATTTAGATGTAGACGCCTCTTTAGTATAGTCATTAGGAGGAGAAGCCTTTGTGTTCTTAGGAGAAATCGGCCGATAATCCATTTTTTTGTTCTTAGAAATCCCAAAAACTCGCTTATACGTGAGACCCTTTCGCTTGACAGTAGTAAATCCATCATTCGACACCTTTTTAGTAGCTCCCAAAACCGAAACTTTGCCTTTATCAACCGCATTACCTACACGTTTTGGAGCAGCTTTGGGACACTCATCAAGAAGGTGACCATATAACAAACATTTAGTACATCTAGGAGGTTACCATTCATATTCAACACGGATAGTATGTTTCTTATATCCACTTCCATTGAGATTAGGGACAACGACAACCAAAGTATCACGAAATTCATTAGTCGCATTGATCTCAATCAAGGCTCTAGCATAACTACTTCTACCCCATGATTTCAAGCACATCTCATAAGTATACGAATCAAGAAGCATAAGAGTAGCAACCTTTGAAGCAATAGAGCTCAAACCATCCAAAGAATAAGCGAAGATCGGGACATCATGGAACTTTAAACAAACTGAAACACAAGACAAGTCTTCATTCAGAAGGCTAATCTCAGGAGACCATCTTAAGAAAAATTGGAATCCCACGAATTATCCATGGAGCATCACGAAGAATAGATTTTGCACTCTAATGGATGTGAATTTAAAGAAGAAAAATCCTTTCGCGTTCATTGGTGCTTTCACAACACCATATATTTTCCAATAATACTTTATCCAATTGTCAATTTAATTTTTGTCCCACTCGGTTTATATTTCGCCATAATCAATTCCAAACGAAAAATAAAATATTAATTTGGTTGGGTTCGGTTATATCTTTGGTTCAGTTTCTTTTTTTGGTTCTTGTGGGTAATACCCAATTTGTGAACACCCCTATTTACAAGAATAATGGCTTTTTGCATCAACAAATGTAGTCGCTAAATGTTCGTAAGTCGTTGCTAAATTTCATTTGTGACCAGATATCGTCGTAAGAAGTCACAAAAGCCTCGTGCTTGAAATTTTTTGGCGAAGAGGACAATATTTTGAGACATTGCAATTTGTATCAATGTGCTTTTCATTTTTCAAATCTTCATCTTAAATTGGACATACATTAATGGAATCCGGGATCGCGTGAAACCTTAGTTGTCTAGACTAACTCGAGTTGCTCTTTGTTTCTTTGTAATGTGTCATGAAGTAATTTTGATAAAGCATTAGAATGTGTCTTTTACGTGATTTAATAGTCTATTTGGAATTGGAGAAATCATACATTTCACGCGCCATTTGCGGAGAATTAAAGACGCATTATCAATTCGAGGATATCTTTCCGCAATTCTGGAAACCATCTTTAGTTTGGCTTTCACTCGGTTTATATTTTGCCAAAATTATACCCAAACAAAAAATCAAATATCTAATTTAGTTCGGTTTGATTACATCTTGTGTTCGGTTTCTTTTTTTAGTTCTTGTGGGTAATAACCAATTTAGGAACACCCCTATTTACAAGAATAATGGCTTTTTGTATCAAAAAATGTAGCTGCTAAATGTTCATATGTCGTCGCTAAAATTCATTTGTGACTGGATATCGTTGCAAAAGGCTAGTGCCTAAAAGTTTTTTGCGATGACGAGGACAACTTTTTGCGACGTTGCAATTTGTATGAATATGCTTTTCATTTTTCAAATCTTCATTTGAAATCGTACATACATTAATGGAATCTTCATATGAAGTCATACATACATTAATGGAATCCAAGACCGCGTGATAACTTAGTTGTCTAGACTAACTCGATGCTCGTTTCTTTGTTATGTTTAATGAAGAAATTTTAATAAAGCTCTACAATGTGTCTTTTATGTGATTTGATAGACTATTTGAAGATGGAGAAATCGTATATTTCATGCGCCATCTTTTGATAATTGAAAGACGCATTATCAATTCGAGGATTTCTTATTGGTGTGTGCTTAAATTCTAATCAGTAAGTTGTACAACTGTAAATACGTGAGCCAATTGGGGTATACACGTATACACCGAGAAATATGTTTAGTAAATAATTAATATATATTATAGTAGTCATATTAATTATATATAGTTCATGAAACTATTTAATGGTTGTTAGTTAACCGTTAGGCCCGTAACAAATTAACGGGCTAAATTTTGAACTTGTAATGTACTTGTATTAAATTGTAAATATCAAAATAAGCCCAAGACGCCCATGAGGCATAATGGCCGGTTGGTCAAAGGGATCCAAAGGGGAAGGGATTAGTTGCTTAGAGGTTAAGCTAAGTGATTAATATTGTATTGTACATTATTAATTATTTAAAGACTAAAACGTAACGGGGAACCTTCTAGTAAGGGGTGGACGATTGGTTTTCTAATCCTTAAGGGATTAGGAGATCAAACTTGTCCAAAAAGTTATTATGCTATATAATGAACCCTTGTGATTCATTATTCACAAATCATTCTTTAACCATAACTTAAGCAAATCGATCGCTTCCTCCCCTAAACCAAAATTTGACCGATTCTTGAACCCTAACCCTAGGGAAATCGGATAACAATAAAACCAAAGCAAAACCTTGTCGTTTATTGCTTCGTTGGAGACTTGTTATATCATACATATACTCTACGTGACGTGTATTGTATGTGAAGATAGAGATAACCTACGTTGGTTATTAAAAGTGTTTCAATCCAAGGAGGTAACAAGTTCAAGATTCAAGAACTCGCCAATTGTCTTAGTAATTCAATTGTTAGTAATTTATTTGGTTTACTCGTTTTCCATAATCATCAAGCTAGATCCATCCACTGCTTACTCATTGTAATAATAGTTATCTACTTGCTAAATCCGAACAGTGGCATCACGAGCCATTCATTTGATGTTATGGGTTACACCACTTTGAAAAAAAAAATTGACCTTAAAACTTGTTTTTTAGTGTTTTCTTGATTAGGTTTTAAAGCCCTCAGGGCATTTTTTTCTTGAAAAATCTTGACCCTAGTGGTATTAAAATTTGAATCTATAAAAACCATAGGTCTTGTAATTTATATGTTTAATATCAAAGAGTTTTAAAAGTTACAAATCTTTGATCACTTGGCATATCTTTTGTTATGTGTTAAGATAATCCATGTCAAGTACATGCATACTTGTCATGGATGATAAGCTAAGAGAATCTTATTTTTTGACACATAAATAAATTAGTACATGCATAAATGTCGTGGATGTAAAGTTCCTATTTAGATATTTAGGAAAGTATTCTCCTTTAATACTTTAGAGTGTGTCGGTAGTACATCAGATTCTAGAACTTGCTTTAGTGATGCATTTCAAGATCGCTAGTGGGATCACATTCGTGTGATTAATATTTACTAAATGATAAGATGCACTATGATTAACCCTTGTTTTTAACTTGCATTTTTCATAATTACATTAACCTTATCGGTTTTGCACTTATTATTAGTTTAAGATACCCCTAGTACAACCTTCTGAGCCTATCTTTTCGCAATTCTTGTGATATTTTGGTGGCTAGAGCATTATTTACACTCCACCAACAAATATACACCCAAATCGCCTTAGCCCCTTATTTATGCACCCATTTTTAGTGTATGTACCCCATATAATATAATAATTCTTAGTTAATTGTCAGTTGATTATATTGTTGCTAAATCGATTCATATCTTGTACAGTTTTGGGATAATTGAGACTCATTGTAGTATTGTTTTTTATGGAGTAATGGGGAAGAACGTCAAATTATTACCCCATACATGCGATAATATTCAATACTTCATATGTTTTGATTCTTACAATTCACGTCATTAGTTAGTTATTATTATGCAAAAATTCAAGTATAGGGATGCAATTATAAATCCTTAGTTTTATGTTATGTTATATGAATGCAAAACAAAAATATGGTAGGTCAAAAGTGTATGAAAAAAAGAAAATAAAAAAGAAAGAAAAAAAGCATACGGACTGTCATCCTGCTTATGTCTAAGTCAAGAAAGTGTCGAGAAAGGCAACGAAAGAGAGTTTGGAGAGTTTTTCTATCGATTCTTAGCTTAGAAACGCCACATTATATGTGTAATTAACTTAGATGATTATTTTGCCACTAGTTTAAAATTCCCCCTTATATCCCCCATAACCGTGTTTTTCCTTACCCTTACACCTAACGTTATAACCCTTTATAAAGACCTCTTTGATAGTTTATGTGCTTACGCCAAAGCAATGGAGGTTTGATCCAAACATTTATTTGAGGTGCTAGTATATAATTTTATTTGAGGTGCCAAAGCAGTGGAGGTTTCATATTGTTATATCACATATACACCCGAGTGATGAGAGAATCCAAACATTTATTCGAGGTGTTAGTATATAATTTTCATGCTTGTTAGAATAATTATTGAACAATTTATGCTATAAACTATCTTTGAACCATTGCTAAATGCCCTCAAACTTGTAATTGATTAGGCTAAAAACACATTTGCTTGAGGATAAGTAAATCTCAAGTGTAAGATAATTGATGAGGTGTAATTCAATATGTTTTTAAGGGGTCATTTAGCCTCTAAACTTGCACATATTTGATCATCTATTAGCCTAAATCGTTTTTTTTATTGTTAGGTAATTGGGAAGCGTTTGCTGAAAAAGGACGCAATTTAGGCTCAATTGGATGGAAAAATGAAGAAAACGACACAGACGTCACAACAGGGCATTGTGACGACGTCACATTCTACAAAGTGACATCTTCACGTGAGGGTGCTGACCAGTTTCTAGAGATTGTTTATGATGACGGCGTCACAACTCTTTAATGGCATTGTCACAACTAAGTCGGTGCAAAACACAACCCTAATGGATGGTGAGCTGACGCCATCACAATTCCTTAGTGACATCGTCACAACATAAAATCTATAAATATAAACACTTTGATTTCATTAATATGTGTGCAACTTTAGAGGAACTTATAAAATCGAGTCAGAGTAAGTTTTTTGCAACTTTTTAGGCCTTTTTCGCTATTGAAGAACTCATGTATTTTTAAAATAAGTTATTTAATCAATCATTCAATCATTCTATACGTTATTGTTTGATTTGTTTAATTTCTTCTATTTATATTACTATGCTAGGCTAAATTGACTAGTGTTTACTTAGGATCACATGAAACCTAGTTATTAATTACTTTGTTGTCATCTCTTGTTTAATGATGTGCACGATGGAAGTTGGAAAACTTGCAAGAGAAAACTAAACTAGCTTGAACGTACATGAAAACGTGTCCAATTAATTCTTATATCTTACCTTATTAATTTGTAAAAAGGTATTTATTGCGTAGGCTAGTCGAAGGGTTAGCTTGACATTCATATAGGTGTTGTTCACCTATAATAGTCTATAGACGTGAGGACTGATCAACCCATAACAAGAAATTAGGGATACTTCACATTACATTTTCAAAGACGTGACAATCTTACAATGTAGTAAGAGACAACTAGAGAATAGCCTAATTTTAGGTAAACACGTTTTTTCTCATATAAGATGTTTAAAACCATTTACTTTTATTGTCATTTACTTTTATTGCATTTTAGTTTAATTAGCAGTTTAAAACCAACGTCCTCCAATACCCGAGATTTTTACTTGCTTTCAAATAACAAAACACAAAAAGACCAAACATAATCTTCCCTCAATCTTTAGGTTTAAATCTTCATACACTTCGAACCTTCGAACCTATCTCAGTATTCCCCAAGGGAATGATCAATTCCCCGAGTCTTGCTTATACTACATTATAACGATAGTATTCTGCCTATAAGGGTTGTAAAACTTTGGTGTTACAACAATCTACATCATTTTATCCTAGGTATTTACGCTAAAGCGGTGGATATTTGATCCTTTATCAAGCCTATGGTAATCTGTGTGTTATGATAAGTAGTAAGTCTTCATTTTCCCGTTTTCAAATTGTTATATCACTTATACACCCGAGAGATAAGAGAATCCAAACACTTATGTGAAGTGCCGGTGTATAATTTCCGTACTCGTTAGAATTATTTTTGAACAAGTCATGCTATAAACTATCTTTAAACCAATGCTAAATACCCCAGAACATGTAATTTAATTCGCGTAAAACCACATTTGTTTAAGGACAAGCAAATCCCAAATGTAGGGATATTCGCTGAGGTGTAATTTTATACATTTTTAAATGGTCATTTAGCCTCTAAAGTCATACATTTTTATCATATATTGCCCTAAATCATCTCTTTTTGAGTCTTAGGTACATGGAAAGCATTTGCCCAAAAAGGATGCACTTTGGGCTCGATTGGATGAAAAATCAAAGAAAACGACAAAGGCCACATGACAAGGTGATGTGATGATGTCACAAGCTACAACATGACGCCGCCGCGTGAGGGTGCTGACCACACAGTGAGTGGAGACCGTCTATGGAAACGGCGTCAAAAGAGGCTGACGGCATCACAACTCCCAAGTGACGCCGTCACAATGAAGTCGGTGCAATTTGCGAAACCCTAATGATGACGAGCTGACGGCATCACAATCATAAAATAACATCATTATAACACAAAAAATATAAATATAATTGCATTTTTTTCATGTATTATTGAGATAAGTTAGTTAATCAATCATTCAATCATATCTATGTTTTAATTTTTGATTGGTTTATTTGATTCTCTTTATATTACTATGCTAGGCTAAATTGATTAGTGTTTACTTAGGATCGCATGAAACCTAGTTGTTAACTACTTTGCTTGTCATCTCTTGCTTAATGATGTGCATGTTATGAGTTGGAAGACTGGCTAAGGAAAACTAGACGAGCTTGCATGTCTACTAAAACGTGTCCAATTAATGCTTATGTCTTAAGTTATTAATTTGCGAAAGATATTTATTGTATAGGCTAGTCGAAGGGTGAGCTTGACAATCATAGAGGCATAGTTCACTTAGAATAGTCTATAGACGTGATGACTGACCAACCCACAACAGGAAATTAGAAATACATCACATTTCATTAGCAAGGACGTGCCAACTCGACAACACAGTAAGAGATAACTAAAGAGTAATGTAATTCTCAGTAAATATGTTTTTTCTCATATAAGTTTACCACCACTTTACCTTTCTTGTCATTATTTTTATTGCATATTAGTTTATTAGTATTTTAAAATTAACCTCTCTCAAACCTCGAATTTTTACTTGCTTTTAGTTAAAACATAAAAATATCAAAAATAATCTCCCCTCAACCTTTAGGCGAAAACCATCATACACTTCAAACCTACCTCACTATTCCTCTAGAGAACGATCAATCACTCGAGTCTTGCCTATACTACACTACAACGGTTAGTTACTCTGCCTAGGAGGATTGAAAACTTAGTGTGTTGCAATCCGGCTCATCACCCATCTATCAAACACTTTCTTAAATGAGATACATATATGGAAAGTGTTATGAATGTTGTTGAGTTCCTCCAGAAACTCAAGTCTATATGATACTTTCCCAACTCTAGTTATTATCTTGAATGGCCCATGAGAAGATGGTTGAAAGGATTATGACTTGTGTATCCACATGTACTTATTTTATATGTTTAAGTAAGGAAAGATTTGGATATTTTAAGGGAGGAAGAGGCCTAAGGCTAGGAGATCCAATATCTCTTTACTCTAATAATGGATGTCTTCACACTTATCATGAGAAGGAATACTCAAAGAAGCCCTAATTTCAAATTTCACTATGGGTGCAAAGAAATGAAGTTGACTCATATGTGTTTGCAGATGACTTATTAGTCTTATGCCATGGGGATTAGGAATCAATTTGGTGAAGCATGCTTTGTACTTTTTCGGTTAAGTTTCTAGTTTATATCCAAACATGAGTAAGAGCACAATCTTTTTTGGGAGCATGGATGATGAAGAAAGTTACAAACCCAAGAGATAATGTAGTGGAGTAACAATACTAATTTGATATGTCCATTATGCAGTCAATGCAATGATTCTCATGACCATCTCATTTCCAGTGAATTTCCTAAGAAAGTATGGATTGATTTAAAGGATAAATGTGATGCTGGAAATCTCCCTAAAAGCTAGAACAAGTTTTTCAGGAATGAGTAATTTTTCATGTATAAACATCATTGGAAGTATTTTGAAAAGACTAGTTTTGGCGGCAACTGCATACTAAAGCTAGAATGAAAGAAATATCAGACTATTTTAGAATAAAAAGCAATCTTTTGAATCTGTTAAGCCTGCTATTTGTGAATATATATATTTGGCCGAAACTGCTAAGTTTAAAGGTCATAAAAACTCTTGCAGTACAAAGAGTTGCAGATAAGTGGTCAATGGAGATGAACTATCAAGTGTAAAGGTGGTTCAGAAGGTATGAATGTGGATGCATTAAAGAATGAGTTTTGATCTTATCTTTATGTTTGGATGGGGGCTTGTGAGCAGTGAAAACTGAAGCTACTTTCCTTAACAAACACTAAAGATGATGAACGATTATGCATTGGCTTTTAGTGGGTAAATTCTGTGTGATCTCAATTTATAAATGATGCCTCGCTGAGTTTAGTATTCTCTGATGTCAATGGTGTGAGGTGAGATAGTTAGCTACACATTGACATTTAGAGTATGTTTTGTTAAATAAAGGAAATGTAGTTTGTAGTTGAGATATCCTTAGAGTTGCAACATTATCTGGTAGAGCTTAAAATATGATGATAGTTTTAGTCCATTATTCTGTGAGGATGGAGATACATGCATTGAAGGGAATGGAACCTATTTTGGAAATGTAGTCATATTCAGTAGCAAGATTTAAGTGATCTCAACTTTTGATGAAGCCACTCTGCTATGCATTCATATAACCATTTGTGTGAGGTATGGGGTTTTTGCATAATGGTGGCTTCATCAAAACTTGAGATCACTTAAAGCTTTGGTGGGATATCCTTAAATGCATGGTGAATTGGTGAAAATGTTTTCTAGATCAGTATGTTGTTATGCTCTTTATGCAGCTAGTGATGAATGTTGTTTTTATGTTGCTTCTGTTATGGTAGTGTTTGGGTCTGTCCACATTTTCAAGAGTTAGTAGTTTGTATTTTGTTTATATGTGTTTGGAGTAATATATTTCACAAGAAAATAAAATAAAATAAAATAAAAAATCCAGTTCATTGTTATAATAGAAACGTGGGCAAAAGTTCAATATAGATCTCAAATTTACCATATATCTAATAAACCAATTATAGCCATTCATTTTTCTAAAAAAAAAAAAAAAAAAAAAAAAAAACTTTCACCCTTATCTCGCAAACCGCTAATCGCTACGCGAAAACAATCATACCATCGCGACAAGAATTAAATTATATTTCTATAGATATACACTTCCATATATTTTTAATCATTTTTTTTTCAAAATTACGGCCTAGAAAAATCATATGTGATTTGTGAAAATCACATGTGATTCGATTTTTACAAATCACATATGATTTTAGCATATCATATGTGATTTGTAAAAATCATATATGATTTGAGTTTTATAAATCACATGTGATTTTTGAAAATCATATATGATTTTACAAATCATATGTGATTCTTCTAGTCGAAATTTTTGAACAAAAAAGTTTGTCGAAAATATAGAGAAGTGCATATCTATAGAAAAATAATTTAATTCTCATCGCGATGGTGTATTTTTCGTAGTTTGAAGATTTACCGTTTACAAGATATGTTATTTTTTTTTAAAGTGGAAAATGGATTTGTATTAATTTTGATAAAAAATGGATAGCTAATATTGATTTATTTGATTTATGATAAATATGAAATCTATATTAATTTCAACGTGAAAGTTTGTCAAACCCTGCGAGTGTCTAGTTTTTACTTTTTTAACTTATAAACATGAAAATAGCAAAAAGAGTTATCAAAAAACAGCAACAACTGAGTTAAGGGTTGAATTTAATGTTTGAATGAGTAAAGGTTGATGAAAATAGCAAAACCTAATTCACAGAACCATTTCTTCTCTTCTATATATAGAAAATAGTTCATACTTGACGTACTTCAGGGTTTCGTTTTTAAGACTAACAGAATTTGCTATCGAGTCTTTTCAAATATTTCATATCCTTTATTTTTAAATGGGTGAGATCATATTAATATACTAGGCGAGTACCCGTGCATAGCAACGGAATTTTGTAGCGGCAAACATCTATGGTTGAGATAAAATGTGAAATAACCAAAATGCATAGCGACAAGATATATAGCACCAAACAACTATAAGTGTTTCGTAAAAGAGTGTAACAAAATGTAATTACAAGAGTGTAACATGCAATAATTCAAATCAAAGGAAAAATCTTAAAATGTATCAAAGAAAATATAAAAACATTAAGTGAAACCAAAAAAAAATTACATCAATTATAAGATAAGATAACTAACAATGCACTTTAAACTTCTTAGTACACGACATTTGAGGTGTAGACTACTTGACCGAACTCGAGGAGTGGTCTCAATAATACTTTTGTAGTCCTACATGATATCCTTCTAAACAACACAACATAAAGCTGGCCATGCGAGAAAACATAGTCAATTTTGTAAACAAAAAGGGTATATGTAAAAGTAGACTTATTTCACGAAAATCTTCCACGTGGCGAGTGTATGACAATCAGTGTCAGTTTTGTTTGCAACCCACAGGTGCTAATGTTTTGAAACAGACTATATGTTAGACTTTTAGTAGGTTGCACCATTGAACATGCAATTATAATATAAATTTTATAGACCAATGATCAATCAATTACGCTCTTGATGGTCAGAAGAAATTTTTTATGTGAAAGATTAAGAAGATAGTAAATGCAAGTTTCTTCCAACATGCCAACAAGACTCAGTGATTCAGAGGTTTCAGGCCATTAAGGGGTTAATAAACAACCCATTCTCAAGGAGCTGCTCTTAAAACATATCGAAAGTCTCACCTCTTTATCTTTTTCGGTGAGAGTAGGAAGATCGATATGAATTTGGGAGGCATGAAGTGTGAACAAAGCCCCATCTAAAGTTGATGAATTCTTAATCTTGCATTCAACATTGTTTCCGTCCACTTTGTCAACCTACGCAAGTTTCATGGTTTTAAGTTTTGAATACGCATGTATTTGTTATTTCAACAGAAACAACCAACATGCACTATTGTATTAAACATGCATATCCACATCTAAATTGTTCGTCGACCAAATATTAACTCGCCCTATAAAGGGAAAACGAGAAAAGCTACATTTGTATAAAACTTAAGAAAATTAATGTCTTACCTCCAGCCAAACAGAGGTAGTTTCACTTCCAGTAAACAAATATTGACCAAGAAAATTGTTGTCTCCCTTCTTCATAACCTGCAAATACCACATAACAAAATACAGCATAAGCCTATAAACAACCACCAAAAAGAAATCATATATTCTAATGAGTACCACCAGATAATTCTCGAGAAACTTTATAAAGCCCAAAACATCTTACGAGCACCAAAATTCATTAAGCTACAGGTTTATATCATTTTTTGTTACATTGTTAGCATCAGTTAATTAAGTGAAAGGCTATATAAATATGAACAAACATGTACATTCACGAGCATAATGACCTTAGCAAGTCCATCAAAGTTGATTGGTAGCACTTGAGAAGAAGCTGCTTGACCATTGTTAGGGTCAGGATAACATTATCATCATGTTGAAGGGAAATGGCCTTCTCACTCTTGTTCACAACATGCATCTCAGCACCAACTGTATCGAGCATAACCTGGAAGTAAAATAAATTAAGTTAAGTTCAAAACATTTTGTGATAATCTCGATTCTAAATACGTTTTAGAGAAGAACAAACAGTTACAATAGACCCACGGGAGATTATATAAAGATGTGATTAATTGAAGAGGATTAAAGAAAAGAAAAAACAAGAACATACATCACAAAGCTTCTTAGAGCTCTTGACAACATCCCTCATATTATCCAAAGTCTCTTGGTGATACAACAACAGCACAAGGATTACCTACATGTTAAAATTGATTAATATTCGCATAGCTTTGCAGCAAAATCAATTGCAAAAAGTACCTCTTACAGTCCCACTTATGATCACTATATTACAAATCTCAAAATCAACTCCCACAGATTAATTTTTCGATAAGTTATAGTAATCTATAGTATAGTACAATATTCTAGCATTTTAAAACCACGAGGTTTGACATTAGTTTTAAAGAGTAACTCCTACTTAACATTTAAATCACTACACAAGCATAACAAATTTCCAGATTGGAGCAAACACCAGAAGTATAAAATGAATTTTTTAAATAAACTTGCAACAAACTCAGAAACTTTATTACTCCCTATATACTATTCTAGCAAAGAGTACCTCCTACAGTCCTACTTAACAATTCAAATCACTACATAAGTGTATCACTAACTTTCATTTGGAACCATTTGCATAAACTTGCAATGAAATCTATTATAAAACCGGCTTAATATCACTACACGAGCATAACAAATCTTCAAATCAACAAACACATTAGAGCTCATTGTGAATATATATATATAATGAAGAAAATATGTAAATGATGAATTGAATACTTAAGGATTTAGAAGGTTCAAGAGTTGAAGCCAAACGGATCGGGAGGATCATCAATACACAAAACAAAACAAATATATATAAAAGTTAAAAAGAAAATTAAACAAATCTGTAAATGATGAATTGAATACTTACGGATTATGATAGGATGATCTCATAGAACGATTATGATAGGTGTCGTATTTTTAGATCTTTGATAATAGGAATGGTGTTTTTGAATCGGAGGCTAGGGTATGGTTTGAATGCATTGAATTAATTGCACAATTGTAACTGATTAGCTATTTTTGAATTGGTTTATTATTGATGCAATACTTTCTTTAGATAGATTAAGTTATTTCTTTTGTTTACAGCGTGAAAAAAAAAGTCAGACTTTCCTAGCAATGCTTTACAACTTTTAAATGTTTCCGGCCTTTAGTTTCCAAAAGCCACAAGTAGTTTCCAAACGCCACAAGTTTCAATTGTGTTCACTTTTCAAGGTTGACCAAATTCAGTTTTTCACTTTCAAGGTTGACCGTTTTTCCTTTATAATTAGTTAAGATACCTAGCTAGCTAGCTAGCAAGGTGTTAGCTAGCGGTATGTATAGGAATATTAAAAAATAGAAAACAATAAGTTATATTTGTGGAATATATTAACAGCCAATTTTGGATCCTTAATCCAATCAAACCGCAAATAGATTGAATGGCTCTAGACCTATGAACGATCCTAAACGGTGTCACATCAAAATTTCAAAACAATACTCTTGTGAGCATTAATATTGACATATTGTCTCTATGTGATTAGTTTGACCATTTAGCCTTTTAAGTTACATAAAGGGCAAATCGCACAAAAGTGTACCCAACTTATACCTAATTTCAATTTAAGGTACTCCACTTTTTTTTTTCTCAATTTAGTGTACTAAACTTTTTTTTAGTTGCAATGTTAGACGATTTATAAGTTACCAGGTTACCACCGCCATACTTCATCTTCTCCGATCAAATTTCGGCCAACTTCTGGCTATTTTTTTTTACCCCTTTCTCTTTATCAAAAAGCACATACGAACAGTATTGATATCGAAGGCTTTTAAACACATACGAACAATATTGATATTGAAGGCTTTTTAACTTTTTATTATTAATGATGGGATCTTAACTGCAAAACACCAAATCTATTACTACCTCCGTCCCTAAATAAATGTCCATTTGGACTTTTTATAGTCTTTCTTCTTTAACTTTAACTTTAAATAATTTTATTTATGTTATATAATATTTGATGAAAATTATATCAATGAAAATACATTTAAAATCCAATCTATTCATATATTTTGCATCAAGTATTATATAACGCAAACGAAAATATTTAAGGTCAAAGTTGAACATAAAATACCGCAAAAAGTCAAAGTGGACATTTATTTAGGGACGGAGGAGAGTATAAGTTATAAATCTGTTATGAGGCTCCTTATTAAAAAAATGGAACCCAGGTGCATTTGACTTTTGGAGTAATTTGTATTTGAAGATAAAATCATAATCGTAAAGAAAGAATAAAATAAGAATTTAAAGGCAAACTAATACAGTATATATTTTCTTTTAGTATCATCTAGATATTCAAATACTCATAAAATGTATTCAATTAATTTAAGAAGGTTTGTTAGATGTTTTGTGTGAAATGTTATTATCATTATTTTTTTTATTTTTCTAAAATAATTTTGTGCATGGATGTCCTGGTAGTGTTTGTGTTTATGAACACTACAAGTGAAAAATGTGATTGGAAAAAAGCTAGCAGGAAGTTGGCCGGAATTTGATTGGAGAAGATGAAGTATGGTGGTGGTGACCTGGTAACCTATAAATCGTCTAACATTACAACTAAACAAAAGTTGGGTACACTAAATTGAAGAAAAAAAAGTGGAGTACCTTAAATTGAAATTGAGTATAAGTTGGGTACACTTTTATGCGATTTGCCCTTACATAAATGATCACTGTAAATTTATGAAATTGTAGTCACCGTTTCTAAGGTAAATTACATAAATGGTCCCTTTAAAAAATAATTCATAAATTTATTTTCGGAATTTTTTATTCCGATTTTTTGTTTTCGAAATTCTTTTTCAAAGGTTTTTTCCGAATTTTTTCGTCACATGTGAAAAAAAATTTTGAATTTTTTTCGTCACATTTGAAAACGTATAAAATTGGATGAAACGTATAAAAACATATGAATAAAAGTGGACGAAAACTTAAGAAAACGGACGAAAACGTATAAAATCGGATCAAAACGTATAAAAACGGACGAAAACATATAAAAACAGTCGAAAACATATATAAAAACATGTAGACAAAAACGTATATAAAAACACGTAGACAAAAACGTAGATAAAAACGTATATAAAAAATAGCGGGTAACACCATAAAGATTGGATTAAAAAAATAGGGACGTTAATGCAATTTTTGCTAACCCACAGGGACCATTTATGTAATTTACCCTAAGACGGTGGATGCAATTTTCAAAAACGCATAAGTAAAATAGTCACATAAAGACAAAATGTCAACATTCACTCTCACAAGAGTATTTTTTTCGGTACTCAGAAGAATATTTTAGACAAGTGTAACACTTTCTAAAAGTATTATCCCTTTTCTTTTAAAACAATACTAGCAGTGTGCTAGTTAGAAAAACAAGGTACAAATAGTTCATACAAGAGTATACTGAGTGTATATTTGGTACGGAGCGGTGTGGAGCTTTTTGGGACGATAAGCGGTGATGAGCCTGAGCATTTTGAATTTTAGTGTTCATTCGGTAAAAGAGCGGTGAGCTTTGACTAACTTTTAAAAAGACTAAACTTCCAATGCTTCTTTAAAAAGCGGTAAGATGTGATTACAGCTCACAGCTACTGCTCACAGCTTACTGTTACTTTTAACAAACACATCCTGAATCTATTATCCAATCATTCCAATTTAGTTTCAATGTCTTGTTTTGATGTAGAATCCAAGAGTGAGATATGACTTTTATCTCTACAGCTAAAGTGTCTTTACTTGGAGGTGCGATTTAATTAAGTCAAAACAAACATGGTTATGTTACCTCCAAGTAACCCAAGTCGTTGTTTGGATAACCACGTTAAAGCATGATTGAATTGATCTAATAATTAAGGTTAATCGAGTCACCCCAAACAATAAGATTAGCAGGTTTTATCAGATAATCTGTTAAGATCCCACCAAATCATTATCGAATCCCAAAGATGAGAAGCAATGGGACATTCAACAATTAAGTGTTGGAAGGTTTCAATGGCTCCATCAGAAATAGGGCATCTAGTTACGTTGAGTGAAGATCCAGACCGCGACTATCTAAGTTGAAACAATACTTGTTCCAATTGCGCCTGAAAATATTTCATTTCTTGATTTCGAGATATATTATATTTGTATACAAACAATCCCTATATTTACAAAACATTCAAACGCGTTCTTGATGACGTATAGCACGTACAACAGGCCTATTGGGCTCAGCTTGTGCTTTAGGTATTTCGGGCCCATGCCCAACAATAAAACAACTACAAGTACTGGATCAACAGTAAGCCCAATAACAAATTGGCTATGGTCCAGACACAAAGACGCACGCAGAGCACATAGCGGACCAGAATCGTGGCCGCGGAAGGTGGTTTGTGTCCGCAACCACGATTACTGCAGAGCCTTGCCCGACAAGAGTCCCACTCCGACCACTCTGAATTAGGGACAACGAACAGAAGAAATATTTGAGGAAAAAACTCGAATCTAAAAGACATTGAGGTGCATACGAAGGTTCCGATCAAAGAAACGACCTATCTAGGTTACCAAGGAGAAAGAACACAGAAAGAGAAACGGTGTTTAAAAGATTGGAAAAATGAGTGTTCCTAGGTTGGGAAATAAGGAGAGGAGCGTGTCAGTGTACTCCGGAGACTCCAAACTCCCAACCCACCGTAGTGCCCAAAGAAGGGAGGAAAGATGCTACCAGAGCTCTTACTCACAAAGAACGAAGCCCATCTCCGGAAGGCACGAAAATGACAGAACATCCTCACTGAGAACAGGTGAGCTATCTAAGAGCGAAGATAGCGGAGGTGGACACTGGAAGTCGGGATCAAAGAAACAAAAGTCAAGTATCAAGGATGATGACTTAGCAAGGCTATGGGTATGTAAGTAGACTGATCCGTTCACTCCTCGCATTTGTTACTTTGACCTTCCAAAAAAGACCCGTATGCTAAACAATGTCAAGACATATGACGGAAGTGAAGATCCTGAAGACCACCTCAAGAATTTCCAAACAGCAACAAAGGTGGAGTGCTGGGCTATGCCAACAAAAGAAATGCATCAAAAATCCTGTAGAGTTTCATCATTTTAAGCAAAGGGAAGGGGAATTCACAGAAGACTTCGTACAAAGATTCAAGGAAGAAAGCAGGGACGTAAAAGGAGCGCCAGAAGTCATGAAAATCTCAAGATTCATGCACGGAATAACTGATCCAAAACTGATCAAACGGCTGCACGACAGAGTTCCAGGGTCAATGAATGAAGTAATGAGTATAGCCACATCTTTCATACGGGGGGAAGTGGCAGCTGAAAATCAGGAAAAGAGAAAACCATGGCTACAAATGCTGCGGAAGCAGTGTAAAACCGGACGGAAACAAATTTTCAAGAAGGGATTTAAGAACAAATATAGGACGGAAGGAAAGCAAAATGGCTTCCTCACTCTCTCTAAACTCCCAAAGGAGGTTTTGGCTCAGAAAAAAGCAAAATTTTCAAAGTCACCCCCAACGACGACCCTGGCCCAAAAAAGGAATAGCAACAAGTTTTGCAAATTCCATGGAAGAGCAAGGCATAACACAGATGAGTGTATACATATCAAGAAGCAAAAGGAGGAAAGAAATGAATCAAAAATGGTCGAGAAAAAAGAAACACCTGGGAAAGCCAAATATTGGTAATAAAAAAAATCCTAGGTAGGGAACCACGCAAGCTCCTCCCAATTTCATTTTTTACCCTCAAAAGCGAAAATAGGAACCACAGATTTAATGGTTACTAAGAATGGGGAGCACCTCATGCAACAAATGTATAACGAAGGATCTGCTGTCGAAATATCATGCGGACCTAGGTGGAAAGACCACATGGTCCCGACCATAGTATCTCCCATCGGAATTGACAACGAAACTATACAACCAGCAGGGAAGGTGATGCTCTTAGCAATAGGATCACAATCTCCATATAACAGAATTACGGAAAGACTAAATACTCGAAAAATACGATCGACACAATAAAAAGCCTGTAATATGATTAAATCCTTTGTAGAAAAAAGAGCGCAGACATTCTAAAACAATGAGGAAGTTCCGTGAAAACAAAACATAGACTTCAAACAAGAAGCGCAAATATTTGCCAACTGGAATAAGGACAAATCGAGATAATGATTCAGAAATGGCCTAGTATAACGTCCTCACTTTAAAAGCAAAATACCAGAAGCAACTGTGCCACCCATGCATAACGAACTTGAACGAGTCTGTCTGACATCCGACATGAAGTGATAAGCATTCCGCAATACACAAACGAAACACTGCGTAAAGTGCACATGGAAAGTACACCCGCAAAAAAACAACTGAAGCAAAGCTAAGTTTTGGAATGAAACAGCGGGGGCCACATCAAAAATGGAAGAAGAAGACTTTTCATTAAGCAAAAACAAAACCGAGTACAAGGAATATTCTCAAAAATAAAAACCGTAGGGGAAGTAATTATGCAAAGACTATTACTAGCAGAAATAGTCAAAGGTTAAATGTCAGCAGACCCGGTAATTGGAGTGCCCGGGTAAGAAAGTTCGTGAACGACCCAAAGAAAGAATATAGAACATGCCCGGAACGATGAAGCCGGTCCATGAATAAATCATTTTCTAAGAAAAATGGTTACACGGCTGGACCAATACTTACTAGGTAAACATGAGCATACCCACGCCTTGAAGTCCGGCCTCAAAGGAACTAGGAATAAACCAGAACGATTCATCATTGTTTGTTAAAAAGGTAAAACAACAACATAATCAATGCGAACAAGCAAACAACTTCAGGAAAATCAAGACTCCGTCAAGATCATTTAAGAACGTGCTATCCAGTCAACATGGAAAAACTTAAAGGATAAGTCTCAGCCAAAGACTCAAACAAGAAAATTCTAGGAAGTACAAATTAATGTTCCTTCCTAAGACACTTTATGTCAAATCTAATAGGGCAAGCAGATGCTCAGGCTACGAGCCTAGGCGCGTGCCTACTTACTAAACACTAGGTCAAGGTCACTGTTCACACATGCAGAAACAGTGCAATTTCCACTATAAATGCCCGCAATAAAAGATGGGAAAAGAAGAAAAATCAAAAAGAAAAAGATTACCAATAAACACCAAGTGTCACAATAACCTGAATCCACGAAGAGCAGAAATTGAGCACAACTTGAAATTTTGCAAAAAGTTACGTAATCACTCACAGAAAGTACAAAATCACCTTGAAAGAAGTTGAAGATGTTATTCATAGATCAAGAAGAGTTCTTGAAAAATGGAGCAAGGCCGTACATCATGCATAACAATTGTAGCCTTTATTCAATAACAAAACGTGATTCATCCAACAAATTCATGACTTACTCAAGCACCTACTCCCATACCAAAAGAACCAAAAGATGGTACAAGAGTCAAGTGGATCCTTTCATGGTCCAGAGCTGCTTTTAAATGAATACTAATAACAATTAGTGTCTCTTAAATGATGATTGATAACCCACCACCACAATCCACTACAAATCCCATTCATCTAAATTCCCTTCCATAACATCCTCGAGCATCTCTTTGAGCAATATGGTGAATTCCATGGCAGGAGTCTTATTTACAATCAGACTCCCATTAGCCATTGGAAGAAATAACCATTACAAATATTCCCTGGTTAACCTTGGTAACAACCAGCAGAAACAAGGAAGAGGACAATCTGGGGCACTAAAGGGAGAGATAGAATGTGGAAAAGGATGGGTCCTTAGGGAAGGGCAATAACGCACGTTAGGGGTAATGCAGTGCATATAGCGACCCCTAATTGACAAGAAGCTTCCCTTATAACGTCAAGCAACAAAGGATGACAATGATGCCTTCATTCTTTTCTTGCTGCTGCCCAGCTTGTGAGCAAGAAGACGGTCTAGAAACCCAAGAAGATGGTCTCACAAGCCTGGGTTAAAATTAATTACTTAATGATCGGAAAGGCTACCCCAGTAAGCCTCGCCATCACTAAGTGCAATAGACGATTCGTGATCCTGATTCTCTGAGTGGCTCTATTCATCTGTTGGACCCGCTCCGGCAAAAGGAATCAGCTCGTTTAGTTCAGAGAGCAAGACGCAAATCGAATATACAGACAAAGACAAACCCAAGTCAAGTGTTCAGGAAAAAATACAACTTCTGCAAGCATGACCTTTTGTCATGGAAGCTCTCCAGGAAAAAGTACAACTTCCACAAGCACGACCTTTTGTCATGGAAGCCCTTCAGGAAAAAGTACAACTTCCGCAAGCACGACCTTTTGTCATGGAAGCCCTTTAGGAAAAAGTACAACTTCCGCAAGCACAAATTTTTGTCATGGAAGCCCTTCAGAAAAAAGTACAACTTTCGCAAGCACGACCTTTCATCATGGAAGTCCTTCAAGAAAAAGCACAACTTCCGCAGGCATGCAATATTTGTAACCGCAAAAAGAATTATGTGCATAAGACAAAAAAACTGCCCATGTAAATTACATGGCGAAAGATGTACAATTTATCTTACTTTATATATTTTGTAATTCCTTTTAAAGGTATAAAGAAAAAATGTGAAGACTAGCTACTTTCACCATTTTATTTTAACGATTTTCTACTTTCTTGTTTTGCATATGTGAATAAGACGCGCACACACATGGGCATGACCCAAAGAACGTTATTCTAAATAACAAAAGAAAAACATTATTCCACATAACGAAAGGGTGAATAATCAAACAATTTACCCAAGGTACGTAAGAGGTATTGCAAGCTCGGTACCGGGAGAATAACCCACAAATATTCAACAAAGACTATTATAACAGGCATATCAGTATGAACTTAAAATAAAAGCAGAGCACAAGTCAAAACGCAAGTGCAAAATGTCGTACAAAAAAAGGTTGCACGGAACCACGGCAAATTCCCAAGACATGTCTACACAAAATAAACATTGTTCAATTACAAACCACCATCTAAAGAAGGCCTACATGGTCGCAAACTAATGTAAAGTATCTTGTTCTGGAGTGGTCTCAATTTCTTCTCTATCAAACAAAATAGAAGAAGCTTCACCCCCTCCGGGGCCCTTATTAGCTCCGCTGCTATGTAGAACACCGATATCCGCCACTTCATAGTCATCGGTCGAAATAAGTTCTGTAGGCATAGTGGAAACAACGGTTGTCGACAAAGCAATAGTAGTGGAAATGACTATCTTATTACTTAGAAGAGTTTCCACACCCATCAGGTTTGGAAAGATAGGAGATCTACCAAAGGATTATAAACATCCACAAGCACAAACTGATGTACAGCTAGATACCCCTTAAGCCTCTCAATCCTATGTTGTGCAACATCTAAAGAAAAGGATAATGAAGAATTACCAATAATAATATTAATATTCTCATCATGAATAGGAATAACAAGTTGCTCCACATCATGCTGCAACTCAGCCATCCCAGGAACCTCCGCAATGGGACCTTCAAGGCGAAGAAGATCCATAATATCCGCAATGCTGGATATTTGTGAGCTTTAAGAGCAGCCAGCAAAAGGAACTCCACGTCGCTAAGAGCTCGTAAAGCAGAATGGTAATATGCCTCTGCGGAGGGGTTATGCACGCGGATATCCTCAAGTTCCCTATTTTCCTTGCCATCATGAATGCCAGCCACTAAACCTTCTTGCATCCCTTGCTCAATGGCACGGCTAAAAGCTCTCCCCAAAACCGTAACATACTCCGGAGAATTCAAAGATTTGACAATGGTAAGCTTCATACCATATGTCAACAACCATCGACGACCAGATCTTGGTTTAAAAATGCGCGCAGCATTGCGTAAATTGCGTGCATCATTGCATTGGTTTTAGGATTTCGCATCATGATACCTAATGCGAGGCCATCCCAAAATGCACTCGCATTAGATCGCAATTTGCCGCATTTGTGTAATGGTCGCAATTGTCGCAATATGGAATTTAGGTCATTTTGAAAAAAAACAAACCATTTAGAAGAAGATAAAAATATTTTAATGGACTTTGAAAAATAGAAGTTGTTGAAAGACACACAATAACATCAAAATTACCCTACATCCAAATTACCCTTCGGTTCAAGATCATGCACCATTAACATGATTTGAAATCCCACAAACAATCATCTTATTACAGCTTCATGTTATGAAATAGTTCATATTGTTCTTTGATCATAAATAATCATATATGTTAAATAGTTGAGCTGAAAATCACATGTGTGATTAAAATTTGACTAAAATTTTTATTTTTGACTTTTGTTGTTGATTTGGTGATGAATGAATTATGATTGTTAGCCACTGGTGCATTATAATATCATGTCGTCATGTATATGTATAGAATCATGTATATGTATAGAATAGACTTTAATCATTCATGTTCAACCGCATCACTACTAACAATAACAAGGATCTAGAAATGTTAGAATTCAAGATCCTAAAATTAAAAATAAACTTACATGTTCATCCTATTTGAAAGTAATAAAAGAAGGAGTTTCTCGTTTAAAACAAAATTTAGTTGGAGTTTATAATGTTGTTTCTAAGTGTTTTATGTCCTGACTAATTGACTTATTTGTTTTACAAATAGATTATTTGCCTATTTTTTTGTGTTTTTGTGACTTATTTGTAAATTTATTGCATTTACTTGGTAATTTTTTTAATTTACTACGTATAAATATTTTTTGTATTTTTTAATACAAAACGCATCGCGTCCAAAATGCGCTCGCATTCGCAACACGCATCACGCACCAGCCTTTGGTACCTTTAACGCATCGGATCGCAAAACGGAATTTTAAACCAAGGACCAGATATAACGGTAAGAAGGAAAGGATAGAACTCATCATCAAGATGAAGGGCTAACTCCGTAAGATCGGCATCCAGCTTGGCCACTTTGCCCATAACTTCATCCATCTGAGCATCTTGGATTGCAACGACCTCAGCTTTCAAATCTGAAAGTTCCCGGTCCCTACCCTCCATAGAAGATCGAAGCGCCGCTAACTACGCCTTAAGATAATCTCGTTCTCTTTCAAGAGTAGAGTTTAACTCCTTCAAATATTTTACTTCAGCAGTACGGGAACCCTCAACAGAATCCAAAGTGGAAACTCGGCCTCGAAGGCGAATTGCCTCCGTAGCCTCAACCTTCAACTCCACAATCTCTCCATCTTTCTCCCTCAACAAAATAGCCTGATGATCACACTTTTCAGATAAATTCCTATCCTCCTTAATATTGTACTCAACACGCATCCTCACCTCAGTGCCCAAACACACCTGGTGAGCGGACCCAACGTTAAATTCCGTAAATAATTGGTCATAGTCCACACCGCGAACTGAAGAGAAAAAGTCAGGAGGAGCAAACACATCAGCCATTTCACGACACTCGATAGATTTTTCAAGAAGGGAGCCTTTGGTCACACTCTACTTCGAAAAATAGGTATTGGACAAATAGCTGGAATCCACACTAGTAGCAACACAGATATCTCCAATTGACAAATCACTACCAGAGAAGCGGGAAAAATCGCTGACATCAGGATGTATACCACTAGCAGGCTGGGAAACATCAAGAAACGAAGAAGGATCAAATAATATCCCCTTGCTTTACTTGACTATAGCCAAAGCAGCAACAACAGAAATAGTGGGAGCGGTGGCATCCGTCACTGGAACAAGAGTCCCGATAAAAAATATAATAATCAATCAACCAACTATGGCACATCACTCGCTATTATGAAGCAAAGAATATAAAGAAATAACAAACCTGACAGGAAGATCACCAGAACAAAGTTGAGATCCAGTAGTAGAATCAGATAGGGTTCCTGTTTATTCTTCAGGAGTAACCGAAACAGAAGGAGCAACGAAAGGCTGGGTGGGCAAAGCCTTAAGACCGACTCCCGAGTTCGGTACACTCCCCCTCAACAATTCTTCGATTGCAGATTTAGACTTACCACTAACAGCAGGTCTGCTAGAATCTCCGTAATCATCCCTTAACTTCTTTGGGGGATGATTAGGCTCAATAGTATATCTCCTGTTCCTTCACATGGGCTTCACAATAGCAACATCACCAGACGACGCAGTCACATCCTCAAGAACTGATTCAAGCCTAAAAACATCATCATCACCAGCAACAAAACCCACCGACTCCACATCACTAATACCAGCAAAAGTATAACCTTGGTGCGAACTACCGCCCTCACCACCCATTTCTCTATTAAAGCAATTTTCTAACTCATTACCTAAGTGGGGAGGATCAGAAAGAGGAAGCAAAACAGCCCTCCCCACAGTAAGCTCCAACAGCTTTGGTTCCCCCTCACCTCGCCTCCTCGCGCCTATCTTCACCTTCATAGGATCCCTAACTTTGATAAATGAAAGCAAGTCCATTCCTACAGAAAGAAGAAAGTACATTAAAAAGCAAATATCAAAACAACAAACTAAGGGTGATAACATCAAATAGTCCTGATTTTCTAAGCATTAATTTCCCCCTGTGTCATCACATTTTGAGTAAAATACTAGTGAAAACATCCTTATTCCTTATTATTTCATTTCAGGACCTATTCAATGTAAGGAAGCTGCAATTGGACGTTTTCAAACCCTATTGATACAATTGTCT
Source organism: Chrysanthemum seticuspe (assembly GCA_019973895.1). Taxonomy (NCBI): domain Eukaryota; kingdom Viridiplantae; phylum Streptophyta; class Magnoliopsida; order Asterales; family Asteraceae; genus Chrysanthemum; species Chrysanthemum seticuspe. The sequence goes on along the minus strand of BPTQ01000005.1, from coordinate 93,329,752 downwards.
CTTAACTACGGCGTAACCAAGTGATGAAGTTACGACGCAACTAAAGATTACGAAGGCTAAGGCATAATCCTCAGCTCAGGTTACACCGTAACAACTGATAAGCACCCAATTGACAAAGACTACGGCGTAACCCTTAGCTCAGGCTACGCCGTAATGAAGAAATACACTTGATTTACAGAAGCTACGGCGTAACCCCAGCTAAGGTTACGTCGTAACCTTGGATAAGCACAAACGATTAAAAGAAGTTACGACGTAACTACCTAATAAGGTTACGCCGTAACTAGTTCGAAGCCTATAAATAGTCGATGGTTTCACCATATTTAATCATCTCTCCTTTCCCAAACCTTCTAGGGTTTGGGGAGATCAAAACACAGAAGAAGAAGCATGGTTTAGGAGCACTGAATAATGAAGTCCTCGTCTACGATTTCCATTCTATTCGAGTTTGGATTCTTTTTATATTTTTCTAGAACTTATACTATGAATTCATATCATTAATTGAAGTTTGCATTTATGTTATTGTTATTCTCTATAATTCTTTATAGACATTTGCTAGTCTTTTCATAGATCGCTAGCCTTGGTAGTATTATAAGCTTGGTAGTATCTAAAGGGCTGGGAGATATGACCAACTGACCCCAGTCTGATAGATAACGAAGTATGGGAGGAATTGGCCATAGTAAAACCACTCTTCGTGTGCGAACTGACCAAATGATCACCTACCAAGTGAAGGTATTTAAGAGGTTAGGGGGAATCTAAGTTCCTAACGGTCGGGTTCCCACCGTCTAGATCTAGTAGATTTGGTGCTTAATGACTGCTATTAGGTTGCCGAATGATCCCGGGTGACCTGTTCATCTTGGTGAGGAATCTAAGAACCATAGGCCATGACGAATCGACCAAAGGAGTCTGGTGATAATTAACCACTATATTGAACCTTCATATCGAGAATCAATTCATATTTGTATTCTTCGTTAAGCTTCGCTTATCTTTCTCTTTACCCTAAATTTCTGGTGTCTGTGTAAGTAGAATAATAGCATATCGGTAGATTATATCAACTTTGTCATACCAATATATTATCAATATCATTTCTAATCATCTTAGTTCTTTCAAGGTCACAGCTCTCTTGGGACGATACTCGGATTTACCTAAGGCTTTACTACATCTAATCGGGTTCTCTGCCCGTTAGTATGTGTCTATCCTAAGTTATCTAAGTTTTAGAAATATTAAAAGCAGGATGAAATAGCACATCAAAGGGACACATATATAGTAGTAAATACCAACCCCGTTTGTTGTCATCAAAGAATTAAGGGATAAGTCTCTTCATATAAAGTATAGTTATGACTTAGCCCAACCAAGCAAAGAAATGGTTCTGGAAACTTGCGGAACAGGGAAGGATTAGCAAAATGGTGGCATAATGATCAGCGCTGAATTCACTGGCCTTAGGAAGAGGATCTTTGGAAACGCCTTTAGCAAAATTAGGGGGAAAGATAATAGAACAGGCAACGGCGTCAACCCAAAAAAATTGGTCATTCCAAATCTTAAGGGAATCAAGAGGTTTAGTATAACAAACACCAGCACTGTCTGACCCTTTACTAAATGACAGCCAACCCTTGTTCTTAAACTGAACATAAAAACACCGAAACACGCCAACTGTCGGCGTAACGCTATGGAAATGAAACAAAATCTCAAAATGAGAAATCTTAGATTCCCCAATGGCGGAAAGTTGAGATATATTTATACGATAATGCCTAAGGATATCGACAAGAAAAACGGATAAAGGAAGTCGAAAATTGGCAAATTCAAATAATCTTGTATAAACCCCAATCTTTCCGGTCGATGGCTCACGAATGGTTTGGTTGGGACCAGGAAATTCCGAATGAACCCTCATCGGAATAGAAAACTTATCGCAAAAAAGGCCAAGCGCTCTTTGAGAAAGAATTGACTTAGAATGCATAATGGTACTGATTGTACAATAATTCGTACGACCAGGCCTTCGATGGTGATCGAAGGGTATGAGGGGTGATATGCTTGCGCCAAACTTGTAGCCAATCTGCAATAAGAAATAGTAGACACTTCGTTAAGTGATTGCGCAGGGGTTGGGCCCTGCGAACCACCTCCGGCGTGAGAGTAAGTATGTGATATGTATTGTAAATAATATGATGTATGTGAAATACTGTGTTGAGTGAACATACCATTGAAATGACTCGTCCAACCTATTTATAGGTGATGAAAATAGCTTGGAGAGTGTTAGCACATGTTTAGGAGATCATGGGGGCGTCTCCTGATTTGTGGTAACCGCTAAGGCTTCATTCCCACTATCTCGGACTTGGCGGGGAAGCTAAGGAAATAGTGGGAACGTGGGGCAAGACCAAGTCAAGGTTCTCCTTTGTCTTGGCGTCTTCAAGAGAAGACACCGAATGGCCTAGGCCTTTGGCTGGCGAATTCCCAACTGGTAACCATGTCAATGATGAATGGTTTTACGCCACCAATGACTTATGAAGAAAGACCTGGGTCTTCGTAATGCAAATTCGACTGAGGCCGGAGGGTACGTCATCAAGCCCCCAGTCGAAAGTGATATGTACGAACAAGAAATATTGCTTACGACTCAGAAATAAGAACGAAACTTCCCCTTCGTCACAAAAAACGAACGAAGATGAAAAGTCTTGCACCTATTGACCGTAATTAATGCAACTAATTATCCTAACCACCCCTTTTCCTCGGTAAAAGAGAACGTCCTTTCAAAATTTAAAAGAGTTTTGAAATCCGGTGGTAAGGGGATAAGTAATTACACGTGTAGGGCCGAGATTTTTCATTTGTAGGGTATATAAAATGTAAAAACAGTAAAACCCTAACAAATTTTTATCTCTCGCCCAAGTTTTTTCACCTACTAAAACCTCTTCCGATCAAGCTTTCGATCAAACAAGGTAAAGTGCTCCTTTATCTCTGTATTTCAAATACATTATTGTGGATTTTATAAGGCTCAATGTCGACCAATAAAAAATTTGTAATAAAGCAACAAGGTTGCACATTAACAAGGGAGGAGCTTAAAGCGTTCCTCACTGATTACCCGATTCCAAAGGAACATAAAATCATGCTACCTAGTAGAAATCAAGGGATATTTGATGCCCCTGAAAACTATGTAGCCCTGTATACCCATGCATTCACCACTTCCAACCTTAGGATACCTTTGCATCCTATGATCTTAGAATTCCTCCGGTATTATGAGGTACACATTTCTAGGTTCAACCCTTTTGGCCTAGCCAAGCTTACAACATTCATCATGATGTGCAAAGCTTATGGGTTCGAACCATCCTTGACTGTGCTTAGGGGTTTTCTGAATCTATACCCAGGAGGAGATTGGTTGACCTTGGCCAAAAGGGGTGAAAGGGATGTGCCCATTCTGATAGATAGGCCTTTTACGAACATAAGGAACTGGAAAGGAAAATTCTTTTATATCCAAAATACCATTATCCCTCCGGCATACTCTGCATTGTTAAACCCATAATTTCAATATGATGAAAAAAGATTCAACGATCCATTGCCCTATACTGTGAGAAGAAACCCTTTGTATCAGCGTTTGGCTCGTCATCCAGCTGACTGCCAAACATTCCCTGAACCAATCCTTTTCATGGCTGGCATTACTGAAAGATGGGAGGGGTCTCCTTTGGTACCTGAGATTATTTGTGATGGAGAAAGTATGTACTTTTTTTATTAAAATAAGAAATAAAAACTTATCTTTATGATATTTATCTTATTTGCTTCTTTGTGCAGAGATGTCGTTCAGGAACTTTGTGGTGGCTGGTGGTGCAAAGGAAGTAAGCTTCCTTCCAAAGAATCCCCAAGAGACAAGCTATGGCGTGGGCTCCCCATTAGTGTCCATAAACAACAATGATGTGGAAGCCCAGCCCATCGAACCTGTATCGTCTGCCCCTCCGTCAAAGGAACCCATAGATGTAGAAGATCAACTTCTGGAGAACGTTGCTGACTCTGACGAACCAGTCTCCGAAGGACAGTTGGCCATCGTAGGACCCTCCGGCATAGGTGAGAGGGTCCGAAGCAGGAAAGGTGGCAGTGCTAAAGCTGTGAAGTCTGCTTCGAAAAGGAAGCTCATCCTACCTACTCCTCCCTCTCGAACTACCTGGCAAAAGAGTGCACAGGGTAAGGCTGTGGAATTTCCAGCCATCAAAGGGCCCAGCGGCGATGATAGCCATGGTAAAGTTTCTTACCTGTGAACAAAAATTAGGTACCAATAATAATATATTAACAAATGTACATATGTTGCAGGACTTCCTGATATGAAAGAACTTCCCTCTCCCTTAGCTTGTCACCAGCTCGTGGGCCATGTGATCCCACCCAAATGGAAGGGGGTGATGGATAACATGTCCATAGAAAAGCTCTGCGATCTTCATGACAAAAGCTATGTCCGACAGTGCATGCTAGATAACCAACTCAACGCTAGGACATGGGAACTGCTTCGTGTTGTCACCAAAGCTTGAGAAGAAATGGATGTTATGCTGAGAAGGGAGAAGGCTAGGGATCAGAAGTATGCAGACTTGGAGAAGAAGTGTGAGGATGCCTTGGAAGATTTTGACAAGAACCCCTTGGTGCAAGATCTCAGAGCTGAGAATGAAAAGCTCAAAGGTCAACTAGCAACGAGCAAGGCTGAATGCAGCAGGCTGACTATCGAAGGCTCAATGGTCGTAGGCTATAAAGAGCAGATATCTGTTCTTTCATCCAAGTGTGGAGGCCTTGAACAAGAGAGGGCGAAGTTGCTGGACCAAGATATCAAGCTCAAAGAAAAGGTAGATGGGTTAAACCTTCGTCTGAAAATGCTGAAGAAGGACAGGGTGGACTTGGTAACCAAGGTGATCCCCTATGTTGCTATGGAACTTTACCATAGCGATGATGTGGGGATTGCCATTGGGAAGGTGGTGAATGCGGCCATTTTCCATGGCAAGTGTACCACTTTGGAGGAGATAGCTAAGACTGGGAAACCAGTGGAGCTGGAGAAAGTTCCTTACTACAGGGCAACTCATGAGAAAGAGTATGATGATGCAGGTAATGAATTAACTGCTTTAGAGTTCCCTTTCCTTGCAGATGTGACGAAGGACCCAGCAGCCTCAATTGAGGACCTGCTTGCCAAGAAGCCAAGGATAGTCCAGCCTCCATCTTCCTCCAAGAAGACTTCGTCACCCAAGGTTCCTTCCCCAGGTTCAGCTGATCCTACTCATTCCAAAGTTTGATGAAGGCAACCATGTGGTTGTAATTTGATCCCCAGGGTGGTATGTACCCTGTTTAAAACAATTTGTCTGTGTTCCTTTCCAGGCTTCGTGCCTGATGAAACAATTACATTTGGTATGTGTGATGTAGGCTACGGCCTAAGACAATATTTTATTTTGTTGGATCGTTAAGGCTACGGCCTTTTTAGACTAGTTAAACTAGTCAGTAATCTACATGAAAGCCACTAGGGCTTGAATTTTGCCATGTGTGATTCTTCTCTTTTTATTTTACTTGCGTAAAAAAAAATTTTTACAACCTAAGGCGTATGGTAGATGCATAGCCTCATTGTGTGTAGTTACTTCACCAAGAATATTAGCAATCGTATAATTTGATTGCTGATAGAGGGTTGCGACCCACTCCATCTTGATCCTTTGGGCAGCGAAAGGCTTAAAATACCTTAAGGCCATATAGGAAAGTTAATGTGAAGTTGAGATGAATGTTATGCATATGAGCAAGACATGTTGTTTAGTCTTTGTACATTCCTTCGACATTGAAACTTATAAAGCGACTTGGTGGGCAAATCTTTGTTGTATTGAACGAAACAAGAGATTTGAGGGAAATGTGTTATATCATTAAGTGGGTAGGGAGGATTACATCATTTTAAGAAATGAATACTAGACGCCTACCATTAATGCTTCTTTCCCCAAGTGAGAAGAATGCAAATACATTGATTGAAAGCAAAAATAAATAATGTCCTTAGACATTGTAAGTTTCATACATAGAACTTACGAAGGGTAGTGCCATTCCAGGTTCTATCAATAGCGTCTCCATCCAAAGTTTCCAGCTTGTAGGCTCCGTTGCCATATGCTTCCTTAACAACGTAGGGCCCTTCCCATGTAGGTCCTAGTTTACCCTGGTACTCAGCCTTACTTGCACTGTTGAGTCAGAGGACGTATTTCCATGGTTTGAAGTTCGAAGGCCGAACCCGACTGTTGTAGTACTTTTCAATTTTTTGCTTATGGATAGCTTCTCTAATTGAGGCTATTTCCCTTCGTTCTTCAAGTAGGTCCAGGTTACTACGGAGTCTTTCTTCGTTGTATGCTGCTTCGAAGTTCATGACCCTTTCTGTTTCGACGCTCACTTCCGAAGGGATGACAGCTTCCGTGCCATATGTCAAGCTAAAAGGTGTTTCTCCGTGACTTGACTTCGTATGCGTTCTATGAGCCCAAAGTACTTGAGGTAGTTCATCTACCCAACCGTGGTGACTGTATCCCAGCCTCCGTTCTATTCCTTGTATGATGTCTCTGTTAGTAACTTCCACTTGTCCGTTACCTTGAGGATGGTAAACGGAAGTGAAAGATTGTTTGATATTCAGACCTCTGCAAAACACTGGGAATACCCCTTCGGCGAACTACTTCCCATTATCTGAAATGATGATATGAGGTACTCCGAACCGACAGATAATATGCTCCCATACAAACTTTTCCATGTGCCTGCCTGTGATGGATGCCAAAGGCTTCGCTTCCACCCATTTAGTGAAGTAGTCGATGGCTACAACCAAGAATTTTACTCCTCCGGGAGCAATTAGCAGCGGACCTAGGATGTCTATCCCCCATTGGCTGAAGGGCCATGCGGATGTCACGGAAGTCATATCTTGTTTTGGTAGCCGTGGGACCCTTGAATGTACTTGACAGGCTTCACACTTCTGAATGATTTCAACAGCGTCCATGTGCATCGAAGGCCAGTAATATCCAACCCTCATGATTTTGGAGACAACGGAGCGGGGCCCTGCATGAAGTCCGCAGGATCCTTCATGCACTTCTTGAATGATGTTGGCAGCTTGTCTAGGTCCTACACAACGAAGCCATGGGGACAGAAATGATCTTCTGTATAGATAATTCCCCATGATTCTGTACTGCGGTGCTTTGATGCAGACCTTTCGAGCTAACTTCTAATCTTCCGGCAGTATACCACTTATTAGATATTCTCTAATTGGAGTCATCCAATTCGAGTCTTCCTCCTGTATTACGTCAGACACCTCCTTTCGGACGATGGACCTATCTGCCAACACTTCGACCAGAACTTCTTTAGTTAAATGGGCAAATGCCATTGATGCCAGTTTGCTAAGTGCATCCGCCTTCTTGTTTTGATTTCTCCGAACATGCTCTATGTTGTAGGATGCGAACCCTTCGAGCATTTCCTTTTCCTTATCCAGGTATTGCTTGATCACAGGTTGTCTTGCCTCGTAGGAGCCTTTTATCTGGTTGGCCACCAGTTGCGAGTCAACGAAAATAGCCAAGTCTTCCACCTCCATGTCTTTGGCCAATCGGAGGCCTGCTAGCAAGGCTTCGTACTCCGCTTCATTGTTCGTAGCGTCGAATTCAAAACAGAGTGCATAAGTGTACTCCTTCCCTTTGGGATCAACAAGCATGAGACCTACGCTAGAACCGTCGAAGCTGGAGGCTCCGTCAGTGTAAAGTTTCCACCCTTCGACCACTTTATCAGGCTTCTTTTCAGCAACTTTTGTGTCATGCTTTGGTTCGGAGGGTGTTTCTGCTAAGAAATCCGCCAATATTTTCCCTTTGACCGAGTTTCTACCTTTGTATTCAATTTCGTGCTCTCCTAGCTCAATAGCCCATTTAGCTATCCTTCCAGATTTCTCCGGCTTCGAAAGTATCTGCTTAATTGGTTTGTCAGTAAGTACGGTTATGGGGTGAGCTTGGAAGTACCTTCGAAGGCATCTCGCAGCATGGACCAAGGCCAAAATTAGCTTCTCCAATGCTGGATAGTTTAGCTCAGATCCCTGTAGAACCCTGCTAACGAAGTAGATGGGGATTTGCTTCCTCTCCCTTTCTGCCAATAACACAACGCTAATGCTTTCGAAGGAGGCTGTGATATACATAAACAACACTTCGCCTTTGATTGGGGCGGTAAGTGTAGGTAGAATAGCCATGAAATCCTTGAGCTTTTGGAAGGCTGCTTCTGCATCTATACTCCACTGGAACGTCTTTTTGTCCGTGCATCCTTTGAGTGTTTTGAAGAACGGCAAAGATTTATCTGCACCCTTCGATAAGAACCTGCTGAGTGCTGCTAGCTTTCCGTTCAGACTTTGCACTTCCTTTAGGGACTTAGGAGGCTGTAGATCCGTGATGGCCTTGACCTTCGAAGGATTGGCCTTAATACCTTACTTGGTGATCAGATGCCCCAAAAATTGTCCTTCTTCCACGCCGAAGGAACACTTTTTGGGATTTAACTTCATGTTGATGGCGCGAAGCTGGTCGAAGGTTTCCTTGATGTCGGAGAGCATGTCCTCCTCCGATCTACTCTTGATGACCATATCATCTACGTACGCCTCCAGATTCCTACCTATCTGCTTGTGGAAGGCTTTGTCCACTAAACGTTGGTAGGTGGCACCTGCATTTTTCAAACCAAAAGGCATCTTTTTGTAACAATAAACGCCTTTTCCTGTAAAGAAGGTTGTCTTCTCTTCGTCCTCTTCCGCTATTTGTATCTGATGGTAACCCTTATAAGCGTCTAGGAAACACTTCAGCCGAAACCCTGACAAGGATTCCACCTTCCAATCAATTTCTGGCAGAGGGTAGCAGTCCTTCGGGCAGGCTTTGTTAATATCTGTGAAGTCCACGCACATTCGCCATCCTCCATCATGCTTCTTGACCATCACCGGATTGGCCACCCAAGTTTGATACTTCACCTCTCTGAGTATGCCTGCTGCTACAAGCTCGTCTACTTCTTTGCATGCGGCGGCGCTTCTTTCAGGAGCCAGGCTTCGACGCTTTTGTTTGATGGGTTCAATATGTTTGAACTCATTGAGCTTGTGTTCAGTGCCGAAGGGCTTTCCGTCTATGATGAGAGTTCTGGGGACCTCCGTCAGGTCAGAGTAGGTCCATGCGAAGACATCTGCATTAGCACGTAGTACCTTTTCCAATTCTGCTTTAAAGGAGGTTGGGAGCTGCTTTCCGATTACCACCGTCTGATCAGGGTAGAGATCATTTACCACAATGCGTTCTTCAGCGTCAGTACAACTGAGAACATCCTTCGGAGGCTCTTCCGAAACCTATTTGATGCTTTTACCTACTTCCGTAGGCACTTTCACCTTATAGCTAGAGAAAACCGTTCCAATGCCGAATGGTGTTTGGAATTTGATCGCGGCATGTATGGTTGAGACAACGATGCCCATCTTCTGCATTGCCGTTCTCCCTATTAATAGGTTATAGGGAGATTCAGACCTTACGATCGTGAAAACCAGAGTTTCTGTTCTTTTTAGCCTTCCTTCTCCAATCGTAACCTCTAGAGGGACTTCTCCCAAGGGCCATGAGTGTTCCCCTGAGAACCCTACTAAGGGTACCTTCGAATCTACTCTCTTTGACCTTATCGAAGGTTTGAGCTTTAGAAAACAGCGTTCATAGATAACTTCGCAGGAGCTACCGCAGTCGAGTTAGGCCCTGTTTACTTCTCTGTTGGAGATCAAGACCTTGATGACCACGAGGTCATTTGAAAGAACTTTCCCTGTGATTGAAGGAAAAGTGACATCTCCTACTCCGCACAAGGCTTCCTCCGTTTCTTTCCTTTTCAAACCAGAGTCATCCTTGTACACCATGAGGATGGGTGCTTCTACAGGTGTGGTATCTTTCCCCAACTGTGTGTCGGAGACCTTGTCTTTACCTTTCTTTATACCCTTCACCAGATGTCCCAATTGGCCGGACTTCACGGCCTCTTCTATCTGTTTCTTGAGCTCTCTGCAGTTGTTGGTGTCATGTCCGTAATCGTCATGGAAGTAGCAGAATTTGGAAGTATCTCTAGGCCTTCCTCTGTTTGCCAAGCGAGGAGGAGGATCAAAGGTCTTCGCAGCCTTTTCCGTAGCAAGTATCTCCCTTGGAGATTTGGACAGATTAGCCAAGAGCCCATGGTTGATGTTTTTGTGGTACAGTTTAAACCTGTCTCTGTTTTTGTGTTTGTTCCTTGACCCTTCCTACGAAGGATGCTTCGGGGCTTTGCTGTGACTTTCTTTATTTTCGACCGGAGCCCCGTTGGTAGACACTTCTTTTGCTTCGATCCAGGTGTAAGCCTGCTCCACCAAACCCTTATAGGTTGCGGGGAGATCAGTGGAGAGGAATTCAACCAAACTTCTGTTTCGTAGGCCATGCACGAAACCTAAGATGCACTGGTCCTCGTGCAAGCCTATTATCTGTAACGTGTCATCGGTGTATCTGGTGATGAAAGCTCTGGTGCTCTCGTTTTCCTTCTGCTTGATGTTGTGCACTGTTAGGTGTGTTCTTGTAAACTTCTTCTGTTGGCTGAAATGTGATCTGAACTTGGCCTTGAGATCATCCAAATTCACAATGCTACCTGGTTTTTTCCCGTTCCACCATATACGAGCAGAGTCTCATAGGGTGTATGTAAACATGTGACAAGCAACAGGCATAACCCACTTCTGCATTCTAATAGCCCCTTCGAACAAGTGTAAAAAGTTATCCGGATCCCCTTTCCCATCGTAGGTACCAATATGCGCGGGCATTTTCAACCCATCAGGCAAAGGTTAGTCTTCTATCCATCTTACGAAGGGTGTTGTAGAGCTCATGGGCTCCGAATAAAGGCAGTTATAATGTGGCATGTAGGTAGGGGCAGCATTGTACGGGTTATGATTTGGAGGTATTCCAACAGGGTTTTGGTTAACATATTGAGGGTAAGCAGTAGGTATATAAGGTGGGTGACTTCCGACAGGGTACGAAGGATATACCATAGGTTGCCCGTAGGGCATACTTCCGTATGGTTGAGTAAAGCTGGGGTTGCTAGCCTGCCCATTAGGTGGGGGATAAACCCCTTGAGGGTAAGATTGAGCCTGAAAAGGAGGGTACATACCATGAGGAGGAAGATTTCCTCCCCCGTTCATTTGAGATGGATTGCCTTCTACGCCGGATGCGTGAGAAGGCTGCAACGGAACCCCTGCCTCAGTTCTTCCCAGATGAGCCGCCAGAAGTGGTGGCAAATTAACCTCCGTAGTATCCCTTCAGTGACTCCTTCCATTGGAGCCTTCTATCGTGCCTTCCCGTCTAGTCGGAGCCCTCTCCGGAACGTCTTCGAAACCAACCGACCTTCCACTAGGCCTTCGACTGCACGGAGACCCTATCCTTAGCACTGAGCGAGTAGCCCAAGGAGCCAAGGGCCTAGTCTCCATCTCCAACTCTTCGTCATATTCATCGCTTGAGTATTGTAACTCCCTACGCATCTCCACATTCCGAGCTTGCCTCCTTCAAGCCCTTAGAAAAGATTCTAATGCTTCGATGTTAGCTTCGACAAACGCTGGACTAATTACTGGTTCAGGGTTAGCCGAGGTTGAAGCATGGTTGTTGGGAGTTATTTCAGGGTGAGATCGTGTGGTAAAAGTGGATGCGGTTATATTGGGAAGGTTGTTAGGATCATTGACTGGGATTGGTGTCATGGTCGAGAAACCCGGAGGGGGTGTATCTTCTCTTCCTTGATTCATGCCGTAAAACTAGTGAGAGTGATTGACTGGGTGTAAGTTTGGAATAACGAGACCAATAGTAGCGGGTCCCACAGATGGCGCCACTGATTGTACAATAATTCGTACGACCAGGCCTTCGATGGTGATCGAAGGGTATGAGGGGTGATATGCTTGCGCCAAACTTGTAGCCAATCTGCAATAAGAAATAGTAGACACTTCGTTAAGTGATTGCGCAGGGGTTGGGCCCTGCGAACCACCTCCGGCATGAGAGTAAGTATGTGATATGTATTGTAAATAATATGATGTGTGTGAAATACTGTGTTGAGTGAACATACCATTGAAATGACTCGTCCAACCTATTTATAGGTGATGAAAATAGCTTAGAGAGTGTTAGCACACGTTTAGGAGATCATGGGGGCGTCCCCTGATTTGTGGTAACCGCTAAGGCTTCATCCCCACTATCTCAGACTTGGCGGGGAAGCTAAGGAAATAGTGGGAACGTGGGGGAAGACCAAGTCAAGGTTCTCCTTTGTCTTGGCGTCTTCAAGAGAAGACACCGAAGGGCCTAGGCCTTCGGCTGGCGAATTCCCAACTGGTAACCATGTCAATGATGAATGGTTTTACGCCACCAATGACTTATGAAGAAAGACTTGGGTCTTCGTAATGCAAATTCTACTGAGGCCAGAGGGTACGTCATCAGGTACCCATAGCGGAAGAAAAAGCATTAAATTCTAACCTGAAAAAATCGAGGAATCTTTGGAAGAAAGGGGCGATATAAGATGGATAGATTGAAAGTCAAAGAAATTTCAACAACAGCGAAGAACAGTAGAAGGAAAAAATGGAATAGTAGAAACCACACTAGGTATTTATACCCACGAAATATTTAATACAAGGGAACCCTAGATGATGGAAAATTTCAGCGACGATTCAATTAAACGGTTAAGATCAAAAGTAAAAAACAAATATGACAGTAAGATAAGTGGGCCACCCGGTCAAATTAGTCAGGAGATGAAAAGCCAATAAACGCCCACATCTCACGATTCACCTACCAAGAAAGGAAGCGTCGCAAAGACGCTTCGGAAGCGCGGAAGAAAAAATGTTTAGTTACCTTAAGTCTAGTAACATTCACCACACGCGACAAATGAACCGCACACAATGAATAAACTAGACTGGGGGGACTTGATGATGTATAGCAAGTATAGCAGGCCTATTGGGCTCAGTTTGTGCTATTCGCATTTCGGGCCCAGGCCCAACAATAAAACAACCACAAGTACTTGATCGACAGTAAGCCCAATAACAAATTGGCTATGGTCCAGACACAAAGACGCACACAGAGCACCTAGCGGACCAGAATCGTGGCCACGAAAGTTGGTTTGTGTCCGCAACCACGATTACTGCGGAACCTTGCCTGACAAAGGCCCCACTCCGTCGACTAACTTTTATAAGCGAAACGCTAGGAAAACCAAGCATTAGACTCGCCTATAAAAGGAACTCTAATCCTCTCATAAGACACGACTTTCTCTCACATACTAATACACACACTTTAATATTCTCTTACAAACATGAATACTTACTCTCACGCTGCAGCTTAATCGTGGCGTCCGTCACCACGATAAGGCTAATGTTTTACTTTCATTTGTGCATGGAATCAATCCATTACTTAGTTTAGTACAGATTTAGCCCATCGACAACCTGTTGACCCGGCCCAACATACGTTCTCTACATATATTTTAACCCGTCACACTTTTTGTACTAATATTTCTTTTCTCGAAACTAAAAAGATAAAAATACTAGACATTGTGTTGGTTAATGCTATAGGTCTCGCGCATTTATACCTGATAACATCAAATTATCCTGAATATTAAGTGTCAATTTCCCCTGATAATGCTTGTAATTTATATCATTTATATAGATTTACGCTTGTTTTCCATTATATTCCACTTTCAGGTAAATTACGAGCATTGGAGCTAAAGAGACGCGGAATTGGATAATTATCAAAGATTTATCATAGTATGCTCACTTTGAAGAAGTTACGGCGTAACTCATCTCTCACATTACGTCGTAACTAAAGCGTAACTCAGAAAGCCAACTCATCAGAAGATTACTGATAACATCAAATAATCCTGAATATTAAGTGTCAATTTCCCCCGATAATGCTTGTAATTTATATCATTTATATGGATTTACGCTTGTTTTCCATTGTTTTCCACTTTCAGGTAAATTACGAGCATTTGAGCTAAAGAGACGCGGAATTGGAGAATTATCAAAGATTTATCAGAGTATGCTCACTTTAAAGAAGTTACGGCGTAACTCATCTCTCGCATTACGCCGTAACTAAAGCATAACTCAGGAAGCCAACTCATCAGAGGATTACAGCGTAACTCTCCCAAAGGATTACGCTGTAACTATATTAGGTCAAATGAGGTTCCCGCCGCTGATAACTACGCCGTAACTATTGAATAAACTCCGGCGTAACCAAGAAATATTGATGATACGGCGTAACTACTTTTAAGGTTACGCCGGAACCAGCAGATCTAGTGCAAATTACGAAGAAATAGAAGATTACGGCGTAACTATTATATTAGTTACGCCGTAACCCAGATCTGGCCTATAAATACCCCACGATTTCCAGCATTTCAAAGCATCCCATTCCACACACCACAACCAAAGATCGTGGGAAGAAGCCAAAGGCAGGTCTAGAGGAGCATACGGAGCTGTCTCCAAGGGAGAAATCACTCCCCTACGATAAGCATTAGCATTTTATCTTTTCTTTACTTTCGATTCATGTATTTTGTAACATTGAATATTGAGTTGATTTGTATGGTTAATATGAGCGGCTAAGCACCTCTTGGTGCTGGCCTAGTTATGATTCCTTAATTATTTTGTTTGCGTTTACATTGCTTCCGTATTATTATTTCTAAGTGTATGCATGCATAGTTTATTGGTAGCTACCCTTGTTTCGGTAGTTTTGAATGGCGGTAGAGGCTAGTTGCTTAGGAGATATGACCAACTGACCCTAAGTGAGTAGACTGAGATGGTAAGGGTAAGATATGACGAACTGACGACCCTTTCTACTTGTGCGATTTGACCAACTGATCACCTACCGTTTGGATGAACTTAAGAATTAGGGGGTGAGTGTTTAAGTTGCTAACGCCCGGGCACTCACTATTGTAAGTCTAGCATGTAGCGGTACTTCATGACTCGGCTTAGGGGACCAGGAACAACTGGACTTATGAGGGGACACATGACTTCTCCAGTGGTGGCTTATTTGCTGATAGGTTAGGGCGAATTGACCAAATGCTGTCCTCTCGACTTTGACCCCACCTGAAGTAATTGGAAGTAATTAGACGTAGACATTACTAGCTAGGATGATTAACTAGGTTAGCACCATTCTCCTCTATTGATTGAACATTTGCCTTTTATTTGCTTTAGTAGTTAATTAATTAATTCCTTATCGAAATCATATTAAAAACTGTGACACATAGACTTAGTATTAATCCAACACACATAGATCTTGGGACGACCTCGGTTTTACCGATTACTACACTACACACGACCAGGTACACTGCCCGTTAGTACATTAGGGTAGACCATACGTATAATAAGACTTTATAAATATTAAAACCTGGTCAGTAAAACCTGCATCAAGTTTTTGGCGCCGCTGCCGGGGAGCTATTTTAAGATTTTTTTTAATAATAAGTTTATTTTTAATTTTCTTTCTTCTCTCAAATGTCAGGATACAAGACTCGAAGCTCGAGGCCTTTTTTGGCCACCCCATTCGATGATCCGGAGAAGCAATTTCAGAGAAGGAAAGTTTACTCTCCGGTTCCTATTCATAACATCTTTTCATTTTACGAATCAGACCAATCTGACGCAGAACCGGAGGTCATTGATGAAAATAATATCGATGACTTAACTATGGAGCAATATTTGGAACGACCAAATGAGAACTGCCAACGAACCTTCACACAGGATTCTTGTACTGAAAAATACTCTATTCCAGACCAATTTATTCGAGAGTTACACGAACTTAAGTTTTCTGGAGATGATGATGAGGACGTTCAGAATCATGTAGAAGATGTACTCTACTTATCCTCTCTTTCAACGTCCGAGGCACCCCGAGCTATTCGGTCACCGCAAGAATTTTTCCTATGACTCTTACTGGAACTGCAAAAAGATGGTGCAATAAACTTCCTAACGAATGTAAAGGAGCATGGGATAAATTAAGAAGAGAGTTCGTCCAGCAATTTTGCCCTCCTTAAAAAAGGGCCAAACTTCTTGGTAAAATCTATTAATTCGTTCAAGTAGGGGAAGAAACGCTTTATCAGGCATGGGAAAAGTTTAATGAGCTACTTTATCGATGTCCCACTCATGATTTGAACAAACATCAGATCGTCTACGTCTTCTACCGGGGAATTAATGCGCTAACACGAGAACTACTCGATTCTCCTAGACCTATTCCTAGCATGACCCCTGACCAAGCCTTGGAATGTATTCAACGGATCTCTGAACATTGCTACAAATGGTATATGGATACAGGGTACGGACCAAGAGACAATTTTAATCATAAGGTAATGAAGACATTGAAAAACGAAGGCTAGAAAGAGAAGCTGAAGCATGTAGGATTGAGAAGGTTAAGAGTGTATTTGGGACCAAAACCGGGATCAATCTTGAAAAAATGATTCTTGACCACATCAAGGAATCGAGGGAACGAGATGAGAAAAATGAAAAGATGATGAAGACATTCGTGGAAAATACAGTCTCTTCTCTCAAAATTCATGAAGATCGGATTAAGGGATTGGAAAAAAATGTGAGCTCATGTTCGCAAGCCATCACAGATTACCTAGCGGCTCGGGATGATGAAGTTGTCAACACGGTGGAAACTATCCTTGAAGAACCAACGACCTTTTCGGAAAAAGTTAAGCGACGAATCAGCATGGAGAGACAATCCCTTCTAGACCAAGCTTTACCGGTAAACTCCCCTATTACTAATTCCATTAAAACTAATCATGATGATATTCCACATGAATTAAGCAATTAATGATATTCCACATGAATTAAGCAATTAATGATTTCCACAGGAACTAATCATGGAGCGAGCATAAGCATAATGCCTCGTTCGATGTTCCTACGTATGGGAATTGGTGACTTGAAGCCAGCCAAGTTGAAAATTGAAATGGCCGATCGATCCATGCAGTCACCGTTAGGCATTGTTGAAAATGTGTTGGTAAAGATAAAGAAATTCCTTTTCCTGGTAGACTTTGTGATTCTTGACATTCCGGAAGACAACAGAATACCTGTCATTTTAGATAGACCTATGCTTGCTACTGCCCATACAAAGGTGGATGTCTTTGCTGGAAAACTAACTCTTGAAGCTAATGGAGAAATTGCAACGTTCGGACCTAATGAACTCCTGTCTACTCCTCAAAAGGTATGTGCGGTTGACCCAGTAGGCAATTTTGGTGACGCTCTGGAAGAATTTCTTAGTGACCCCCCAGATCCTGGCGAAATAGATTCGCGGAAAGATTTTGATGTTTTCGTCAATTTTGAGGAAGAGGATAATTTAAGAATCAGTGCTGATGACTTCTCAAGTGACGTCGAAATGGCCCATTGGCAAGACAACTCTGTGAAGGTTTTTCCGCAAACCAATCAACCTAGATTTTATGAGGTGGGAACCCCGCATACATCATAGGAACCCTTATTATCTGAAGATCTCATGCAAAATTGGGTATATCGACTTCCATCCATTTATTGACACAACTTCCCCAGTTAACATTATGTCAAAAGACTGCTACAACCAAGTTATGAAGAAAGAATTAGAATATAAGGGGAATAACTTCCTTGGGTTTGCAACTAACATTCGTGTCTTCGTTGGGACTCATTCATTCTTGGTGGACTTTATGGTCTTGGATGACGTGAGCGAGTTTGTGGAAGATGGACTAACTGGGGTAATCTTAGGAAAACCTTTTCAGGAACTGTCTGGGCTTGATAAAAATGAAAAAGAAGGGTTAGTATGGTTAAAGATAAACGAGGACAAAGCAATCTTCAAAATGCCGAGAACCATTAAGAATTTTAAACATTGGACAAAGAGGCAGTTGAGCCACGCCCGACCATTACTCGATATCAGTGACGAAGACAAGGCAAAAGGTATTGACCAGCCTTACCAGAAGATCAAAAGTTTCTACTCGGGATGTTTAGAGCTTGGGATGGACTACAAACGAGATGAGAATCTAATAAGTTGGATCCAATGTGGAGATTGCCATATCCACGAAATGACCAACAAGCACTGGTAGCCCCGCGGCTCTGAGTCTAACTTAAAGACTCGTAAATAAAGAAAATTACTTTTTCGGGAGACAACCCGAATTATCCCTTTCTTTTGTTTTATTTCCATTTCTATAGGGCTTTGTGTTTTTAACCATTTTTGCAGGAAACTTGGAGTGATTGCTGCTGCAGCATGCTGATCTGACCATAGTTACAGCGTAACTCATCTCAGTGGTTACGTCGTAGCCACACGCTTTGCAGCATATGACAGGTTTTTCCAGTTACGGCGTAACTCCCTCAAAAAAGTTATGACGTAACTTACCTCTGCTTTACTTCTTTCATTTTGAAACACAATAACCTTGTATTAGTATTTTAAATGAACTTTGTGGGTGTGTTCCCTGTAAACCCTCACGAGACTTCACTCGTCCTCTTGGAACACCAAGTGGTTTTAAAGGCTTGTTGCATATGCTAAATGCAACCGTGAATCCTATGAAAGTGAGTTAGGTTTGTTTTTCATTTATCATTTTTTCTTTTTTAGAATTATGCTTGTCGGTAGTGTGATTTCAGGGTTTGAAGTTTGCTCATGGATGCTTATACGAAGGCACGTCTTTTTTTCGTAGGCCTTCTTTCTTTTTGGAGCAAATTTCAGGGAAGTTCTCGCTCTAATTCTACTTTTCTCTTCACCTTTATTTTAACGCTTAGTACAAAAGGGACTTTGTACAATTCAAGTGGGGGGACGGGAGTAGAATTATCTCTTATACTAGATTAGACCTTAGCCGAGTACATACAACCCTTGATATTATATAGTGAGATTAGCCTTATCCATTTCCAATATTTTACCCCAAATCCACCAAATTATGAGTGTGCCGGTAGCTTGTAAACTTTAGAACTTGGTCTTTGCATCATTTCGAGACCATAGACAAGGTATGTTGAGTTAGCTCGATGTAATTGGACTTTTCAGTTTAAGAAGGCAATATTATAGGATTATCACCCAAATAGCCTACCATTGTATGTCTTTCGATTAGTCACCTCGACTTCTCGACCCCCATGTGAAACCCTTTTGTTGCACTCACCGTTAGTGCAAGATACCCCTAGATACACCCATATGAGCCATTCTTTTCATTTTGTTAACCCAATATATTGTTTCGATACACCTATACACCTTAGCGTACCCTGTAGTCTTTATTTGTGATTGGGAAGTCATCATTTGCCTAAGTTCAAGGTTCAAGTGGAAAGGTTCGGAAATCACGCTTTCGTCGACGACATATTCTTGAAGATCATTGAAGACCCCCCGAATTCCCATTGTTCATCTCAAGTGGGGGGATATTATGTTTAGTCGTTATATTTATGTTGAAAAAAAAAAGTTATGTTATTTAGTTTATTGTAAAGTGCGATGTTATAAGCAATATGTTATGAGATTTATATAGATTTAGTATCGAGGAGGCCACCTCGGTCACATTCGAATATTGGAGTTGGTTAGTGTGCCAACAGTTGAAGAAAAGGTAGTGTGCCCATCATGACGTCCTCTAATGACACATCTACCTAGTATTTCATGATCCGGTTTCTTAACTTCAAGGCTTGAACTTTGGGCGGACGGTAAGTGGTGATGACTTGGTTATAGATATAGACTACCTGCTTGATTTTTATTTTACACCATTTATATATATCCCATGTTTTATCCTACCCTTTAGTCATGAAGCGTGTCTAGGTGATGCAGCAAGCAATATTTGGTGTCTTGGCCATGGATTTGGTCATGTATCATTGATTTTTTCCACTTCGCCGTGACATTTTAGTAATGACGAGTCACCCCCTTAACGTTTGTCGTGTTTACCCATATTGCCTTCAAAGATTGTTTAGCCCTTAACTCTAGTGGTGGAGATTTGTGTAACCGCCAAGCTTATGATAGAATACATGCTATGATTGTGCGATTGAGTGATCATCCCGAAATTGACACTTAGAATACTTGAGAGATTTGAGTGTTTCGTTCCCATTTCGTGAGGTGTTCGGCTTTGTTTTATTCAAGCATAAAGGATTTTTAAACTTATATTTTCCAGGTTATAGGAGATATCTTTTTAGGAATCTGTCTAATAAGGTCTACTTGATGGCAAGTAGAGTTCAAGTGGAGAGATATTTAATAACATCAAATAATCCTGAATATTAAGTGTCAATTTTCCCCGATAATGCTTGTAATTTATATCATTTATATGGATTTACGCTTGTTTTCCATTGTTTTCCACTTTCAGGTAAATTACGAGCAATGGAGCTAAAGAGACGCGGAATTGGAGAATTATCAAAGATTTATCAGAGTAAGCTCACTTTGAAGAAGTTACGGCGTAACTCAACTCTCACATTACGCCGTAACTAAAGTGTAACTCAGGACGCCAACTCATCAGAGGATTACGGCGTAACTCTCCCAAATGATTACGCCGTAACTATATTAGGTCAAATGAGGTTCCACGCCGCTGATAACTACACCGTAACTATAGAATAAACTCTGGCGTAACCAAGAAATATTGATGATATGGCGTAACTACTTCTAAGGTTACGCCGTAACCAGCAAATCTAGTGCAAATTACGAAGAAATAGAAGATTACGGCGTAACTATTATATTAGTTACGCCGTAACCCAGATCTGGCCTATAAATACCCTACGATTTCCAGCATTTCAAAGCATCCCATTCCACACACCACAACCAAAGAACGTGGGAAGAAGCCAAAGGCAGGTCTAGAGGAGCATACGGAGCTGTCTCCAAGGGAGAAATCACTCCCCTACGATAAGCATTAGCATTTTACCTTTTCTTTACTTTCGATTCATGTATTTTGTAACATTGAATATTGAATTGATTTGTATGGTTAATATGAGCGGCTAACCACCTCTTGGTGCTGGCCTAGTTATGATTCCTTAATTGTTTTGTTTGCGTTTACATTACTTCCGTATACTTATTTGTAAGTGTATGCATGCATAGTTTATTGGTAGCTATCCTTGTTTCGGTAGTTTTGAATGGCGGTAGAGGCTAGTTGCTTAGGAGATATGACCAACTGACCCTAAGTGAGTAGACTGAGACAGGAAGGGTAAGACATGACTAACTGACGACCCTTTCTACTTGTGCGATTTGACCAACTGATCACCTACCGTTTGGATGAACTTAAGAATTAGGGGGTGAGTGTTTAAGTTGCTAACGCCTGGGCACTCACTATTATAAGTCTACCATGTAGCGGTACTTAATGACTCGGTTTAGGGGACCAGGAACAACTGGACTTATGAGGGGACACATGACTTCTCCAGTGGTGGCATCTTTGCTGATAGGTTAGGGCGAATTGACCAAATGCTGTCTTCTCGACTTTGACCCCACCTAAAGTAATTGGAAGTAATTAGACGTAGACATTACTAGCTATGATGATTAACTAGGTTACCACTCTCCTCTATTGATTGAACCTTTGCCTTTCATTTGCTTTAGTAGTTAATTAATTAATTCCTTATCGAAATCATATTAAAAACTGTGACACATAGACTTAGTATTAATCCAACACACATAGCTCTTGGGACGACCTCGGTTTTACCGATTACTATATTACACACGACCGGGTACACTGCCCGTTATTGCATTAGGGTAGACCATAGGTATAACGAAACTTTATAAATATTAAAACCTGGTCAGTAAAACCTGCATCAATTACGGCATAACTCTCCTCAAAGATTACGACGTAACTATATTAGGTCAAATGAGGTTCCGCGCCGCTGATAACCACGCCGTAACTCTTGCATCAACTACGGCGTAACCAAGGATTATTAAAGATACGGCATAACCACTTCTAAGGTTACGCCGCAACCAGCAGATCTAGTGCAATTTACGAAGAAATAGAGGATTACGGCGTAACTATTTTATTAATTACGCCGTAACCCAGATCTGGCCTATAATACCCCACGATTTCCATCATTTCAAATCTTCCCATTTCACACACCACAACCAAAGAACATGGGAAGAAGCCAAAAGCAGGTCTAGAGGAGCATACGGAGCTATCTCCAAGGGAGAATTCACTCCCCTACGATAAGCATTAGCATTTTATCTTTCCTTTACTTTCAATTCATGTATTTTGTAACATTAATTATTGAATTGATTTGTATGGTTAATATGAGCGGCTAAGCACCTCTTGTTGCTGGCCTAGTTATGATTCCTTAATTGTTTTGTTTGCGTTTACATTACTTCCGTATACTTATTTGTAAGTGTATGCATGCATAGTTTATTGGTAGCTATCCTTGTTTCGGTAGTTTTGAATGGCGGTAGAGGCTAGTTGCTTAGGAGATATGACCAACTGACCCTAAGTTAGTAGACTGAGACGGGAAGGGTAAGATATGACTAACTGACGACCCTTTCTACTTGTGCGATTTGACCAACTGATCACCTACCGTTTGGATGAACTTAAGAATTAGGGGGTGAGTGTTTAAGTTGCTAACGCCCGGGCACTCACTATTATAAGTCTACCATGTAGCGGTACTTAATGACTCGGCTTAGGGGACCAGGAACAACTGGACTTATGAGGGGACACATGACTTCTCTAGTGGTGGCATCTTTGCTGATAGGTTAGGGCGAATTGACCAAATGCTGTCTTCTCGACTTTGACCCCACCTGAAGTAATTGGAAGTAATTAGACGTAGACATTACTAGCTAGGATGATTAACTAGGTTAGCGCCACTCTCCTATATTGATTGAACCTTTGCCTTTTATTTGCTTTAGTAGTTAACCAGCAGATCTAGTGCAATTTACGAAGAAATAGAGGATTACGGCGTAACTATTTTATTAGTTACGCCGTAACCCAGATGTGGCCTATAAATACCCCACGATTTCCATCATTTTAAATCATCTCATTTCACACACCACAACCAAAGAACGTGGGAAGAAGCCAAAGACAGGTCTAGAGGAGCATACGGAGCTATCTCCAAGGGAGAATTCACTCCCCTACGATAAGCATTAGCATTTTATCTTTCCTTTACTTTCAATTCATGTATTTTGTAACATTAATTATTGAATTGATTTGTATGGTTAATATGAGCGGCTAAGCACCTCTTGTTGCTGGCCTAGTTATGATTCCTTAATTGTTTTATTTGCGTTTATATTACTTCCGTATAATTATTTCTAAGTGTATGCATGCATAGTTTATTGGTAGCTACCCTTGTTACGGTAGTTTTGAATGGTGGTAGAGGCTAGTTGCTTAGGAGATATGACCAACTGACCCTAAGTGAGTAGACTGAGACGGGAAGGGTAAGATATGATCAACCGACGACCCTTTCTACTTGTGCGATTTGACCAACTAATCACCTACCGTTTGGATAAACTTAAGAATTAGGGGGTGAGTGTTTAAGTTGCTAACGCCCGGGCACTCACTATTATAAGTCTAGCATGTAGCAGAACTTAATGACTTGGCTTAGGGGACCAGGAACAACTGAACTTATGAAGGGACACATGACTTCTCTAGTGGTGGCACCTTTGCTGATAGGTTAGGGCGAATTGACCAAATGTTGTCCTCTCGACTTTAACCCCACCTGAAGTAATTGGAAGTAATTAGACGTAGACATTACTAGCTAGGATGAATAACTAGGTTAGCACCACTCTCCTCTATTGATTACACCTTTGCCTTTACTTGCTTTATTAGTTAATTAATTAAATCATCTTAAAATCTGTGACACTTATACTTAGTATTAATCCAACACACATAGCTCTTGGGACGATCTCGGTTTTACCGAATACTATACTACACGCGACCAGGTACACTGTCCGTTAGTGCGTTAGGGTAGAGTCGGTAGACTATAGATATAACGAGACATTATAAATATTAAAACTTGATCAGTAAAACCTGTATCAATACCGTACCAGAAAATGGAATAAGGATAATCTGAATGTTTGTGAAGATAAGACGATGAAAAGTAGCTTTGTAGATTGCGTGCAAAAGTATAATTCTTACTTGTGGTCAGGTATTGTGCTTTGATGGAATGAAAGTCGATCTTATTGCACTACAAAAGAAATTAGAATCTACATTTGGCTATTAGTCTAATATTTCACACAAATTAAACAAAAGTTGCATACATGTACTTAGGCATCCCTTTTATTATTTATGATTTGTTGTGTAAAAAAAAATAGTTGATTCTACACATTTTTACTAGTTATAATACGTGTGCACGCATGGGGTTTGACAAAAAAAAAATTTGTATCAATGCTAAATATTATGTATTTAAAGGTAATTACATATAATTATATACTTATGCACGGGTATTATTCGCGAAGTTCAGTCTCTGAAGGATATCGGTTTTGATTTCATGTCCCATTGCAAGAAGAGAATAGGTGATGGTTGTTCTACTAAATTCTGGCTCGATAAATGGAATTCGGATGTTTCCTTTTGTGATCAGTTTCCGCGGGTGTATGCTTTAGATTTGGAGAAAGATATTTCGGTTGCTAATAAATTAGGTGGTAGGTCGATTGATGTATCTTTTCGGAGAAGAGTGAGAGATGGGGTTGAACGTCAACAGTGGGAAGCCCTTCTTTCTGCTTTGTCGAATGTTTCCCTTGTGCCAAATGCCGACAGATGGGTTTGTGATTTAGCAGGAGATGGGAATTTTCGGGTTAAAGACGTTCGAAATTTTTTAGACGATTTGGTTCTTCCTTCTTCCCCTGAGGCTACGAGATGGGTGAAGTGGGTGCCTATTAAGACCAATATCTTTGTTTGGAGGGCTCGAAGGGATTGTCTCCCTACTCGATACAATTTGTCCCGTAAAGGAGTAGTGTTGAATTCTGTAGTTTGTCCGCTTTGTAAAGGTTCGGTGGAGGCATCTCAACATGTTTTTTTTCAATGCCCTATTGTGAGGAGTGTTTTCTTTAGAATTTGTCGATGGTGGGAGCTGGATGGGCAGGTTCTAGAGTCTTTCTCGGATTGGCAGTCTTGGTTTTTATCCATTCGTATGCCTGCTGGTACGAAGGCTTTGTTGGATGGAGTGTTTGCTTCTTATTGGTGGTACATGTGGGGCTTCCGTAATAGAACAGTTTTTGATACGTCTGCTCCAAGACGTTCGGTGATATTTGACGAGATAGTGGCTTTATCTTTTAATTGGTGTTCGAGTAGATGTAATAAGTTTTTTACGTGGGAGAGTTGGCTTAAAAACCCCCAATTGATTTCTTTGTAATGTTTTGTTGCTAGCTTCTTGCTAGTCTTTCTATAAAAGTTGTCGTTCTAAAAAAAAATATATACTTATGCACGGGTTTTTCATTATTCATTATATCCATTAGAATTTTGTATAATCAAATTTTGTAAAAAGAAATTTGTTAGATAACTCAAGATTCAACTATATTTAGTTGATATAGATGTTGATGTTCCTATATAAATTTCACTATTGATATTATGATATACACAAAATGCGAGTTTAGTTGCACATAATAAACGTTGATGAAGTTAAAATATACTCTTTAAAGTTTTTTAAAAATGTTTTTCTACATATCCTTAAATAAATAAATAAAAGATACATGAGTAGTTGTTATAAGTACAATCACGTTTTTTTTTCTTTATATTACAGTAGCTCGTACTTACAATTTGATAATTATATCCTCGTTTTCAATAATTTAGCTCGTACTTACAATTTGATAATTATATCCTCGTTTGCAATAATTTAGCCATATTTAATATTCAAATTCGTGTCTACATTTGTCATACTTTTAATATGAAATAATTGAGTCCTTAGTAAACATATATAGTAAAAAAAAATGACATTTATAATCTTATGTTGGAGTTTTAAAACAACATATATATTGTATTTTTAAGTTATAAAGTATAGGGGGTATAAAATATAAGGGGGTATTTGTTTAATTTCCAAAGTTATTAAAAAACATGGAAACTTATAATATTACACTTAACTCTATACAATTTTTAAAAATTTAACCACTAAAATTTTATTAATTACCCCTATTTTTTAAAGTTTTTGTTTTCACAAATTTGACACCTATATTTTTATGTGTTTTTCTTCTCAACCAAATTTCTACACCAAATAAACTAAAGGTTAACCAAAATCAATTTAATTTTGACTTTTATTAACCAATCACGTCGTCTGATTTCGCTTACGTGGCAAAATCAACCTCTCCTATTGGTCTAATTTTTTTTTCAATGAGAAGGGTTTTGCAAAAACACTCCGAAATGATGTAATTCTTTTATTATATAAAAGATTTTCACATTTTTTATATAAAATATGTAAAATTTTATGAGTTTATTAACATTTAATTATTTTTAAAAATTGATTACATTAATATAAGTGTGGAAAATAAAATTGTAAAATAATAAATATTCCAAGTGTCGAGAATTATAAGATTTGTCCATAATTTTATTTGTAACACCCAAATTCTTCATACTTTGAGAAAGTGTGGAGAATTTTGGTGTTACAAATAACCTCTACACCTAGAAGTATAGACAATTTTTAGATTTTTTCACACTTAAAAGTGTAAACTTTTATTTGACAAAACTATAAGTGTGAAAAATCTATTGTTTTACAATATATTTTCACACTTATTTCATCTTTTAAGTGTTAATAAACTAATAAAATTTTACGCATTTTAAAAAAGTGTGAAAATAAAGTGTATATAATCAACGATTTTTTTTGAAAGTGAAAACTGGAACAACCCATGCACGCGTTTATTACTTGCATTGTTTGTCAAGATAATACAATTGAGTAAAAATAGAAATATACATGGGAATAATCAATAACTAAAAAAAGAGGGAATTGCATATATACCTACTAAAACTTAAAATTTTGCATACTTTTTTATAATACAAGTTTTTAATGCATAATGTACAATGCAATTTAAGCATGTTTTGGGTATATATGCAAATATGCAAATTTTGGTGGGTATATATGCAATTGCTCCTTACAAAAAATGTAGCAAATCAACAAAAATAGCAACAATTGTTGAAAAAAATATAAAGAGTTCTTGTAAAAGGTTGTTAGTTCTGTATATGCATGCATGGCCATCTTTTGCGAGAATCAATTATCAGTACGTTGAAGTGTTAAAGGCGGTGGTGGAGCTGCGCCACTGCCCTGACCACGAGCAACCTTCTTGGAACCGATACAAGGATTACCACATCCTCCAGTGTTGCAACATCCATTTCCTGGTGGTCGAACAGGACCTCGTTGTAGAGATGATAACAAAAGGTTTCCTCTCTTCATCCAAGGTTCTTCAAATTCATCACCAAGAAGTCTACATGCTCCATTAGGCTCAATATTTATGAAAAGTAGTACGAACAATATCATTACAACTAACATTTTGGTGTCGGTTCTCATGTTTCTTGTGTTGCTTCAAATGCAAATAACGATAAAGAATGAAGAAAAAAACTGATTTGGATTTGAGTGAATAATATGGATGGTAGAGTAGAATTGAAGGTTATTTATAGGTTAATTAGGTAAAGCTAAGCATGCACCGCAAGGTTTTGACTTTGACTTGACTTTAAATATTTCTGATGTTTTATTAGGTTTGAGAATTGATTCGGTCGTATTATGAGAATAATATGTTAATAGTGAAGACTTAAGCCCCATGAATTCATGAAGAAATAATTATATGCTATAGAAAAATCTATACAAATACGTGTAAGTGCTTAATAAATTAATTGCACTTTAGAGAAAAACGAACGGGGGCACCCGCGCGTTGCTGCGGAGATGTTATGTTTAATCTAAGTCGAAATGAAAATATTGTAATTTTTTTTTGTTATTAAGGACGAAATTTGCAAAAGGTCGATAACGGGGGACTAACGGTACGATTTGAAGCTAACTTGAGGGACTAAAAGCGTAAATTGTTAATGAACAGTGCACGCACTATTTCCCACTATGTTTTACTGTAGCAGCAACTGTTCATCACTGTTTCATACTGTAGCAATAGTATTTTCCTTTTTAGTCCCTGAAATTGACGGGTTGTTGCAACGTTAGTCTTTAGGGACTAACGGTGAAAATAAAAGTTAACCTTAGGGGCTGTTTCTGTTTAATATCTGCACAGAAACAGCCCCTGAAGTTACAGTTACGTTACAAATTTACGTCACGGTTGTTAGATAACAACCGTTAAGGACTAATTTTGCAATGACCAACAACCTCAGGGGCTAAAATGAGGCTATCATGAAATTTACGTGTGTACTGTTGCTACAGTACCCCCAGATGCTTTTTAGTATATATAATAATAGTAATATTATTTTTTTAAACGCAATTTTAACTATCTTATAAGATTTGTATCACAAATATATATCTCACATCTAATATTTTTCTTGGAATGATTAAAGCCGCGTTAACCGGAAAAGAAATACATATAACACAATCAAAATTAGGGCTAAGCATCGGCCCGATCCCGACCCGGCCCGACCGGAATCTCAACAAGCCCGAATCCCGACAAGCCGGAAAACACAAACCGAATCCCGACCCTGACAAGCCCGACTAACATGATTCGGAACTCGGGATCGGGACGGGATTCGGGATTTGATCGGTTTTGTTTGTTGTTTTTTGGTTTTCGGCCCGTCCCGACCCGATCCCAACAAGCCCGAAACCCGACTAACCGAAAAACAGAAACCGACTCCCGACCCCGACAAACCCGACTAACATGATTCGGGACTCAGGATCGGGACGGCATTCGGTCGGTTTTGCTCGCCCCTAATCAAAATCATAAGATTTGCATCACATATATGTCTCTGACAGACTTTGGTAATCATTTTACATTTTGTGACTTAATTTTCAATAAAAAGTTTTTTGGCTTATTTCAATATCTTTAAATACATTTTATGAGTCACAATGTTTAGATTGCCTATGGCTTTGGGATACAATGACGAATATGAATGCGTTTACTATGAACAAACGCTTGTTTTAGAATTCCTTGCTTTATGTTATTTTAGATTAAAATAGAAGAACGTGTTGCTGCCAAGGATTTGAGTTGAGCTTTGGCTTTGGGCTTTCTTTATTTCTTAAGAGCCGTATATTTTCATTGATTCTACCTGTTTTAGTAACTAATACATACTCATTTTTTTTTTGGTAAAAGGTTAAAGACCCAGTAAATATATTACTCCAAAAAACGTTTAGGTACAAAGGATATGGGTGAATCTCATATCTCAGCCCGTTACATAGGCGAAAAGCTTACATAACAAGATACTTCCTATTCTCTATATAAGAAAATAAACCACTACTCAAAATATAACATTAGACTCCTGTGGAGCTAACATTACTTCCTACTAAGGCCTTGGAGCTTGATACCATACGTGTCATAATAGGCATCCAAATTCCCTGGAAGATCGTAAACCTGATCCGCATAGTTATCAAATCATAGTCATCATAGTCATCTTCGCGATCATGACCACCACCAAATAGGTTACTCGATTCATCAAAGGTGTTCACAACCTCTTCATCATCACTATCAGAATCCACAATCTCTCCCACCTTAGTGAATGGGTTAAACCTCTTAGTAAAAGAAGTAGCCGGTAAATCCTTATTATAACCCTGATAATCAACCTTTTTAATAGGATTACCATTATCATCAACAAGAGTAGCTTTCCCATCGATAAGAAGCCTTTCAAACTCATCAATTTTCTCAACAATAGGGGTAGGACCAACCGCGTTAGCTTCCATTGAATCACTCACAAACGGATCTTGTGATACATTACCTGTCTCGAGAGACCCAACCTCCTTTGCATCCATTGTATTATCAGAAACCTCTACATCAGTAGGATTGCCACAGTCATCAAAATCGATCGTGTTTAGTGCAGCAAAGGGATTAGATGTAGCGATCTTTGTCTCACTCGTACTTGCCACACCAGTGGCTTTCTTCTTCTCACTATCCACCTTCTTGGGTTCAGGAGGAGGCGCTTTAGGTTGATACATAAATTTAGGACCCACTTTAGTAAAACCTCCCTTACCTGGAACACTTGGACCACCATTTCTACCCTTATTCTTGTTAGTGACAATTTGATAACCATCATTAACAGTCTGTTTAGGCTGAGTAGGAAGTGGAACAGATTTAGGACAATCAATCTGCGTATGACCAAACAATTTACACGTATCACACCGAGGCGGTTTCCATTCGTATTCCACTCGAATCTTTTCAATAGTAGATCATGTCCTATCAAGTAATGGTATCTCAATAGTGATGCTCTCCCTAAGGACCTGATCTGCCTTAACTTCAATCAAGCCCCTAGCAAAACTACTTCGACCCCATGATTCCAAGCACATTTGACTAGTATAAGAATCTAACATTTTAGCGTACCAATCAATGTAGCTAGGAGGCTGAGACCATCATCAGAAAACATAGCAAGGGGCACGTCATGGAATTTAACCCATATCGGAATATTAGTCAAGTCCTCTTTAAGCAGATTAGTATTCAAAGTCCACATTTTAAGAATAATTGGCACATTCCTAATCATCCACGGTCCGTTTTCAAGCACATCATCAACACCTTTACGAGTGAAAAACTTAAAGAAAAAGAACCCCTTCGCATTCATCATAACCTTTTGAATATCGTACTTGGCCCATGTATTACGAACGTAATAATCAACAACCGGAAAAGCAATACGTTTACCAAGGAAATAACCATAAAGGGTATTATCAAATTTAGAGTTTACCTCCTCAACGACTTTCATAGGAATGGCGAGATCCACCCCATTAGACTTTTTACTACTCTCCAACCTACGAAAATTAGATTTGCGCTTCGTCGAATCAATTGACGTAGCACCATTAACATTAGCAGAATTCGTACCACTTGTAGCACCAACATACGACATAGGTAATATATTAACCTCAACAGATTGAATAATTGGCGTAGCGCCGGTTAATTTGTCCTTAGGCGAAGAATGCAAAGGAGAAACATATACCCTGCCAACTTTAGGAGCAACACTAATACCATCACCACTAGGCAGATTAGCACCCCTAGTGGTGTCATCAACACCGTAAACAGTAGATGGGAAATCATGCATATTCAAGATACTTGTAACACCAAGAGGCCCAGCATCCCAAAACCCCGAATCATCAATACTCTTAGTTCGTTCACTAGGCGCATGTGAAACTGGCTTCACGACCTCATTGGCATTCATACCCCCTTGAAAAGCATAATCATTAACATTTACATCATGTGGAACCGGCTCCACATGAGGTTCATGCTGCCTACAATCTATTGAGGCATCCATATCAACGTTAGGCACACCCTCCATTCAACACGAAAATAAACAAACCCTAACCAAATCAACACAATCGAAACAAGAAGAAAACAACCAGTACCAAACCACATAATCGCTACATATTAATTAAACCCTAGTTAGAAACTAGGGTTTATAAGCATAATTGGCCATAAATCAACCCATGAATAATAATGGCTGAGGCATAGGTCAGTGTAGCTCAAAATACCATGCACATACTAAACCAAATCGATAAAGAGAACAATATCTCTAATATAAATCACACCGTCCCATGATTTAGAAGGATCCAATAATTATGTAACCAACCCACTATGGAGAAGATTAAATAATTAGAAGGTTAAAACGATTGCAAGTGAATCGTAGGGTAGGTATTATCGATCGGTGTAGTCGCTTTTTCGCCAGAGGAGAGAGTCGACTTTAGGGTTTCATACCTAGATAGATGCTAAGAGGGTATTTTGGATTGCGTCTGCCTCTTGATTATGCGTTTGAAAACGCAAATAATCAGTTTTGAGTGTTTGAGAACCGCTTCTCCAAAAGTTATTTTTTGCGTTTGCATACCCACAAAACACATTTTTGTATAATCTAGCATGGAGATGCGGTTGAGAAATGCATTACCACTTTCACAAATGAATTATCGCATTGAATACGAGTGGGAACCATCTCTGTATAGTTCTTATTTGCTATATGGTCATTTGAATGATGATTGTGCTAAAGTGACTCCAAAACTTACGGTGAATGGGATGGGTAAAAGTAAATATATTCATTCGGGTGTATCTAAGAAGCTGTCTAATGATGGATTTACTGTTGTGAAGCAGAAATTTGGTAATACTAAGAAGTTCAATGCTATTCAAATGAACAAATTTAAGTATCAACCAGTTGCTCCTAAGGATACCAAGACGTCTGTTGGTCAGATATATTTGTGTAAAACCATGAAACGTATACACAACAGTTTGAGCAAATGAAAATTACTGATGAACATTAGAAATAAGAGCATGTTTACACAATCTTGACCTGTGACTACTAATAATACCCATTTGTACATTATAACTGTATCATTCTCACTTAGAAGTTAAGGTAAAGCTGGCTTTACGAGGGATAGTTGCGGAATACTATCCCTGGTAATAACAAATGTAACTCTTTTGGGTAAAAGGTAAAAGACCCGGTAAATATATTACTCCAAGAAACGTTTAAGTACAAAGGATATGGGTGAATCCCATATCTCAGCCCGTTACATAGGCAAAAAGCTTACATAACAAGATACTACCTATTCTCTATATAAGAAAATAAACCACTACTCAAAGTTAACATTAGACTCCTATGGAGATAAATTTACTTCCTACCAAGGCCTTGGAGCTTGATACCATATGTGTCATAATAGGCATCCAAGTTTCCTGGAAGATCGTAAACCTGATCTGCATAGTTATCATAACCATAGTCATCATAGTCATCTTCGCGATCATGACCACCACCAAATAGATTACTCGTCTCATCAAAGGTGTTCACAACCTCTTCATCATCACTATCAGAATCCACAATGTCTCCCACCTTAGTGAATGGGTTAACCCTCTTAGTAAAGGAAGTAGTCGGTAAATCCTTATTATAACCCTGATAATCAACCTTTTTAATAGGATTACCATTATCATCAACAAGAGTAGCTTTACCATCAATACGAAGCCTTTCAAATTCCCCAATTTTCTCAACAATAAGGGTAGGACCAACCGCGTTAGCTACCATTGAATCACTTACAAGCGGATCTTGTGATACATTCCTTTCTCGATAGACCCAACCTTCTTTGCTTCCATTGTATTACTAGAAACCTCTACATCAGTAGGTTTGCCAGATTCATCAGAATCGATCGTATTAAGTGCAGTAAAAGGGTTAGATGTAGCAATCTTCGTCTCACTCGTACTTGCCACATCAGTGGCTATCTTCTTCGCACTATCCACCTTCTTAGGTTCAGGAGGAGGCGCTTTAGGTTGATACCTAAATTTATGACCCACTTTAGTAAAACCTCCCTTACCCGAAATATTTGGACCACCATTCCTACCCTTATTCTTGTTAGTGAAAGTTTGATAACCATCATTAACAGTCTGTTTAGGTTGAGTAGGAAGTGGAACATATTAGGACAATCAATCAGCGTATGACCAAACAATTTACATGTATCACACCGAGGCGGTTTCCATTTGTATTCCACCCGTTCAATAGTAAATCCTGTCCCATCAAGTAATGGTATCTCAACAGTGATGCTCTCCCTAAGAACCTGATATGCCTTAACTTCAATCAAGCACCTAGCGAAACTACTTCGACCCCATGATTCCAAGCACATTTGACTAGTATAAGAATCTAACATTTTTGGAGTACCAATCAATGTAGCTAGGAGACTGAGACCATCATCAGAAAACATAGCAAGGGGCACATCATGGAATTTAACCCATACCGGAATATTAGTCAAATCCTCTTTAAGCAGATTAGTATTCAAAGTCAACGGTTTAAGAATAATAAGCACATTCCTAAACATCCACGGTCCGTTTTCAAGCACATCATCAACACCTTTACGAGTGAAAAACTTACAGAAAAAGAACCCCTTCGCATTCATCATAACCTTTTGAATACCAATAGAATCTTCCTCTTCTTCTAGTGAAGAATCTTCCTTTCCATATCTGAAGAGTTACATTTGTTTAACTCAGTGAGTCATTTAGAGAGAACTGTTGTGTGTAAAACTAGAAGGGGGGGTTGAATAGTTTTACCAATTTAAAACTTCCTTTTAAATATTTAGATCGACTTATGTCAATCTATTTGATTGTTTATGTTGGACGTTGATAGATAGATATATAAACGTGTAATGAAAGATAAGGAGTAAGAAGCACATCACCACGACACAGGTTATTTATAGTGGTTCGGCTACAAGGACACCTTCCTTTCCCTACTCCACTCCCCGAGTCACCTACTCGAGAGTTCGTAAACACTACACCAACTCCTTATGGAGGAGAAGCCTTCACAACGTCGCTTAACCTTTTTTCCAGTAAAAAGCTAAATACCGAGTTCCTTCACACCAAGGCGAACCACACCTAACACAACGTCGCCTACCCTTTATACGGTGCTAGGCTAACCACCGAGTTCTTTCACACCAAGGAGAACTAATCTTATCACAATGTCGCCTACCCTTTATTAGGTACTAGGCTAAGTACCTAGTTCCATTACTATGGAGGAACTACTACCCTTCACGACACAACACCTAATCTCAAGGAGATCCACTCCTTGTTACAACATCATCAAGGATATCACCATCCTTGGGAATAAACAAATACTTATATGTATAACGATGCACGTCATCGATTATATGACCTAGGCATTCTTTTCAAATGCAACTTTATTTGATTCATCGGCATCCTTCACTAATGCCTTCGTCTTGACACCTTTAGCATTCTTCAATAATGCTTTGACACGGATGATGAGCACCTTTCACTAATGCTTTCATCTTGACACTATCGGCATTCTTCACTAATGCCTTCAACCCAACATCTATGGAAAAAGGAAGAACTATCAACAAGAGAACCTTAGTTATCTTGATGATGACGAAGCATGGCAACTCATGGACTTGAGCTTGCTCGTCTTTAAGAGGTGGTGATCTTGCCTTTAAGAGGAACCTAGAAGATCACACAAAAACAAAAGACAAACTACATAGATCACTTGGATCTGAGGTTAGAGGGTTATAATACTTGGGAAATATGTATGTGAAGTCATCAATAGAAAGGAAGAAATGACTCTCTATTTATAGAGAAAATTCTCTGTTAATACAAATAAGCCGTAAAAACGTTTATTTATATTTTACGATCTTCTAATGTTTTGTCGATAACAAAAGTAAAATCATATTAACGAAACAAATAAAATACGTAAATGGTTTGAACTAATAGTTTTCTAACATATTCACATTTTCACATAAAACACTAAAACAAGTATAAGTGATTTTATGATCTAGATATATATATGTACAACAACTAGTGTTTACATATTGGGTTAACAAGTATAAATGATTCTATGATTTAGATATGTACAACAACTAGTGTTTACATATTGAGTTAGCATATACTTAAACTAAGTATACTAAAATGGGTAAAAGCATGTAAATACTAAAATAAGGTAAAAACATGTAAATACTAAAATGGGTAGAAACTAGCAAATGGTATTGAACCATAACCCATGGTTTTATATATACCACTTATCTAAGTTCATTGTATCTTGAAAGAAAACCATGGATCAACCCATAACCCATGACCCATTACCCATAACCAAAAATACCCATTGGCAAAGAGGAGCGTTCCACGGATCCCTAGCTTTGTGCTAGCCGGATCCCAAGTGGAAGGGATCCGTGGGATCCGGGGAAACAGTAGAGAATTTTCTCTATAAATAGAGAGCCATTTCTTCCTTACTTGTCATCCCTTTACACATATACTTCCCCCAAGTATTCTAACCCTCTAACCTCAGATCCAAGAGATCTATGTAGCTTTTCTCTTTTGTTCTTGTGTGATCTTGTAGGTTCCTCTTAAAGGAAAGATCACCACATCTTGAAGACGTGCAAGCTCAAGTCCATGAGTTGCCATGCTTCGTCATCATCAAGACAACGAAGGTTCTCTTGTTGATAGTTCTTCCTTTCTCCATAGATTTTGGGTTGAAAGGCATTAGTGAAGAATGCCGAAAGTGTCAAGATGGAAGCATTAGTGAAAGGTGCTTATCATCCGCGTCAAAGCATTAGTGAAGAATGCTTAAGGTGTCAAGACGAAGGCATTAGTGAAGGGTGCCAAACGTTGTGTCAAAGGCATTAGTGAAGGATGCCGAAGAATCAAATCAAGTAGCATTTGGGAAGAATGCTTAGGTCGTATAAATCGATGAGGTGCATCGTTATACATATAAGTGTTTATTTATTTACAAGGATGGTGATATCCTTGATGGTGTTGTAACAAGGAGTAGATCTCCTTGATAATAGGTGTTGTGTCGTGAAGGGTAGTAGTTCCTCCATAATGGAACTAGGTGCTTAGCCTAGTACCTAATAAAGGGTAGGCGACGTTGTGATAGGATTAGTTCTCCTAAGGTGTGAAAGAACTCGGTGGTTAGCCTAGCACCGTATAAAGGGTAGGCGACGTTGTGTTAGGTGTGGTTCGCCTTGGTGTGAAAGAACTCGGTATTTAGCTTTGTACCGGATAAAGGTTAAGCGACGTTGTGAAGGCTTCTCAACCATAAGGAGTTGGTGTAGTGCTTACGAACTCTCGAGTAGGTGACTCGGGGAGTGGAGTAGGGCAAGGAAGGTGTCCTTGTAGCCGAACCACTATAAATAACTTGTGTCGTGGTGATGTGCTTCTTACTCTTTATCTTTCATTATATGTTTATATATCTATCTATCAACGTCCAACATAAACAACCAAATAGATTGACATAAGTCGATCTAAATATTTAAAAGGAAGTTTTAAATTGGTAAAACTATTCAACCCCCCCCCCCCTTCTAGTTTTCCACAATTGGCATCAGAGCTTCGTTACCAAGTTTCTTAAAGTATGCTGTACTTTAAAGACTCGATACGATCCGTGTATATTTGAAAACTACAAAGAAGGATTATCTTCATTATATTTTAAATCACTATATTGTTTATTGTTGGACAATGATAGAATGCTCTAACATTTTTTTTAGCATTATCCATACTTGAGCTTGGAGCTACCAAGAAGAGCATAAAAGAACTTATCTAAATATTTCCTTTCGCAAAAAGAATATTTAGCCAAGGTATGATTACTAATCACTTGCTTTTGATTTTATTATTGAAATCATAGTTGCATGATTTATTAGTAATTGTTCTAAAAGCTTTTATATTTAAGTTATTATCAAAAATAGTATTCTTCGACTTATTTGTAGAAACTACACTATGATTTCGTAATAATGACATTTTGGTTATTTGAGAACCATTATCATTATTAATCACAAACAATTTATTGACACTTCATCTATGTCTATAAACTTTCATGTGAAATTTCTTATGTTATAATAAAATGGGATTTTATTATAATGTTTGAAAAGGCTCCCAAGAATTATGACTAATTCTTAAAAAAAGGGAACCTCGTCTAATAGGAATAGTACTGAATCTTCAAAAACCTCAAATCACAAGTTTTAAAACCTTAAACACCAAAAACATTAGGATGTTTAGAATTCCCAAACCTTAGTTATCAAGGAATGTTTGAGCTGATTTTTGCGGTTATGCCGGATCCCTCGGTTTACACTAGCCGGATCCCAAATGAAAGGGATCCGCGGGATCCGTGCAACAGAAGACAGTATATGATCAAGAATGATCACTGTGGATGTTCCACAATAATACTCATCTCAAAGACTCACGAACAAAAACCCAGTTACTGTTCATAGGAGCAAATTGATCATTCTTCTCAAATCTAACAATCACTTGTGTAAGTATAATCTTCACTACATTGTTATTTTAATTCCTTGATTCTTAGGATTACAATTTCTTCATCTTTAAGAGTTGGGTTCAAATGGTTTTATTATAAATTGTCACCACATTGTTTTCTAAGATAATCTAAATCAAAGAATTAACATTGTTAATACAAATTAAACACATTTCTTGAACTCAACAAAGATGATGAGAGCAAAATTGTGATCAAACCCTCTAGGCTACTATTCATCATTAACACCACATTGGGTTGTATTGTTTAGGAATATCATGCCTAGCAACAAGCAACAAGATTACCAAGACACCGCCCACTACATACCCATGTATCATAGGAAAAATGGCTTAATTCCGGACGATAGGAAAGTCTTTAAGTTGCTTGAAAGGAGACTCTTTCATGAAGGTAGAGTTGTTGATCCATCATTCCTTGCAAATACCAACATAAGGGAAGTATTTGAAACTATTGGGTTTGATTGTTTATTGGATATAAACGAGCAAGTTTGCCCGGTCTTTATGCTTGAGTTCTACAAGACCATGGGTATAATTAGAAATGATAATGGATCCATCTCAATTGAATTCACCATAAATGGACATGAGTACACTCTTTCACTTGAGGAGTTTGGAAGAATAATAGGGGTTCCATCCGATGGTGTTTGTATGTATTCAAATGAATGGTCGTTACAGGAGCTACACTCTATGGTTGATCATCACGACATTTATCACACAATAATCCCGGAAGCAACCACGGTAAGGGACACCGTGTTTATGCCAAGAGCATCCCCTTCAAGGGTGACTAGAAAGTCGAAAGTGATCTATAGGGATCCTTTTCAAATGGAGCTTTCGGAGATGTTTGCATTATATAGAAAATGAGAAAATGTGATAAGGGAGAATGTGGTGTGTCTAGTAGGAAACAAGGATCACCCTAATGCATGTCTAAGCTTCATGATCTATTGTCTTGTGACCGAGACCCGCTTCAACATTGCCTACTACATGATCAAGAGAATGGCAAGTGTAAGAAGCATGGACAAGATGGTGCTTCCATATGCAATGCTTCTAACCCGTCTTGCAAAATTCATCTTTGCATTAGACCCCTCTCCACAATCCTTGGATCATAGCTTTTGCAATAAGGTTATGGTACCATTAACCGAGGGTAGAACAACAAGGTTTATGGTGGAAGGCAAGAGGCCACACCCACCCACGAATTCCTCGGACGAAAGGGAAAGGCAAGGAGAAGGTGGAGGTGAAGGGAGTAGTAGCAACCCACTTGATAATATCGATCTTGACCCCTTGGACTACATTAACCAATTGCCAAACATCCCTAATGAATCACCCGAATGGCAACAAACCAAGGGAATCTTCAAATGCTTCGCCAATTTCTTGAGGAAGAAGAAGTGAAGATAGTTCGATAAAGAGTGGAGGACGGGTGAAGAAGTGAAGGAGGAAAAGAAAGGTAAGACCTTAGGAATCTAGTGTATGATAAACAATCTCAAACAATGGTTTGTAAACACTTTAAACTATACTTGTAGTATGTAGGTATTGCCATACATTGGCACTAAACATCCTAACTTGGGTGTTTAGAAAATGAGATTTTACGACCTCTTGGAGTGGTCGTCGTCACTCATTTTAGGAATTTTAGTTCTTCCTACTTTGATTATTAATTATATTAGTTGTGTTCTTGCATTTAGTTCCCATAGAAACAACTAGGAGAAGCATTTACTAAGAAGTGCAAAATTGCACATTTGCTGAAAGCCTTCTGATCTGCAGTAGGCGGATCCCAGCATTTGTACTAGACGGATCCCTCTCAGAAGGGAACCGTGGGATCCGTGGTATCTGATATACAATACAGATTTAGGTACTTCAAAATAGTCTACTAGATCACCTCAAACAAGTCAAACACAAGATACTAGAGACAACTAAGTCTTTCTCTTATAGTTGAAAACTTCACTCTCATTCATGGCTTATCTTGGATACATCTTTGAAATATCCTTGATTTTTCAACTAGTCAAAACTCACCATATTTCCGCTCCAACACTCACACATTATCTATCACGATTGATAGCACTTAGTTAGATATATTTTTCAATTTTAGCAAATTGATCTCAATCATTTTTTAATCAAAATTAGGGTCAAAAATTAGCTTTTCATTTCTTCTTATTTTTAAGGATTTTAGTAAAAACCTATTAGGACATCATCTGACTTCTAGGACTTATTGTCACCATTACTCTTCATCAAATTAAATGGAATCATTATCAAACATATAGTTAGATTACCCAAAGTCAAATTTTCTTGGCCAAAACCATCATTAAGCACCATTACTTGTTATGGTTAAGGATTTGAAATATCCAACAACCAAAAACCTCAAAATTAAGTCAAACCCTCGAAATCCATTAATAACAAACCTTACAAAAGCATAATAATTTCACCTAGACCTTGTCTGATAGCCGGATCCCTGGTCTTTAACCAGGCGGATCCCTACTGGGAGGGATCCGCGGGATCCGTAGATGCAGAGAGCATAAACCAGCTTCTATATTCAAACTCATGTCACCTTTTGGTTCTCTAACCACTCTTAGCATACATTAATTATTCTCCTAGAGCTGATCAAAACCTCAAGAGCATGCTTAATCTTCTAAGTGGTCAAGAATTTAATTCCCAAATTCAAATTACTCTTTATAAACTAAACAATCTTAGGTTTAGGGCACCATCCTCAATTAGCATTCTAAAGTCAGAAATTAGAAGCTCACATTAGCACCTTCATCACCATGACTAAAGCTCTTAGCAACAACTCCTCAAACATAGGATCATCCAAAAGAAAGGGCCAAATGATTCATGAAATTTCATCCACCGAAACATCTCCCATTAGAGATAATGACTCTAGAATCCCACCTCATCAAACCCATCCAACAAAAGCTAAGAGAACCGCAAGGATTAGTATCAAATCTTTCCAACTAGAAAAGGGGTCATCTAGTTCCAAACCAAACATGGATAGTTCTAACAAGCCATCACAACCTTCATTCATTGAGAATGGACTACACTCATTGAATGAGCCTCTTCCGCATCCAAACATATACTCATTGTTTCATTCATCACCAAGAACCTCTCATTCACCAACCTTTTCATTGAATCGGGAACCACCCACAACACCAACAAGCCCTTCATGGGAGACAAAGAACAACCTTGATCATATGGAAGAAGTTCCATTACCACCCTCTGTTAGGTCACTAGTTTTACAACACAAGCTTATAGAGAAATAGATAAGGCGATTGAACAAGCTAAACACACACACACACACGTATAAGTAAAACCGGTTAGGCGTAGAGAGTGAGTGAAAGAATAACTTGAACAACCAACCCTCAAATGAGGGTTTACAATAGTTTATATAGGCAAGGAGCTAGGGCAACACTCCCTCTCCTTCCCTATTCCTTATTGGGCTTGGATCAAGCTTATGGGCCTTCTACATAAGCTTGACCTTAAACAAACATAAAGGCCATAATAAAGCTACATATTACATATGAAATATAAATACTTGAAATACTGTTTAGGAGTGATTCCAACAATCTCCCCCTCAAGTATATATGAATGTAAACGGTGAAGGCGTTGATGTAATAGTAGCTGTGACGTCTTCTGACATTCTTCTTTCTTGTGAGAGGAATTGCCTTGATTTGAACAATCTCCCCAGTGTAGAGAGATCGTTATCTTTGAGCAGTTATGCTTTGACGTCATCTTTAACTTTGTTCTTTGATCATTGTTCTTTGTGGTGAAAGTGATAGTATGTTGTTGTCTGCATCAGTCTGCCTCAGGTCTGCTTCGCTGCTCCAGTGTCTCCACGTCATTCTTCAACATGCTCACACGCTCTTTGACGTTGGAAATCAATACTTATGAAGTTCTGTAAGTCTTTAACTTTGTAGATTCTTTGATTGATGAAGAATCATTCTGACTGTTGTGTTGCATTCGAATAGAACTTTCATTAGTGATGATGTTGGCGTGAGCATGAGAAGAATCAGCACGATCATCCCGCTCCGGAGCTTCCATAAGAAGAAACCATTTCAAACGGTTAGTAATAAGCGGTTTCCGGCACTTACAAGTTTGAACTTCGAGAGTGTTAACAGCATAGTGTGAAAACACAACTCTAATTCTTACAAAGGCCGTTCCTGAACTGGAGTCCCACAAGTGAGATAACGCGATGTACCGAAGTACATCTACAGTTCAGATGAGTCGCTGAGGTACACCGAAGCATCACCTCACGACTGTAGACCGTTTGAGACACACTCCGCGTAATCCACGGGGAGTTACCGAAGCGACCTGCTGTCAGGGCTGTTTGATGTTGACCCTGGCAGGAGTTTCCATTCAATCACTGAGGATCACAGATGTGAACCTCTCATAAATGTTCTTGACAGATTGCTAAGATCTGTGAAGGACTCGATATGAACCACTGAATCACTGAAGATCTTATTTGTTGATCAACAAGTGATTAAATGTCAAGTGTTCCTAAGAGATCTTTGATGAATCTCGTGGCTCTAGACTCAATAGTGCGTTTTGGTTTTCCTGAGCGGAGACTAGGGAGAGGGTCTCCTTCTTCAATACCAGCGATCTCTAAGAGAAAGCCAATAGTTTATGTAGGGTTCCCTGTGAGAATGAAACAAATTTCTGTTGAGAGAAACTTGAGTGGCTAAGAAGGTTTAGTGCATGCGTCACTGGGTCCATGACGGCTTTTAATCTTCAATACCAGTGTCACTAAGTGACAACCAGTAGCATATGAATTGAACCCGGTGTCTGCCCTAAGTTGAATAATCTGGAGGGCTATTTCTTTTCACCCTTTACTTTACATTTCTTTTTGATTCTTCAACTCCTTCTTTCTCCGATTCTCATTTTCTCCTTTTTATAATCATTCCTAAGGACTTCTAACACTAACTAATGGTAGTGTCCTTGGGTAGATCCCTCCGGCTCTGGCGGATCATAGGACGGTTATTCCTAACCTTAGTCACCTTATAACTCCATGACTATCCTATGTTTGCCATTATAACCACTGTAAGTTAAAATATCTCTCAA
This sequence comes from Chrysanthemum seticuspe, assembly GCA_019973895.1. NCBI lineage: Eukaryota > Viridiplantae > Streptophyta > Magnoliopsida > Asterales > Asteraceae > Chrysanthemum > Chrysanthemum seticuspe. The sequence continues at coordinate 93,287,123 of BPTQ01000005.1, read as the reverse complement.
AGGGTTTGTAAATGAAAAACATGTTTGAACCACAGTGAGAGATAAGTTTTTGCATAAATACTCCCCCTCCACATGTGCTTAATAGTTTTAATGGTTAAATGCACAGTGAGGAAAGAGCGCGCACTTTATGAATTGATCCACTAAAGATAGACAATCTCCCGCGAGACACGGTTACGTTGAATAGTTAAAGAGTTACATTGTCAGCTTTTAGGTGACAACTAGCTCTAATAACTACCTTGAAGGTGTAGACAAACCTCGAAAGGTTGTCATACCCGTCAGAGTTCATGTCTATCAGAAGCTTCTCGAATGGTACCTTCTACTAAGACGAGTCCTTTGCGAGACACGTTTACATCACTAGCGAACTAGCTTGAAATTATTACCCGTCCAGGACAAGTCTTTTCGAGTTATAGACAGTTTAGTACCGTCAATTCGTTGGTTAAGTCTGAGGTACACAGGTTCATTTGCATTCAGCACAACATATTTCTTATCACACAAATTTTCTCCCCCTCAAAAATGGCATATAAGATGTTATTTTTGAAACATTTTGAGAATAAATATGACCATTTTGAGTGTTGCGGGAAGAGTGACCACTGTGAACAATTTGTGAACAAAGTTTTAATCAAATACTCCCCCTCAACTAGTGATAAACGGTTGAGATTTTGAAATCATATGGGGAAGTACTTGTCTTTTTTAGCAAAACCTTGAAAAATGAAAGGTTTGATAGGTTTTACTCAAAAATAAGAAGCTTTCGCTCCTTTTATAAGGATTGTGGCACTGAGGCGTACCACAGGGTCCTTTCTTGACCATTACGGGTTGTACACTGTTATGTGTGCACAAGCCATTCACATATATATAATCATACATCCAAAATCATATGAAGGAAACAATTCAAGGGGTACCAAGAAGTGCAGTGATGTTCCCAGGAGTGCGCACAGGGCGTTGAAAGCCGGTGATGTTTATCCTGGGTCTACCACCAACATAGCTCTCCAAGCGTCTGAACTGATCCCTTCTGAACAACCGTTCATCAATCATGGTGATGATCCTTCTCACATCCCTTCTATCCTGAGAGTTCCAGCGCTTAGGATTCCCAACCTTCAAGCGTATATCCTTCAATCTGTACGCCAATCCATCCCTAACCATCTTCAAGGTATGATCCCCGAATTTATGGAGCTCACTACACGCCATTAAGCAGTTTCTGCGAAGTTCACTGCGGTAAACAATGCCGAAAGGTTTGCTGATGAGCGTAAGTTGTTTGAGCTGGTTGATGTCAGGAAGATCAAGCTGTGGTGGAGTGAAGTTTACACGTTTCTGATATGATTCAACAGCCATCTGGATATCTTCGACACGTTCTTTGATCACAATGCGTCTAATGAAGATGAGAACTGACTTGATAAATTCACGTTGAATTTCAGTCGAGAATTGTCTCATACGACCCTGTACTTTGGCAAGGTACATGTCTTCGATGTCGTTGAGTGACAAGTTCTCAAAGTCAGCCTCTGAGAATTCATAGTCTTGTTCATCTTGTCGTTTGACTATGATATTCTTCAAGAATGTGTAGTCCCATTTAGACTTGTGATCAATGTGTTTGATGGCCACGATGTTCTTTGAGCAATACACTTCATGTTGAGACTTCTGAACCAGGCAGCTTCTGTAGTAGATTCTTCGGCGTTCAGGCCAATGATGAATCCCATACAATTCATCTTGGTCGTATGCTTGCACTTTGTCAGAAAACAAGTGATTTGCACGTTCCTCGATAGCTATGCAGTTTGAGTAGGTAGCTGCTGGGAATGGAAGAGTTAATGATGTAGCGTATTTTCTTGAACCATCGCCACCATGGAGAAGAAATTCCAGGTCTGTGTTGAAGAAATATCTGAAGGGAATCCTTGGTTCATCTGGTTGGCCGATTGTTGGTAGAGGTTTGGTCCAGTCAGTGTAGTATGGAGGGTTGTTCCGTTTAGTGAAGTCGATGTTTGCTTCTGGGTTGAGCCAATCCATGTTGTTAGACATGGCTCGAGCAATGTTTTCAAGGTGATATTCAACCTCGATTGCACTTTCCGAGCTGTTTTTCAACAGAAGGAATGCGTCATTCTTGATGCGCTTCAACTCGGATTTCGTCATCTTCTTCACACAGAATCTTTCTTGCAAGATTTTTGCATGCTCCAAGGTACTACCGTCTACTAATTCTTGACCTTCTTCAGGGTAGGGAGTGTCGTTAACAAGAGTAGAAAACCATTCAAATTCTGCGGTTGTATCGTCATCTAGCCATGATACGACATCAGGCTGAGTCGTCTTTTTCTTGCTTTTAGAAGGCCTTGATGATGATTCGGGTTTCTTCACTTGTTTGGGAGAGGAGGGTTGTTGTTGGGGCTCAAGGACCTCTTCATCGTCACCACCCGTATACTCAAAGTGATCACCAGTTTTCTGAGTCAAGGGTGGTAACTCGGAATCGTCCCGAGGTTTATCAGTGGAAGACCGCGGTGATGGAGACTTATGTTGAGAAGAAGTTCGATGTGGAGGAGGTGGCATAGATGTAGATTGACCAGACTGCTTCTGACGTTTAGGTGCAGAGTCCTTATCCTTATCATTGTCATCTCTTGGTCTTTTGGGTTGAGCGGCTGACTCTTTGCATGATGATCTGAGTTGATAGTCAAGTAGAATTTCGAAAAATTTAGCTTCATCTGAAGTAAACGTTCCAGATCTCTTTGACATTTGCATCACTAGTTTAGCAATTAACTCAGATTCGGAGAGATCAGCTTCTTTTGCCATTGTATGTTTGACCAATGCTACGATGTTAGGGGTGAGTTGTCTGGAAAATACTTCTTTTGTCACACTGGGGACAGTGTCGAGAAGAAACTTGTGGGTTTGTTCTCTTGCTGACTTTTCCAGTTCCTTTTGGACTTTTGGAACGATATCCTGAAGGTACTTTTGAGTGTAACCTTCAATCATTTCATTTAGTTCCCCCTGACGATGACTTCTCATGAATTCCTGAATAGCTTTCCTATCTTTCCGCATCTCGTCATTCTCATCATGTAAGTACTGCATTTGTTCAGCATACCAATTAAGTTTTCTTTGAAGCATGTCCTTCTTTCTAACTTGTTTGACAGCTTTCACAATTCTTGCATGTGTTTGAGAAATCCAAGACTTTGGTGGTTTCTTCACGGATTTGGATGATGATCTGGTTGACTTAGTTGATGGTGGTGGTGATGAATGAGATGAAGAGTCCGATGATGAGGAGACTTGAGGAGACTTCATGTCCTTAGGAGTATCTGAGGTTTTCTCCTTTGAGTGAGTTGGACTGTCGAGAAGAAACTTTGTATAATCATCCTCGTCATCTTTAGACTTTTCTTTCTCAGTTTCCAGTTTCTCAAAATCATACTCAATAGTGTCTTCAACAGGCGGTTGTTGTTGCAGAAGAGTGGTGGCACCAGATCCCTTATCGGGTTGATTAACCGCATCAGGATCTGGAGAGGAGTGGGCAGCACCACTTGATCCTCCAGGGCCACCCATTTGATCTTTAGCAAAATCAGCGGCCTTTTGAATGTGTCGGACGTTGTGAAACTTTTTCCTGTATGATTTATCCAATTGCTCTTCTTCATCTTCAGAGCTCTCATCATAAGGTACAATAGTTGGAGTCTTCCCTTTTTCTTGGACAGCTGGAGGACTTGGAGGTTTTGTCACTGAGGCAGGTGTTTCGGTTGCAGTTGCAGAGTAATGAACCTCTTCATCTGTCTCAGTATCTTCAGAGCTCTCATCCCTAATTTGTCTTTGAGGTTCAAGTGTGGGGATAGGTTCGGCTTCCTTTACAGGAACAATCCTTATAGAAGGAGCTTTCCTTTTAGGAACCTTCCTTTGACTCGCAGAACTTGTTGTGCTTCCTGCACTTCCTCTTCTGGTTCTCCTGACAGGTGTTCCAGAAGATTTTTCGTCAAGATGACCAACTTTGCCTTGTCTAACTGCTTCCAGATATCTTTGGTACGTTTCGAGTTTTCTGACATCTTCAGTTAGAAGGAAATCTGGCAATACAGCACCTTGTTTCTTTGTGGACGTTTCCTTGATTCTGACAGAGAGAATAGGTTCCGTCAACATGTCGTGGTTGTCGGGGTCATTGAGCCTCTTGGGAATATCAGGATGAAGTCCAAGTGCTCTCTGTATCAACAGTTTAGTATATCTGATGTAGGGAATCTTTGAGCCAAGTTTGCTGAGAAATGACATCATGTCATCCCAAATCAGAGCTTCAATAGCGATGTGTTTCATGTTGACGAATGCCCAAAATATTTGCAGTTCTATGAGCTTAGGATGCTCATAGCCGCTATCACGACCAGAAACAGACTTGGTGATGATCATGTAGAGTGTTCTCCATGGTTGAGGAATACTCTTAAGCTCCACGTGAGAGTGCTTGGTGATTACTCCTGTAGCCTCATCATAACCGATATTGATTAAGAATTAGAGAGTTAACTCTTCAGCAGGTGTGGCATAAAGTTTGGTTGGATTGACTTCAGGAATAAGGAGAGCAGCCCTTAAGTCTGCAGGTGTAATGGTGACTTGTTTGTGGTTCAGAGTCACCGTCACAGCAGTCCTTCCTTTGACCCTTTCCATGGTGTTCCAGAACTGTTGGATATAGATCTCAGGAACTGTTGCAGAATGTGTGAGCATGTTCTGATATGGATGAGTCCTCAGAATGTCAATAGCGATTAAGCATGAAGACTCAGAGCAAGTGAGAGTGCTGAAGTCAACTCGGAGATTATTCTTTCCAATCTTCATTGGGTAGCCATTAGGGTAGATGTCAGCAATGGAGAGAACATTTGGTGCATCCATGTTTGGTTGAGCAGCCATGTCGTGATCTGAAATAATATTAGCCAAAAGAACCAACATATCGAAAGACATAATGTTAGTCAACAGAAGGTCTTATTGTCTAGTTATTTAATGTACAACGTCAATGATTGTTACGAGTCCTAAGTCACTTGTATGTCCAATAGTCTAATGACGTCGTGAAATGTTTCGTGAGTTAGTTAACTTTAAGTTTTAAAGTTTATGTTATCACTTATTGTTCACAACATATCAAACGTTTTGGTTTATTAGTGACATTATTGGATTCGTGACGTTATGATAAGTTTATTAACAAGTTGTGTACACGTAACAATTCATAATGAAGGTCAAAGATGGCTTAAGCGTAGGATTGACAAAGTTACGCGTAAACAGTCGCGACATATGCGTAGGCGAAAGCTTATGCGTAGGATCCTTTCTTACGCGTAAGAAATGTTATGCGTAGGAAAAAGGGGACCTTACGCGTAGAGCTTACGCGTAGGCGTATAAGAACCTTACGCGTAAGGCTTACTCGTAAGAGTAGACCTTATGCGTAGAGGTCACTGTTTACGCATATCCTTCACAGGATACGCGTAGTCCCATTGTAGAACCTTACGCGTAATAGTTATGCGTAGGTTTTATTTTACGCATAACATGACTACGCGTAGGGTAATCCTTATGCGAAGAGAGTCTTATGACCTTGATTCTGAGTGTTTAAGCGTAGCAAAGCCTGAAATAAATTTATCAACTCATCAATGTTCACACAAAACAACAATTTATCACAGATAACAACATCCTAGTTCATGTTTAACTGTTACGCGTAGAAACTCATACGCGTAGTCTAAACCCTAGTCTTACGCGTATGAAATCTAGCCATGGAATGTTCACCGTATTGATTCTGGTAGCTCTAGAGTGTTGATAGCTACTTTAGGCCAAGTTATAACATCCAAAACGTTGTGAATCAAAAATACCCAAACGTTATGAACCTTAAACCCTATTTTCGAATTGACAATCAATTTGAGTTTCTGGGTGGTTTTCAACAATGGAAATGATCAATTCAAAGCCTTATGACCATATCCCAACATTCATTTTTACCAAAAGACTTCTCATTTAGAAAAACCCAATTCGTCATATGAACCCTAGTTTTCAAAATTCATCAATTTGAGTTTCTGGGTGGATTTTGATGGTAAAAATGTTATCCTTGATGCTTAAGAAACGGTTTGAGACCATCCATTTTACCACAAACATACACACAATGATTGTGTGTTCATACGCTTATGCGTAGAACACATAATCACGCGTAAAAATTGTTTTAGCCGTAGTATTTGAATGAAATAAAAAACCTTTGCTTATAAACATGTTTTACACAAGAAACTACTTACAAAATGAAGATCAAAAGCACAGATTTCTTGAGTGATTGTTAGGCGTAGGATCTTTTGATTTTAAGAAAACGAATGAGGAGTGAAAGAGTTAGGTGGAGTTTTTATTAAAATAGACTTTACCATTTTGACAGTTTTGGTCCCTCCACCATATCTTTTTCAAACAAAGCCCTTTAACATCCATTTTGGTTACCACACAAAGATTATTTGAGAAAGAATCATGACGACACTCCCCCTCGGCTTGATAAAATTAAACGGTTTAAGAGTTTTAGTCCGAGGAGTGTCATTGAGCCAGAAAGTCCACCATCATTTGTATAACGAAACAACCGAGATATGATAACATGCAAGTACACTTATGATTTGAAACGGTTAAGCGAAAATTTTCTCCCCCTCAACACTTGATCGGAAAAATACTGATAGATGCAAGTGTTGACGGAAGAAATGTACTTGCCATGTGAAAGAAAATAGATGAGGAGAATATTTTTGTTGTTTTATCAGGTTTTATATTTTTGTATATATATATATATATATATATATATATATATATATATTTTTTTTTTTAAAAGATTTTATTTATTTACAAGAGATGTTTTGGTGTTTGACAGGTTTTTAAGACTGTTTTAGGAGGTCATCCAATTCCTCTTGAGTCAAACACCTCATACCAATCCGGTGGACCAACTCATTAAACCTAGCGGGAGGCAAGGCTTTTGTGAGAAGATCTGCCAATTGGTATTCAGTACCCACAAAGTATAATTCAACTGTACCCTGTTCCACATGGTCCTTGATGAAATGATAGCGTAGATCGATGTGCTTTGATTTCGAGTGCTGAACTGAGTTGCACGAGATTGCAATGGCACTCCGATTGTCGCAGTACATCGGGATTCTGTCAAATACGTAACCATAGTCTTTGAGTTGTGTTCTCATCCAAATGACTTGAGCACAACATGCGGACATGGCTACATATTCTGCTTCGGTTGATGACAGCGATGTACAGTCCTGTTTCTTAGATTGCCAAGACACCAGTTTATCACCGAGAAATTGTAGAGCTCCTGAAGTACTTTTCCTTGAGTCTAAGCATCCTGCGTGATCAGCGTCTGAAAAAGCTATTAGTTCAAAACCAGAATCCTTCGGATACCAGATCCCCAAATTAATGGTTCCCTTGATGTATCGGAGGATTCTTTTAGCCTTAATGGTTCCCTTGATAACAGATCCCCAAATTAATGGTTCCCTTAATGGTTCCCTTGATAACGGGAGCATAGATAAACAGCAAAGACAATATCAGGTCTGCTAGCTGTTAGATACATGAGAGACCCAATAATACTTCGTTATTTGGTAGGGTCAACCAATTTCCCATGTAAATCAGCGTCTAATTTCTTGGTATGAGCCATTGGTGTGGCATAAGTATCACAGGTAATCATTCCAAATTTGTTTAACAGTTCAAGGGCATATTTGGATTGACTCAGAAAAATACCACGGGGTGATTGATGAACTTGCAGTCCAAGAAAGAACGTAAGTTCACCCATCATGGACATTTCAAAATTTTTCTTCATTAGTTTTGCAAAAGCGATTGAAAACTTTTTATGTGTTGACCCAAAAATGATGTCATCCACGTAAATTTGAACAATTAAGATGTGTGCCCCGTGATATTGTATAAAAAGAGTTGGGTCAACCGAGCCTTTGGTGAAATTATTGGCAATGAGGAAAGATGATAACTTATCGTACCATGCCCGAGGGGCTTGTTTGAGACCATATAGGGCTTTGTTCAGTTTGTAAACATGGTTCGGGAACTCAGGATCAACGAATCCATCTGGTTGGCTGACATAGACCGTTTCTTTAAGTTGCCCATTGAGAAACGCCGTTTTGACATCCATCTGATAGACCGTCATGTTCATATGAGCCGCGAACGCGAGAAATATCCGAACAGCCTCAAGACGAGCAACCGGAGCAAAAGATTCTTCAAAGTCTATCCCTTCTTCCTGACGATAACCCTTAGCAACTAGACGTGACTTGTTTCGGATGACGTTCCCTTCAGCATCCAATTTGTTTTTCCAAATCCATTTTAGACCGATGACGTAGACCCCAGTTGGTCTTTCAACCAGTTCCCATACTTCAAGACGTTTGAATTGGTTGAGTTCTTCTTGCATGGATTCAATCCAGTTGTCTTTTGTCATTGCATCCTTAATGTTTTTAGGTTCAGATTGGCAGACAGTGAGTGCATAAATGCAGTGTTCACCATCTGAGTGAAGACGTTGTCTCGTAACGACTGGTTGATTCGGGTTGCCAATAATATTAGCCAGAGGATGGTCTTTAGTCCATCTATGTGTAGAGGGTTGATGTTGATATACATTGTGCAGATTCTGAGGATTCAAATGGTTTGTTGAAGATTCCGCAACATCTGGTGCAGCAGTCTCATTGGCAAACGGGTTGAAGAACGCATTTGGATCAAAATCTGCAGGTGGGGGTACTTCATTCAGAATATCATCAGCTGGTTCATCATTGTTGGAAGCGGTGTGTTCAACTGTTGTGTTGGAGTCAATTGGTGTAGGTGCATCTTCAACAGTAGTTGTTGTAGCAGGTGTATCAGGTATAGGAATATTATCAGGTTGTGCAGCGGAAACAGCGGATACACCAGGAGCACGTTCATCAATGTCGTCACAGAACAGAGGAGCAAATAACCTTTCCATTTGTTGACGAGTTAGCTGAGGGCTTTCTTCAGCTGATGATGGGGGTTGAGGGAAGTTTAAACGGTTGTGTCCGGGTTCTAAGTTGTTATACTCAGAAGCCATCTCCGTGAGTTCATCGAAATGAGCATGAATCGTTTCCATTACCTCCTTAGTTCGACGATTCCAGATTCGGAAACCTTTAGAATTGTCACAGTATCCAATAAATACTCCAATATCAGCTTTTGCTTTGAGCTTTCCAAAGTCATCACGATCATTATTCGGATAGCAAAGGGATCCAAATACATGAAAGTGTTTGAGGTTCGGTTTATGGTTGTGGACAAGCTCAAAAGGTGTTTTGTTGTGGCGTTTTGTGATCATAGAACGGTTTTGAGTATAGCATGCAGTGGATACAGCTTCTGCCCATAAGTAATCAGGAAGTTTAGCATTGATTAACATTGTTCTTGCAGCTTCCACTAACGTTTGGTTTCGTCTTTCAACAACTCCGTTTTGTTCAGGTGTCCGTGCAATAGATGTTTGATGCTGAATTCCCACTTTCTCTTAAAATTCACGAAGGGTTTTGTTAACAAATTCAGTTCCTTTGTCTGTTCTGATGATTCTGACGGTGTTGCGGAGCTGAACCTGTATCTTTGTGAGAAAGGTGATGATCATTTGTGGAGCTTGGTCTTTGCTACGAAGAAAGTAGACCCAAGTCCATCGTGAGTAGTCATCAACAATTACTAAGATGTAGCGTTTGCCATTGATCGTTTGCACGCTCATCGGGCCACACAAATCCATGTGAAGAAGATGAAGCACATGCTGAGAGCTGTGTTCCACCTTTGAAGGAAAATGAGCACGAGTGCTTTTCCCTTGTTCACAGGCTGAGCAAAGGTGATCTTTTGAATACCGGAATCGTGGGAGTCCTTCAACTAGTTTGTGTCGAGCAAGGTTGGTGATGGTTTGAAAGTTTAAATGTGATAGACGACGGTGCCATAGCCATGATTTTGTAGATGTTGCCTTTGAAAGTAAGCAAATGGGAGAGGAAGCAACTATGTCTTGCATAGAGATAGTGTAGAGACTAGAATTACGCGAGCCAGACATAAGGTCGTTTCCTTGTAGATCACGAATGAAACAAGTTTTCTCCCTGAAAGCAACCTCCAAATCTCCATCACAAAATTGACCTACTGAAAACAGATTGTGACCGAGGCCTTCCACATAGTAAACCCTGCTGATTTCGATGTTCCCATTAACATAATCTCCGTAGCCCATGATGGCTGCGAAGTGATCGTTCCCGAATCTGACAGTGCCAATGAACTTTGCAATAAAGTTTGATAACAGTTTAAGGTTGCCTGTCATGTGTCGGGAACAACCGCTATCAACAATCCAGAGAATGATCTGTATCACCTGCATTACACACAGACGACACAGATGGAATAGAAGTAGATGTGGAACCCGAAATGTTAGAGGGTTCCGAAGCAGGTATATTAGACATACACACATTGAGAATTTTAGGCATCCACTTAAATCCTAGTGTGTTATATATCCATTTCTGCCATCTATAACTACTCTTTGCTTTAGTCTTAGTGAAAACACTAGGTGGTACTGTAGTCTTAGGAGGTGTAGCGGGAGCTACTGTGATAGCAATGGTTGCCTTAGAATCTAAGGAAGGTGGTTTACCAAGCACAGACTTAGAATGATTAGTGGGCCTAGAGGTATTCCGATTCTTAGGATTCCGTAATCTAGAGATTATAGCTTTAGCAACACATTTGTCATGACAATCAGAATTCATACTCTTTTGACAAATATCACAAGGTGCATCAGACTGAATATCAAAGGTACTTAACGGTTTAGCATTCGTTACATCACTATTTCTATTACATTTGCCAGACGCAATATCTATAGTGGAAGTAACATGAGTTTTATTCAGATTCCTAGGGTGTTCTTCTACTTTAGCATTCCTTATTGATCTTTTCTTAGGTCGCAACTTCCTATTCTTCGATTGAGTGTTCCTAGGCTGTGAAGTGCGGACGTTTGGAAAAGATGCAACTATTCCTGTTTCAGTAGAGGGAAACACATTAGCAACTTGTGATTTGGCAGTGGGAATTCTAGGTTCACGATTACTAAGTGTGACTGGTGCTAATCTCTTAATTACAGTAGGCGGGAGTAGTTCATACTTTCCTAACATTTCCCGTAACTTAGAGATGGTGTGAATCAGATCTTGATTTTCAGAACGAAGATTACCAGCAAAATTCATGACTTCTCTAGTGTGAGCAAGACAGTGATCAAGTTCGTTTGATGCTTCATCTCGAGTCTTTTTGAGTAAATCAAATATGACACCATATTCTTGTTTGACTTTTAAAAGTTCTTGTTCATATTTTGAGATTTGACTTTTCAAAGACACGTTTTGATCATCCAGATGCTCAATTTTAGTATCAGAAGATTTTGCACTCAATTGAGCGATTTTCTTTTGAAAACTAAGTTGATGGTTGTGAATATCTTTTTCACACCAATGTAGACGTCGTTTTGCATTGTAAATTTCCGTGTGTAATCGTTTATTTTCAGCTTTTAAAGACTCGATCTGAAGCACATTATCGGTGTTCTCAACAGTTGCAACAGTTTCAACAATATCAGCAGAGATATGATCAGATGCATATGGCAACGAATAGAGTAGCACAACATTATGGATATCAGCACAGATAACATCTTCCAAGAGTCGATCAACATCTTTTCTCAACATTTTCTTTTTGCGTTTTGTGTTAGTAATAGATGTTTTTGTTTTCTCGAAAACGTTTTTCATTACCCCAAGTTCCTTATGAAAATCCTTTTCCCAGGCAATTGCACAACTTTTCAAGTTTTTAACATTAGGTAAAAGATTTTTCTGAAAGATGTCTCGTTGTTCTCTCGCCAGAGGCGATTGAAAATGTTCAACTTTGATTTCAGATCGATATTCTATCTCATGTTGTAAAATTTTGAGGTCAGCCATGAAAATGTCAAAATATCGAAGGATTTTTCGATTTTCAGGTTTTGAGTTTACTTCACTAATGGAAGGTAAAGGACCGTAAGTTTGTGCAAAGACTGTTTTGGGATTAACAATAGAAGACTCGGGTGTTTTGATGATAACCCTTGGTGTGTTAGAAGAATCCGTTGGTGTGACGAAAGTGACCGCGTTTTTATAATTAAAAGGTTTGTTGTAAACAACATTTTTTAATTTTGATCGACTCTCGTCTTCTGCATCTAATTCCTCTTGACGATGGTATTCAACAACACTCATGACAGTATTATCAATTTTGTATTTTGCACTGGACACTTCAGGAGTTGGTTTGAATGTTTTTAGTGAAAGCTTTGGTTTGTAATCAGCTAGATTTTTTCCATATCCATTTGGATTAGGTTTTAAGGTAAACTTTTCTATAGCTGTTACTGATTCACCATGTTTGTAAACAACAGTTTTAAACTCTTTAATTTTGTTTTGCAAACCGAGAATTTCTGCAAGAAGGTCATCTACCCGATTCGTTGAATGCTTTTTGTATGCGGAGAACTGTTTTTGACAATTTAACAACTCAGCCTTAGCTTTTTGATTTTCTAAGGTGAGAGCGTTAATTTGCTTTTTATGTTCATGTTTCAGTTGTTCTAATTCGGACAACAAAGCATTCTTCGAGGCGGCTAGATCACGCATCTGTCTCTCTAAATATTTTTCGTTTTGATGAGATTTTGCAAAAGCGGCTTCAAAACCTTTTTCACGGTTTTCTTGAGTTTTGAAAAAGTTGAGTTGCATTTGTAAACATTCAAAATCCTTGGTTAACAGTGCATTTTTACTTTTTAAGGATTGATTTAATGCATAACATTCCTCCATTTTGATTTTATGGTCTTGAATTAACCGAGCAAAATCCGGATGAGGCAACAGATCATCTTGTTCAACTTGAGTCTCAACATGATCATTCTTTAGATCCTCAAGTACGACCACGGAGTCAATTTGATTATCAAAGGGGACCATAAGGTCATCTTGATCGTCAAATGTAACTACAGGGTTAATTTGAAAATCATCAGACGAGGATGTAGAAGACTCATTTTGAACAGTTTGATCCGTGCCGGATTCAGATATTGGCGGAGATATTAGTTTAGATATGATGATGGTTTGTTCGGGTACCTGAGACAAGCCATCAGTGTCATACACTGGGCCTGTATCACTCATGTGCAGCTCATGCATATTAGCCATCAACATAACAGCTGCATTAGCCTGCAAGTCCTCCATATCATCATCTGAGTCTGCATCTGCCATAAAGCTCTGTTCTTTGTTTGTGAGAGATCCACCGGCTTCATCCTTAAGAGCCAAAAGTAATGCCTCTTTGAAATAAGCACTGCCCCGAGTCCTTGGCTTTGGGCATGCATTAGCCAGGTGTCCCTTCTCATTGCAGTTGTAGCATCTAAGACCATTTAACCGATTCTGAGCATTTCCCTGTTCCACCACTTGAGCTCTGTTGTTATTCCTACCCACAGCATTAAACCCTTGACCACCGCCCATCTGACGACCATATTCACGATTCTGAACTTCAACACGTCCATTGTTCACAACAGCTTGAGTCCGTGTGTTAGATGAGGAACGAATACGATTGTTGGATTTGTTGGTGTAACGGCCAAAAGCATTAGCAATCATCACAAATCCTTGTTGCAATGCTTCGAACGGATCTGTTTCCTCAGTCGCTTCACTGACATATGCTTGAGCATTGTTGCTGTATGGGACCAATTGATTTTGTTGAGGTTGAGGTTGTTGCTGTGAAGGTGTGTTGGAAGCAGTTGGTTGAGTTGCTGGTTGAGAGGGATAATTCTGTTGAGCATACAAGGCAAGTTGTTGATTGTCCGGTTGTGACTGTTTAGCAATTTGAGCACGGAGAATCCTTTCCCGATCAACTTCCTTTTCATGAGGCTTCAATTAATCGTACAACAATCCATAAGTAGAATGATGCATATTCTTCGCTTGACGGAGAAAAATGACATACTTCTCCCATTCTGGACCAAGACTACTCAGGAACTTAGTATTCACTGCAATTCTTGGCATGATGATGTTGTGTTTATCCAAATCATTGATGATATCTGAAAATCGATGATGATAGGACTCTAGTGTCTCTCCAGGTTCAATCATGAAGTGTTCATAAGCCAAGTAAATTTTGGATTCCAAATCCTCCTGATTGAGTACAGATCCTTCCATAAGAAGACAAATATGATCCCACATTTTTTGTGCAGTCTTTTGAGCATCAACACTACGAAGAATTGGGTTTGGTAATCCTAAAAGGATGTATTCCATTGCAAGTTCATCAGCTTCATAGTGTAGAAGTTCTGTAGGATTTAAATCTGCAACAGTAGCAATGTTGGTTTGTTCATCTCTTGGTGGAACTGCGTTTGGATCTCCGGGTACAATGACAGTAGGCATCTCAAATGGACCTTCCAAGATAACCTTCTTTAAGAACTTTCCATGTGGCTTCTTCAGATCACAGAACCTAAAGAACCTTATCACCCATTGATCGTAGTTTCCTGGAGTGAGCATTGGAGGTCTATCAAGTGATCCAGCTTCATGAATTGATTGTTGGCTGCTTAAAGCTTCACACATCTTTGCAAACCAAGTGGGTTCCTTCATAGTGCTTCGTGATGGATGTTGATTGAAATCGTTTGTGTAGGGTAGAGTTTGAAGACTTGGTGGTGGTTGAACCATTTGTGGTTGTGGAATTGCACCAAGTTGTGGAGTATGTTGCTGATTAAATTGTTGTTGATAAATGGCTTGTTGTTGATTCCATTGTTGATGTTGTGGAGTTAATTGTTGTTGTTGTTGATGATTATAAGTGTGAGGGAAGTAGTTAGAGTATGGTGGTTGAGACATGATGATAAACTTGTGTAGTAAGAATGGATCTTTGTAGTCGAATGAACCTTTGTTGATGAAGTATCCTTAGGCGTAGAAATGACAAGAACCAAGTAGCACTTATGCGTAAAAACACCAAAAGTTACGCGTAACAAGAATAGTTACGCGTAGGATTTAGCTTACGCGTAAGCAGGAAAAAAGACTAATGTTATGCGTAAACAGTAAGTTAGGCGTAGAAAGTTAGGCGTAGGATTACCTTATGCGTAGGACTAAGTCTACGCGTAAGATGAATCTTAAGCGTAATATTTTCTACGCGTAAGCTTATGCTTAAGCGTAAGATTAGGGTTTTATCCCAAGTGATCTTTTACACTTCACAGTGCAAAAGATATCCAAAGTCGACGTATTTTCAGACTTATCCAAGTAAGAAAACACGGAATAAACCAGAAAATTGAAGATCAAACCAAGGAAAGTCTTACGCGTAATTTTAGGGTTTTGTTACGCGTAAGATTACTCGTAACTTTGATTCTATCCAAATGTGTTTCTAAACCAGTTTTTGTATGTTGAAATAGCTTTAATAACACCAAAATAACACAAAAGTGTGAAACTTGATGATCCAAAGCACTTAAAACAGTTACGCGTAGGATAACACTTGCGTACAAAAACAAGCTTAAAAACAAGGAAAAACACGTAAAGTTCCAAACTTTTTGCCAAAAACCAATAGTTTAACACCTAATAACGTTGAAAGTACAAGAATCTTGGATTCAAAAGTGTAAAAAATTAGTTTTTAAGCGAACCAAAGATTGTGTTATCTTTACGCGTAAGACCCAAAACCAAAACTTCAAAAACAAAGTGTACACCCAACTATTTGGCGATTGATACCACTGTTAGGTCACTAGTTTTACAACACAAGCTTATAGAGAAAGAGATAAGGCGATTGAACAAGCTAAACACACACACACACACGTATAAGTAAAACCTGTTAGGCGTAGAGAGTGAGTGAAAGAATAACTTGAACAACCAACCCTCAAATGAGGTTTTACAATAGTTTATATAGGCAAGGAGCTAGGGCAACACTCCCTCTCCTTCCCTATTCCTTATTGGGCTTGGATCAAGCTTATGGGCCTTCTACATAAGCTTGACCTTAAACAAACATAAAGGCCATAATAAAGCTACCTATTACATATGAAATATAAATACTTGAAATACTGTTTAGGAGTGATTCCAACACCCTCATTTTTAGAACCTCTCCCTACTTCTCAATATGAAGACCCTCAAACACATATTGAGCCCCCTCAAAACATCCTTTCTCCTTCGGGGCCAAACCAAGACAATATTTGCCCAAATTGTCTAAAAACTCAAGGACTTGTTCAAGAAGTACGAAATGAGATACATTTCATGTTCAATCATCTTCTTGCAAAGTTGGATCACTTCAACAAGTCCACCCATCCCTAGATTTAAGCACATTGTCACATTCCAAATCCCGAAATGAGATTAGTATTAGTAGTACTTATATGGCTAAAGTTCATTCTCTTAGTTTTTAGAGATTTGGTTGTGTATCTCTTTGTTTTATTGAATGAATACTTTTATGCCATGATTATTGTGTGTGTTGTGCCTGTTATATTGTACTTATATCTCATTCCCTCAAGTTGCACTCCTTGACATTTCTTCACTGCTGAAGAAACTGTAACAGATAGCCGGATCCCTTCCAGATAACTAGACGGATCCCTCCTTGAAGGGAACCGTGGGATCCGTGGTACAGAAGCACATATTTCTACTAACTTGAGTCTATTTTGCAGGAAATTATGCACTATACTCTTGTTTTTCTAACCTTTGTTTTGTAGTTATTCAAAATACACATGAAGATATTGACACCATAAAGCTAGGGGGAGCTTTGTGTCAAACGACATTGCAAAATCATTTGCAAACTTAATCCAAATTTGGGTTACACTTCATGATACCCCATTGCAACTTTGCAATATTCGAGGGGGAGCACGTTTTCGTCACTTAGACGAACCATTTGCAAACTTAATTGCAAACACAAGTAGCTTATTTTACATTATGTCCTTGACGCCCTTTTTCAAAGGGATGGACTCGTCAAGGGGGAGTTAAGACAATTACCATTCCCGTCACTTGCTCTCATTACATCTTTTATAATTTTTCTTATAAAAATTGTGTTAGTTTCTTTTAACACTTTTTGTTTCGACAAAAAGGGGGAGAAGAAAGTAAAAACTACAAATTCAAACGTTTACGAATTTTAGCTTCTTAAAATAATTTTATGTTTTGTCATCAACAAAAAGGGGGAGATTGTTAATACAAATAAGCCGAAAAAACGTTTATTTATATTTTACGATCTTCTAATGTTTTGTCGATAACAAAAGTAAAATCATATTAACGAAACAAATAAAATACGTAAATGGTTTGAACTAATAGTTTTCTAACATATTCACATTTTCACATAAAACACTAAAACAAGTATAAGTGATTTTATGATCTAGATATATATATGTACAACAACTAGTGTTTACATATTGGGTTAACAAGTATAAATGATTCTATGATTTAGATATGTACAACAACTAGTGTTTACATATTGAGTTAGCATATACTTAAACTAAGTATACTAAAATGGGTAAAAGCATGTAAATACTAAAATAAGGTAAAAACATGTAAATACTAAAATGGGTAGAAACTAGCAAATGGTATTGAACCATAACCCATGGTTTTATATATACCACTTATCTAAGTTCATTGTATCTTGAAAGAAAACCATGGATCAACCCATAACCCATGACCCATGACCCATAACCAAAAATACCCATGGGCAAAGAGGAGCGTTCCACGGATCCCTAGCTTTGTGCTAGCCGGATCCCAAGTGGAAGGGATCCGTGGGATCCGGGGAAACAGTAGAGAATTTTCTCTATAAATAGAGAGCCATTTCTTCCTTACTTGTCATCCCTTTACACATATACTTCCCCCAAGTATTCTAACCCTCTAACCTCAGATCCAAGAGATCTATGTAGCTTTTCTCTTTTGTTCTTGTGTGATCTTGTAGGTTCCTCTTAAAGGAAAGATCACCACATCTTGAAGACGTGCAAGCTCAAGTCCATGAGTTGCCATGCTTCGTCATCATCAAGACAACGAAGGTTCTCTTGTTGATAGTTCTTCCTTTCTCCATAGATGTTGGGTTGAAAGGCATTAGTGAAGAATGCCGAAAGTGTCAAGATGGAAGCATTAGTGAAAGGTGCTTATCATCCGCGTCAAAGCATTAGTGAAGAATGCTTAAGGTGTCAAGACGAAGGCATTAGTGAAGGGTGCCAAGCGTTGTGTCAAAGGCATTAGTGAAGGATGCCGAAGAATCAAATCAAGTAGCATTTGGGAAGAATGCTTAGGTCGTATAAATCGATGAGGTGCATCGTTATACATATAAGTGTTTATTTATTCACAATGATGGTGATATCCTTGATGGTGTTGTAACAAGGAGTAGATCTCCTTGATAATAGGTGTTGTGTCGTGAAGGGTAGTAGTTCCTCCATAATGGAACTAGGTGCTTAGCCTAGTACCTAATAAAGGGTAGGCGACGTTGTGATAGGATTAGTTCTCCTAAGGTGTGAAAGAACTCGGTGGTTAGCCTAGCACCGTATAAAGGGTAGGCGACGTTGTGTTAGGTGTGGTTCGCCTTGGTGTGAAAGAACTCGGTATTTAGCTTTGTACCGGATAAAGGTTAAGCGACGTTGTGAAGGCTTCTCCGCCATAAGGAGTTGGTGTAGTGCTTACGAACTCTCGAGTAGGTGACTCGGGGAGTGGAGTAGGGCAAGGAAGGTGTCTTTGTAGCCGAACCACTATAAATAACTTGTGTCGTGGTTATGTGCTTCTTACTCTTTATCTTTCATTATATGTTTATATATCTATCTATCAACGTCCAACATAAACAACCAAATAGATTGACATAAGTCGATCTAAATATTTAAAAGGAAGTTTTAAATTGGTAAAACTATTCAACCCCCCCCCCCTTCTAGTTTTCCACATTCTCTATTGTTCCCCGGATCCCACAGATCCCTTCCACTTGGGATCCGGCTAGCACAAATCCAGGGATCCGTGGAACGCTCCTCTTTGCCCATGGGTATTTTTGGTTATGGGTCATGGGTCTGGTTATGGGTTGATCCATGGTTTTCTTTCTAGATACAATGAACTTGGTTAAGTGGTATATATAAAACCATGGGTTATGGGTTAATACCATTTGCTAGTTTTTACCCATTTAGTATATACTTGTTTTTACCCATTTTAGTATACTTAGTTTAAGTATATACTAACCCAATATGTAAACACTAGTTGTTGTACATATGTATTTAAATCATAAAATCACTTATACTCGTTTTAGTGTTTTACGTGAAAGCGTAAGTGTGTTAGGAAACTATCAACTCAAACTATTTACGTATTCTATTTGTTTCGTTAAAATGATTTTACATTTGTTATCGACAAAACATTAGAAGATCGTAAAATATAAATAAACGTTTTTACGGCTTATTTGTATTAACAATCTCCCCCTTTTTGTTGATGACAAAACATAAAATTATTTTAAGGAAAAGTTAAAATTCGTAAAAGTTTGAATTTGTAGTTTTTACTTTCTTCTCCCCCTTTTTGTCGAAACAAAAAGTGTTAAAAGAAACTAACACAATTTTTATAAGAAAAGGTATGTAAAAATGTAAAGAGAGCAAGTGACGGGAATGGTACTCGTCTTAACTCCCCCTTGACGAGTCCATCCCTTTGAAAGGGCGTCAAAGACATGACGTAAAATAAACTAATTGTGTTTGCAATTATGTTTGCAAATGGTTCGTCTAAGTGATGAAAAACGTGCTCCCCCTTGAAGATTGGAAAGTTGCAATGGGGTGTCATGAAGTATAGTCCAAGAACGGATTTAGTTGCAAAAGTTTTTGCAATTACGTTTGACACAAAGCTCCCCCTTGCTTTATGGTGTCAAAATCTTCATGTGTTATTTTGAAAATCTACAAAGTAAAGGTTAGAAAACAAGAGTATAGTGCATATTTTCCTGCAAGTAAAACTCAAGTTAGTAGAAATTTGTGCTTCTGTACCACGGATCTCACGGTTCCCTTATTGGAGGGATCCGTCTAGGCATTTTGGAGGGATCCGGCTATCTGGTGACAATTTCTTCAGCAGTGAAGATGTGTCAAACAATGCTAGTGTGAAGACAATATATGTGCAATAAATGGCACAACGCACAAAATAATCAAAGCATATAAATGTTCATTCAATAAAACAAGAGATAACCAAACAAATCTCTAAAACTAAGAGAATGAACTAGGACATACATGTACCACTAAATACTAACTAGTTACTAGACTTAAAATGCTAAAATGTGCATGAGTCTAGGGATGAGTGGACTTGTTGATTTGACCCAACTTTGCAAGAAGATGATTAAACATGAAATGTATCTCATTTCGTACTTCTTGAACAAGTCCTTGAGTGTTTAGACAATTTGGACAATTATTGTCTTGGTTTGAGCCCGGAGGGAAATGGATATTTTGAGGAGGCTCAAAGTGTGTTTGCAGGTCTTCATTTTGAGAGGTAGAAAGTGGTTCTAAAAATGAGGGTGGTAATGGAACTTCTTCCATATGATCAAGGTTGTTCCTTGTCTCCCATGATGGGCTAGTTGGTGTTGTAGGTGTTAGGATCGTATTTATGGTTGAAATGGTGACGGAGGTCTTGGAAGACGGAAGAACACCATCTTCAAGTTAGAGAGAGAAGCTAGAGATAGAAGGGAAAACTAGTGTGTTTATTATTGATGAAAGGTGAAAGTTTACACAAGAGTCTCACCCCTCCATGGAAGTATGGAGGGGTATATATAGCCAAGCACATACATAACTATTAAACTATGACATAACTAGTCCTTGTGTTTGGCTAAATAAGATAGATAATGTAATCCCGTAAATGTCGTTCCATTTACGTGTTAGGAGCGATTCCAACAATCTTCCCCCAATGGGACGACATAAGGGATTACTTACAACATTTCCTACAAGTATAAAAAACAAATAAAGAAAGATCTTCATAAGCTCTTCAAATGCAGAGGATGATGAAAGTTTACGCTCTTTGTATTCTTCTTGTACCTCGACTTGAGAACTGTCTTCTTCACTTGTAGGCAAATGATGTAATATGCAAGAATTGGATTAACTTCCCCCCGATTCATGCCGCATGTCTTTAGCAGCTTCTCCGTACACTCCTTTTTGGCGAAGTTTCTGAATCAGCTTCCCCCCAAACTGACAACCGTCTTCAGCAAATTCGAAACTTTGATGTAGTGAACATTTCCTCTAACTTTTGAAATTTTTAGTACGCAGCGGAATTTGTAGATGAGCAGTAAACCACACAAGGTAAATCTGACTTGTTGCGGAAAATCCGTTCGGGGGTAACATGCAAGAAATCAACAAGATCTTCTCACATATGTAGATGCTTCACACCAAAAAAACCACGCAAGACGAAATGAAACGACTTCCCCCTGAATGTTGCGGTCTATCGGAATAATAGTTACCAGTGAATCTGCAATTACTCGATAAAAATGACCGTGTGTGAGGCATCATAACATCCTATTTAGGTAACTTCACACACGATAACTCTGTGAAAGTGAGACGATAACACCAACTTGAGAAATTTTAACCACTGATAGTCTCATTTCTTCCCCCTGATTGAAGAAATTCATGAAAGGAGAGGGTTTTCGAAAAAAATCCAAAAACAACAAAGGAAGCAGACACCACCTATACTCTCTTCCCCCCGATGTTTTCAATGAATCATAATCATACACCACGTATGTTGATGATGAATTGGAGACATCGAAACCATGTATGTTCAATTAATCGAACAAGTGTGAAGTACCGTAAATATCTCGTGAGAATCAACTGCTGATAAAACTTCTCTACTCGTGTATACTCTTCTCAGCTAACTCTTTACCGACCCCATTATCATTCTGACGGCTTTTTGTAGTGACTACTAATGGAGAAAACCCAATATGATGAACTTGAGACTTAAGTAGTATAACCCGAACTTGTGACTTAAACTTGCACTATTGTCAGACGAAGAACCCTTTTTCTTAACTCCATCGAAAAAAGGTAAACTAAAAGTTTCTCAAATTATCCACACCTTAGTGTGACACTTGAGCACAACAACGTAACTCCTTAAAAGTGATAGTTATAAGCTGTGAGCACAACAACGTAACTCCTTACATCAGGTTCAACTAGATAACTCAAGTCTTTGTCATTCGAAACGGTTAAAGCTCGAACAAGGATCTCGAAGAATCATGCATCCAACCAACCCCGATATCTTCAAGATACTAAGTGCACGCACCCGTGATATCACACTTCAACCTCAAATAAATAATAAAGAATTCACGCCGTAGTCACATCTTGCGGTTAAACGCTCAAAACTAGCCTTCATTAACGGTTAAGATGAACTTTGATAATGGTTTTTTCCCGATCTTGTCAAAAATTGTATCCCCGTAAAAATTTACCATAAAATATTACCACTCACTTCCAATGTTACAAAATTTGTATCCAGTATTTTCTTTAACAAAAAAATACGGATAACATTTTGTAAGTTAAAATTGACTTATTGAGTGACTAACATTTTGCAGCACACAGCCCATTTCTTAAACAAAATTCGGATCCATTATATACCAAGCCCAATATATCACAAGCTCAACAAACACTCACCCTTTGGGATATATAAGCACCATAACCTAATATTCCCCATTTAGATTAACCCTAATCTTAAAAAACATATCCGCCCCCATAACCAAGACCACTCCTCTCACCAAAACTGCTACACACAAACCAATCACCCAACTCCTCTAATCTCATCACCTCATCATGCATCCATCATACACATGTAGTTATTCTACATATCGAATAACATGACCACAAAAAACAACTGTTCCGTTACCTTTGTCATCATTTTCTAATTACGTCTGAATCAAGAACGCGTTGAGAAGGCTTCAAGATCTAATGATGGGTCTCGGGTAGGTGTTATTTTATTTGTGTTTTATGAGAACGAATCAAAGAAAAAAATGGGATAACAAAATTGTTATATTCTTTATCTTTCTGATTCGAACATAAATTGAGGCAAAGCTTCACAAATATAGATCGATGATGATTGTTTCTTTCGATTGATGACCGTTGGTCTTGATACTTTTAATCTTAAGAAAGAAATAAACTGAGATCTCTAGTTGTTATTGTTATGAATATTCTGTGATGATGAAGTTTTCGTAGTGAGGACCTTGAATGGTCTTCACTGAATCCCACGAAGTAAATCTGAGATCGTGTTGTAATCTTTTAGTGGAGTTGTTTGGATTTGGTTTTGATAAGTTGTCTTGTGATTGAAGTAGATGATGTTAGACAGTGTTGGAATTGGTTGGTAATGTCGATTAGGATTAGGATATGGTTTTGGGTAAATGTTTTTGGTTGTGGTCAGGTCATAGTGTCATGGTCACTTCTTCTACTGAATATCTTAGTCAAAGTCTATTTTACGCATAAGCTTATGCGTAAAGATGTTTTTTAAAAATCTTATGCGTAAAACAAGAATCCCTTAGGCGTAAACTAGGTCTTACGCGTAAAGCTTACGCATAAAGCTTATGCGTAAGGCTTACGCGTAACAGTTCTTACGCATAACTTCACAGTTATGCGTAAATATCTCTGAAGATGGCTCCTTAGGCGTAAGAATAGGGTTTTGACCCTTTGACCATTTTTTCGGCGTACTTTTCCGACCATTTTTCTGTTCAAACTTATAAACCCAGAAAAAGGATATCAAAGGACCTTTAGTTACCCACTTTGACCACGAGAAAATGACAAGATGAATAGTCTAACCTCTTGACTTGAAATGTTTCACAGAGATTTGGTACAAAAATGTCATAAAGATGATATTCAACTGTTTGGACAAAAAAAATTGACACAAGAGTATTAAAGACTTTCTATAGAGCATGAGACACATTTGACCAAAAAAATACAAACTTGTAAAAATCTGATGAAACCCAAAAATTTAATGAAAAAGGTTAAAACTTGGTAACAAAACAGATTTACACAAGAGTTTTTGACAAGAAAAATATCACCAAAATCAACCAAAAAATAACAAACCGACCTTGCTCTTGATACCAATGTTAGGATCGTATTTATGGTTGAAATGGTGAATCGGGAGGTCTTGGAAGATGGAAGAACACCATCTTCAAGTTAGAGAGAGAAGCTAGAGAGAGAAGGGAAAACTAGTGTGTTTATTATTGATGAAAGGTGAAAGTTTACACAAGAGTCTCACCCCTCCATGGAAGTATGGAGGGGTATATATAGCCAAGCACATACATAACTATTAAACTATGACATAACTAGTCCTTGTGTTTGGCTAAATAAGATAGATAATGTAATCCCGTAAATGTCGTTCCATTTACGTGTTAGGAGCGATTCCAACAGTAGGTGGTTCCCTATTTAACGAAAAGGTTGGTGAATGGGAGTTTCTTTGTGGTGAGTGAAATAATGAATAGATGTTTGGGTGAGGGAGAGGCTCATTCGAGAAATGTAGACCATGCTCAATGAATGATGGTTTTGATGGCTTGCTAGAACTAGCCATGTTTGGTTTTGAACTAGATGATCCTTTTTCTAGTCCGAAAGGTTTGATGTTAATCCTTGCGGTTCTCTTAGCTTTTGGATGAGTTTGATGAGGTGAAATTGTAGCATCATTATCTCTAATGGGAGATGTTTCGGTGGATGAGATTTCATGGATCATTTGACCTTTTCTTTTGGATGATCCTATGGTTGAAGAGTTGTTGCTAAGAGCCTTAGTCATAGTGATGATAATGCTTGCAAGAACTTCTTAGTTGCTGATTTTTGAGATGTGAGTGAGAGTGGTGACTTAATCCTAAGGTTGTTTGGTTTATAAAGAATAATTTGAATTAGGAAATTAAATTTTTGGCCACTTAGAAGGCTAGGCATGCTCTTAAGGTTTTGATTAGCTCTAGGAGGATAATAAATGAATGCTAAAAGTGGTTAGAGAACCAAAAGGTGACTTGAATTTGAATATGGAAGTTGATTGAGGCTCTCTGCAGCTACGGATCCCGCGGATCCCTCTCGGCAGGGATCCGCCATGTTAAAGACCAGGGATCCTGCTATTAGACAGGTTTTAGGTGAAATGATTATGCTTTTGTAAGGTTTATTATCAATGGATTTCGAGGTTTTGACTTAATTTTGAATTCTTTAGCAGTTGGATATCTCAAATCCTCAACCATAACAAGTAATGGTGCTTAATGATGGTTTTGGCCAAGAAAATTGACCTTGGGTAGTCTAACTATATGTTTGACAAGGATTCCATTTAATTTGATGTGGAGAAATGGTGATAACAAGTCCTAGAAGTCAGATGATGTCCTAAGAGGAATTTACCAAAATCTTTAAAAATAAAGAGAAATGAAAAACTAATTTTTGAGCCTAATTTTGAGTCAAAGATGATTAAGATCAATTTGCAAAAATAAAAGGATATACCTAACTAAGTGCTATCAAACGTGATAGATAATGTGTGAATGTTGGAGCGGAATTATGGTGAGTTTTGACTAGTTGATAAATCAAAAACATTTCAAAAATATATCCTAGATAAGCCATGGATGAGGGTGAGGTTTTCAATTATTTGAGGAAGACTTAGTTGGCTCTAGTATCTTATGTTTGACTTGGTTGAGGTGATCTAGTAGACTATTTTGATGTAGCCAAATATGTATTGTATATCAGATGCCACGGATCCCGCGGTTCCCTTATGGGGGGGGGATCCGGCTAGTTCAAAAGCTGGGATCCGCCAACTGCAGATCAGAGAGCTTTCAGGAAATGTGCAACTTTGCACTTTATAGTAAATGCTTTTCCTAGTTGTTTGTATGATGACTAAATGCAAGTTCACAACTAATATAATGTACATCAAAGTAGGAAGAGCCAAAATTCCTAGAATGAGTGACGACGACCACTAAAGGAGTCGTAAAATCTCATTTTCCAAATACCTAAGTTAGGATTGTTTAGTGCCAAGATATGGCAATACTTACATACTACGAGCATAGTTTAAAGTGTTTACAAACCATTGTTTGAAATTGTTCATCATACATTTGAGTTCTAAGACCTTACCTTTCTTCTCATCCTTTACTTTTTCACCCATCCTCCATTTTTTATCGAACTATCTTCACTTCTTCTTCCTCAAGAAATTGGCGAAGCATTTGAAGATTCCCTTGGTTTGTTGCCATTCGGGTGATTCATTAGGGATGTTTGGCAATTGGATAATGTAGTCCAAGGGGTCAAGATCGATATTTTCAAGTGGGTTTTTACTACTCCCTTCACCTTCACCTTCTCCTTGCCTTTCCCTCTCGTCCGAGGAATCCGTGGGTGGGTGTGGCCTTTTGCCTTCCACCATAAACCTTGTTGTTCTACCCTCGGTTAATGGTACCATAACCTTATTGCAAAAGCTATGATCCAAGGATTGTGGAGAGGGGTCTAATGCAAAGATGAAATTGGCAAGCCGGGTTAGAAGCATTGCATATGGAAGCACCATTTTGTCCATGATTCTCACACTTGCCATTCTCTTGATCATGTAGCAGGCAATGTTGAAGCGGGTCTCGGTCACAAGACAATAGATCATGAAGCTTAGACATGCGTTGGGGTGATCCTTGTTTCCTACTAGACACACCACATTATCCCTTATCACAACTTCCCATTTTCTATATAATGCATACATCTCCGAAAGCTCCATTTGAAAAGGATCCCTATAGATCACTTTTGACTTTCTAGTCACCCTTGATGGGGATGCTCTTGGCATAAACACGGTGTTCCTTACCGTGGTTGCTTCCGGGATTATTGTGTGATAAATGTCGTGATGATCAACCATAGAGTGTAATTCCTCCAACGACCACTCATTAGAGTACATGCAAACACCATCATGTGGCACCCCTATTATTCTTCCAAACTCCTCAAGTGAAAGGGTGAACCCGTGTCCATTTATAGTGAATTCAATTGAAATGGACCCATCATCATTTCTAATTATACCCATAGTCTTGTAGAACTCAAGCACAAATACCGGGAAAATTTGCTCGTTTATATCCAATAAACAATCAAATCCAATAGTTCCAAATACTTCCCTCATGTTGGTATTTGCAAGGAATGATGGATCAACAACTCTACCTTCATGAAAGAGTCTCCTTTCAAGCAACTTAAAGGCTTTCCTATCGTCCGGACTTAATCCATTTTTCCTATGGTACATGGGAATGTAGTGAGTGGTGTCTTGGTAATCTTGTTGCTTGTTGCTTGGCATGATGTTCCTAAACAATACAACCACAATGTGGTGTTAATGGTGAATAGTAACCTAGAGGGTTTGATCATAATTTTGCTCTCATCATCTTTGTTGAGTTCAAGAAATGTGTTTAATTTGTATTAACAATGTTAATTCTTTGATTTAGATTATCTTAGAAAACAATGTGGTGACAAATTATGATAAACCCATTTGAACCCAACTCTTAAAGATGAAGGAATTGTAATTCTAAGAATCAAGGAATTAAATTAACAATGTAGTGAAGATTATACTTACACAAGTGATTGTTAAGCTTGAGAAGAATGATCAATTTGCTCCTATGAACAGTACCAGAGTCTTTGTTCGTGAGTCTTTGAAGTGAGTATGATTGTGGAACATCCACAGTGATCATTTTTTAGCTTATATTGTCTTCTGTTGCACGGATCTCGCGGATCCCTCTCATTTGGGATCCGGCTAGTATAAACTTAAGGATCCGGCATGACAGCAAAAGTCAGCTCAAAAATTCCTTGATAACTTTGGTTTGGGAGTTCTAAGACGCCTAGTGTTTTGGTGTTAAGGTTCTAAAACTTGTGGTTTGAGGTTTTGACGATTTAATACTATTCCTTTTGAACGAGGTTCCCTTTCTTAAGAATTTGGATTTAATTCTTGAGAAGCTTTTTCAAACATTATAATAAAATCCCATTTTATCATAATATAAGAAGTTTCACATGGAAATTTATTGACATAGATGAAGTGTCAATAAATCCTTTGTGAATAATGATTGAGGTTATCGAATAACCAAGATATCATTATTATGAGTTGATAATGAAGTCTATACAAATAAGTCGGAGAAAACTAATTTGATGATGACTATAATATGAATAACTACTAGAACAATTACTAATAAATCATGCAACTAAGATTTTAATAATAATAATAAAGTATGTAATTAGAGAACATACCTTTGCCAAATATTCTGTTAAAGAAAAGAAGTATTTAGATGTTTTGTGATCTTCTTGGAATCTCCAGATTTATGTTGTAAGAATACTTAAACATTCTTTTTGCGAAAAGAAATATTTAGATAAATTCTTTATGATTTTCTTGGTAACTCCAAATCCAATTATGGATAATGCTTTAAGAGAGAAAAAAAATATTAGAGCATTCTATCATTGTCCAACAATAAATAATATACTGATTTTTAAAATATGACAAAAATAATCCTTCTTTGTAGTTTTCAAACATACATGGATCGTATCAAGTTTTTAAAGTACAACATACTCTAAGAAACTTGGTAACGAAACTCTGATACCAATTGTGGAAAACTAGAAGGGGGGGGGGGGTTGAATAGTTTTACCAATTTAAAACTTCCTTTTAAATATTTAGATCGACTTATGTCAATCTATTTGATTGTTTATGTTGGACGTCGATAGATAGATATATAAACGTGTAATGAAAGATAAGGAGTAAGAAGCACATCACCACGACACAGGTTATTTATAGTGGTTCGGCTACAAGGACACCTTCCTTGCCCTACTCCACTCCCCGAGTCACCTACTCGAGAGTTCGTAAGCACTACACCAACTCCTTATGGCGGAGAAGCC
The DNA here is from genome assembly GCA_019973895.1 of Chrysanthemum seticuspe. Lineage (NCBI taxonomy): Eukaryota > Viridiplantae > Streptophyta > Magnoliopsida > Asterales > Asteraceae > Chrysanthemum > Chrysanthemum seticuspe. Next base: position 93,258,538 of record BPTQ01000005.1, on the reverse strand, counting down.
TTCACAACGCCGCTTAACCTTTTTCCGGTACAAAGCTAAATACCGAGTTCCTTCACACCAAGGCGAACCACACCTAACACAATGTCGCCTACCCTTTATACGGTGCTAGGCTAACCACCGAGTTCTTTCACACCAAGGAGAACTAATCTTATCACAATGTCGCCTACCCTTTATTAGGTACTAGGCTAAGTACCTAGTTCCATTACTATTGAGGAACTACTACCCTTCACAACACAACACCTAATCTCAAGGAGATCCACGCCTTGTTACAACATCATCAAGGATATCACCATCCTTGGGAATAAACAAATACTTATATGTATAACGATGCACCTCATCGATTATACGACATAGGCATTCTTTTCAAATGCAACTTGATTTGATTCATCGGCATCCTTCACTAATGCCTTCGTCTTGACACCTTTAGCATTCTCCACTAATGCTTTGACACGGATGATGAGCACCTTTCACTAATGCTTTCATCTTGACACTATCGGCATTCTTCACTAATGCCTTCAACCCAGCATCTATGGAGAAAGGAAGAACTATCAACAAGAGAACCTTAGTTATCTTGATGATGACGAAGCATGGCAACTCATGGACTTGAGCTTGCTCGTCTTCAAGAGGTGGTGATCTTGCCTTTAAGAGGAACCTAGAAGATCACACAAAAACAAAAGACAAACTACATAGATCACTTGGATCTGAGGTTAGAGGGTTATAATACTTGGGAAATATGTATGTGAATTCATGAATAGAAAGGAAGAAATCGCTCTCTATTTATAGAGAAAATTCTCTACTGTTCCCCGGATCCCACGGATCCCTTCCACTTGGGATCCGGCTAGCACAAAGCCAGGGATCCGTGGAACGCTCCTCTTTGCCCATGGGTATTTTTGGTTATGGGTCATGGATCATGGGTTATGGGTTGATCCATGGTTTTCTTTCTAGATACAATGAACTTGGTTAAGTGGTATATATAAAACCATGGGTTATGGGTCAATACCATTTGCTAGTTTTTACCCATTTAGTATATACTTGTTTTTACCCGTTTTAGTATACTTAGTTTAAGTATATGCTAACCCAATATGTAAACACTAGTTGTTGTACATATGTATTTAAATCATAAAATCACTTATACTCGTTTTAGTGTTTTATGTGAAAGCGTAAGTGTGTTAGGAAACTATCAACTCAAACTATTTACGTATTCTATTTGTTTCGTTAAAATGATTTTACATTTGTTATCGACAAAACATTAGAAGATCGTAAAATATAAATAAACGTTTTTACGGCTTATTTGTATTAACATGTTGTTTACGTATGGTCCGGACTGGGCCAGGAATGGGTCAGGCCCGGCATCAGCGGCCCACTCTACGCCTAAACCCTAATCCATGCCTATATATACACGGATGCCAGGTTATCTCTAACTCATCATATAACATCTTTTGCTATGCCACAGCGCATACTAACTTGACCGTCAGAGGTGGACCCCGGGGCTACGGCTCCGGGTCCACTCCTAACGGGTTCTCTTTGTTGACAGGTCTACTAGGGCTCGAGAAGACGACTAACGGCCAAGGAGAGTCGTTGAATCTAGTCCGCGCCAGATTATGCTTCAACAAGTTGGCGCCATCCGTGGGACGACGAATAAACTATGTTTCGTGTTCTCATATTACCGAAAAGCAGAAATCAATTTCTAAAGTCGGTAACTCTAAAACCTTTACATTCTGCCATGCGTAAAATTTGATTTACCATCATGCGTAAAATACTGTGAATTTAATTCGATACGTAATGTTAATAAAAGATTAAATTCACTGCTGAAATCAATGCGTCATTAAGACTCAATAGATGCAAGCTGCAATCAGTTAATAAAACATTACGTAATGTTAAATTGCATATTTATGGTCAAATTAATAAAACATTACGATAAATTGCGTATTGTTAAATCGCACAATCGGACCTATTTTATCTTTTAATCCGCATGATCGGACCTATTTTATCTTTTAGTCCGCACGATTGGATCTAAGAAAAGCCCGCACGATCGGAGCTATTTTATTTTTTAGCCGCGATACATTCGCGCAGATACAATTTTTTACGGTTGGTATGCCTGTTCGCGCTCAAACAGTGCAGTCGCAATAAATCTACCCGCGTAAGACCGTGCGTTCAGATATCTTCGCAGAGAACGCGTACGCGCGAATACCACAATGCTAGTCAATCGCCATGATGCGCACTGGACCAAAGGCCGTGGTATAAACATCTGCGATCATCCAGAAACGTTCGAGTCTATGCGGTTAAGATAAATCCTTCTGTGTCTGTCAGTCGCGGTCACGGTACATCCATCCGAGTTTTTTATATATACATTAAAAAATAAACAAAATATCACGATAGGTTTTATTTTATACAAACAATTGTTTATGTAGTTTGTAAAACCTCACGATAGGTTGTATATATATATATATTTTTTTTATGCTATGCGCACTCTATTATTCATGCTATGCGCTGTCTATTGTTTTAATTTATTAAGTTTTATATGCTGCGATTCGCGGCATATACTTTTAATCTTTGCATTAAGTGTTTTTCGCAGATTAAATAAGTTTAATGCTCCTACACGAGTAGCACCATCAAACTTGGGGGGCTACCAGGGTACATCCTACCATTGTTTCCGTACGCAGGTATATTTGGAAGCAGATCGAAGACGAATTTGAGTATTCGTACCAATATGCCGCAGGGGAGACGTCCTCTGTTGGTTGTAAAGACTCGCGCACATCGCACATGTTGTCGCGCACTGATCAGTGTTTGTCGCCCTTATGCGCAGAAGCACGTCTTCTGTCGCACCTCTTTGTTGCGCACAGCGCACACTTATGCGCAGAAGCACGTCTTCTGTCGCACCTTCTTGTCGCGCACAGCGCGCACTTCTGCTACAGAAGCACGTCTTCTGTCACACCTCTTTGTCGCGCACAGCGCGCACTTCTGTTACAGAAGCACGTCTTCTGTCACACCATGTTGTGTCGCTACTGGTACAAAAGGTACGCCCTCACCCAGGATGCAGCATGCGGGTTCCACTTTCACCTACGCGGCCATCAGAACTTAAGTCTAGCATCCGCAGTCACGCACTGCGCATACTAAACTTGGGGGGCTTGTTGACGTATGGTCCGGACTGGGCCAGGAATGGGTCAGGCCCGGCATCAGCGGCCCACTCTACGCCTAAACCCTAATCCATGCCTATATATACACGGATGCCAGGTTATCTCTAACTCATCATATAACATCTTTTGCTATGCCACAGCGCATACTAACTTGACCGTCGGAGGTGGACCCCGGGGCTACGGCTCCGGGTCCACTCCTAACGGGTTCTCTTTGTTGACAGGTCTACTAGGGCTCGAGAAGACGACTAACGGCCAAGGAGAGTCGTTGAATCTAGTCCGCGCCAGATTATGCTTCAACAAGTTGGCGCCATCCGTGGGACGACGAATAAACTATGTTTCGTGTTCTCATATTACCGAAAAGCAGAAATCAATTTCTAAAGTCGGTAACTCTAAAACCTTTACATTCTGCCATGCGTAAAATTTGATTTACCATCATGCGTAAAATACTGTGAATTTAATTCGATACGTAATGTTAATAAAAGATTAAATTCACTGCTGAAATCAATGCGTCATTAAGACTCAATAGATGCAAGCTGCAATCAGTTAATAAAACATTACGTAATGTTAAATTGCATATTTATGGTCAAATTAATAAAACATTACGATAAATTGCGTATTGTTAAATCGCACAATCGGACCTATTTTATCTTTTAATCCGCATGATCGGACCTATTTTATCTTTTAGTCCGCACGATTGGATCTAAGAAAAGCCCGCACGATCGGAGCTATTTTATTTTTTAGCCGCGATACATTCGCGCAGATACAATTTTTTACGGTTGGTATGCCTGTTCGCGCTCAAACAGTGCAGTCGCAATAAATCTACCCGCGTAAGACCGTGCGTTCAGATATCTTCGCAGAGAACGCGTACGCGCGAATACCACAATGCTAGTCAATCGCCATGATGCGCACTGGACCAAAGGCCGTGGTATAAACATCTGCGATCATCCAGAAACGTTCGAGTCTATGCGGTTAAGATAAATCCTTCTGTGTCTGTCAGTCGCGGTCACGGTACATCCATCCGAGTTTTTTATATATACATTAAAAAATAAACAAAATATCACGATAGGTTTTATTTTATACAAACAATTGTTTATGTAGTTTGTAAAACCTCACGATAGGTTGTATATATATATATATATTTTTTATGCTATGCGCACTCTATTATTCATGCTATGCGCTGTCTATTGTTTTAATTTATTAAGTTTTATATGCTCCGATTCGCGGCATATACTTTTAATCTTTGCATTAAGTGTTTTTCGCAGATTAAATAAGTTTAATGCTCCTACACGAGTAGCACCATCAAACTTGGGGGGCTACCAGGGTACATCCTACCATTGTTTCCGTACGCAGGTATATTTGGAAGCAGATCGAAGACGAATTTGAGTATTCGTACCAATATGCCGCAGGGGAGACGTCCTCTGTTGGTTGTAAAGACTCGCGCACATCGCACATGTTGTCGCGCACTGATCAGTGTTTGTCGCCCTTATGCGCAGAAGCACGTCTTCTGTCGCACCTCTTTGTTGCGCACAGCGCACACTTATGCGCAGAAGCACGTCTTCTGTCGCACCTTCTTGTCGCGCACAGCGCGCACTTCTGCTACAGAAGCACGTCTTCTGTCACACCTCTTTGTCGCGCACAGCGCGCACTTCTGTTACAGAAGCACGTCTTCTGTCACACCATGTTGTGTCGCTACTGGTACAAAAGGTACGCCCTCACCCAGGATGCAGCATGCGGGTTCCACTTTCACCTACGCGGCCATCAGAACTTAAGTCTAGCATCCGCAGTCACGCACTGCGCATACTAAACTTGGGGGGCTTGTTGACGTATGGTCCGGACTGGGCCAGGAATGGGTCAGGCCCGGCATCAGCGGCCCACTCTACGCCTAAACCCTAATCCATGCCTATATATACACAGATGCCAGGTTATCTCTAACTCATCATATAACATCTTTTGCTATGCCACAGCGCATACTAACTTGACCGTCGGAGGTGGACCCCGGGGCTACGGCTCCGGGTCCACTCCTAACGGGTTCTCTTTGTTGACAGGTCTACTAGGGCTCGAGAAGACGACTAACGGCCAAGGAGAGTCGTTGAATCTAGTCCGCGCCAGATTATGCTTCAACACATGTTGTTCTTTACATAGTGGTTGAATATATATCAAGTGGTCTCACTTTAACTCTTTTGAGGTTGCTCGCAGAGGTGTATACCTTAGAGAGTCTTTTGATAGCTGATTGTGATCAGTTGTGTTGATCCTTTTCAGGGAGTAAACTTGCTCATTGTTTATACTTTGACTTTATCAGAGAGTGGACCGGCTCTCTGATTTTATCAGCTACTGACTTAGGCTATTTTTATGCTTCAAATACTTGTGAAGGATAATTTGGTCAAATTGTTACTCAACAATCTCCCCCTATTTGAATAGTCTTCAGGTTCTGTTTATATACTCAAGATGCATGTGTCATGTAAATGAACAAAGATTGAATTTTCTATATGCATGCAATGAGAAAAAATGAATGTACAATATTCTGATGTAGGTTTGTTATTACCATGATGTAGGTTTGTTATTGTTTGTAGATGAACATGGTGGTCAGATCTGGAAGAGATCGTTGGGAAGAAGGAGGCCTCTCAAAACCTTCATCATCTCGTTTTGTTGTGAGGAGGTAATGATGGATGGATCAATTAGGGTGGTAGTTAGGAAAAAGATAAGAAGAGTGACGGTTTTTAGGTTAAGAATGAAAATGAAGATTGATTGCCAACTTTTTAGGGGTTAATATGAAATTCCTTATGATATGTTTGGCAGTAGAGATTATGAAAGATTATTGAGGCTTAAGATTATTTTTTTTTTAAAATAAGCTACTTAAAAAATAATATTTGTTTGGCAGACATAACTTATAAGATTTAAAAAAAAATAATCTTCTATAATCTCTGAAAATAAAAAGGTTACTTCATGTAGCTTATAAAAATAATCTCTTTTTATAATTTTTTTCAGCAACAGCACCCGCACCAGCATCAACAACAGCACCAGCACCAGCACCAGCACAATCTATTTTTGCCAAACATACCCTTAAATATCCTTTCTTCACTTGTATAATTTACCTTACAATTTTAATTTATTACATTTATGCCATCATCATTTATAGTCATTGATCAAAAAATAGATTGTTCATATCGGTTCTGGTAGTTTTCGACCTTTTTTTAGTTCTGAAAATAACCCTACAATATATATCAAATGTGAACTTAGAGATAAAGGTGGAATTGAGTTTTATAATTAGAACAACAAAGTCTAAAGCATGACTTACTGAGTAGGCCTCTCGATCAAAAAAACAATGAGTAATAAAGGTATATGTTAACATGTTATGGCATAAAACTCATATATCTATACTACTTTATAATGCATTTAGGCCTTCTAAAATTAAAAAGTTTAAAAATTCAGACTTTTTTACTTGCTTATTATGGAAAGAGTTTTTCTAACAAAAAATTAAGATAAGGAGCTCCAATCATGATATGACATGTGTCACTTCTTAACAAACTCCAAGCCTAACTTCTAACAAACTCCAAACCTAACTCCTAACTACTAAAAATTAAGATAAAGAGCTCCAATTATAAAATGACATGTGTCATTTCTCAACTAAAAATTCATCTTTATTTTTAAATTAAAATATCTTTTATCTATTTATTTCTTTTATAATCTAATTTCACCATATTTTCTAAAATTTTATGCTCTTTAATTCAACATCCATTTTGATATGTTTTTATGAGTTTTTAATTTTTATATTTTTAATGGGTTTATTTTATTTTAATTCAAATTTTTACAACTTTAACCTTTATTTCATTTATTTCAATCAATATAATCTTAATTCGTCAAAATTATATACTTTTGGGGTAGTGTTTGACGCGTAAGAGATTGCGAGGGTATTTCTATATGCGGGAATAATGATGTTGCGGGAAAGCTACGGGAAAGTTACGGGTAACCCAAACAAACACTTACAACTAACACATATACATTCGAAGTGTTGTGAAACGAATTCACTAAACGGGTAAGCAAACACATATAACTATACTTATCGCCGCCGCTGTGCGCGGGTACCCAGCTAGTAACTCACTAAATCATAGAAATTGAATAAAATAAAATAAATAAATAATTCACATAAAAATTCACATAAATGGATGTAGTCACGTTTAGCTTGTTCACCAAACTCGAAAAAGATAATACTTGTCTCTACTTATGAATCAACCAACGCGTTAGTCAAAAAGATACTCCAGTAATATTTGTCAAAGTCAATCAGTTAATTGACTTATATATGAATAGAATGTCTAATAATTTAGATAGGTGAGTTGCATACTCAATAAAATTATTGAGACATTTTAATTAATTATGTTTTGATATTTATGTTTTTACATGGGTGAAAGTGTAAATGTAACTGTGGAGGTATAAATATTCAAACATATTTAATTGAAGTGTCCTAATCATTGATGGAGTGTGCAAATTATCTCCCAATAATTTATAAGTGTTTGGAGTAATATATTGCATCTTTTAAAAAGAATAAAAAAAAAATCCAATTCATTGATTTAATAGCAACGTGAAAGTTTGTCAAACCTTGCGAGTGTCTAGTTTTTACTTTTTTAACTTATAAACATGAAAAGCGCAAAAAGAGTGTTGTCAAAAAACAGCAACAAGTGAGTTAAGGGTTGAATTTAATGTTTGAATGAGTAAAAGTTGATGAAAATAGCAAACCTAATTTACAGAACCATTTCTTCTCTCTTCTATATACAGAATTTGCTATCGAGTCTTTTCAAATATTTCATATCTTTTATTTTTAAATGGGTGAGATTTTATTAATATATCTAGCTAGCAAGGTGTTAGCTAGTCTATACTAACTAATAAAACAGAGTTCTTAGCTAGCCATCTAATTAATTTTTTCTAAATTTAACTAAGCATCTCATGCTGACACGTGTTTTCACTAAACTTTTGAATTATCATTTGAAATTTGGTAGTATTAACTGCACATACGATCAAAAATATTATGGTCAACCATTTGACAAATAACTTCTAAACATTAAGGTAGTAAATTGTTCTGCTACACACACATTAACTAATTTTATACGAAGTCAAACTCTTTTTATGGCAATTCAATACTTTATTATAAATTTTTTAATACAAGAAACTAAAATAGGAATATATTTAATATTAATTTTGGCTTCCACTACAAGTTTCGTGTATAGTCAACTTATCATAATTTGTGTTAATAACAAAATTAATTTATATAAATCAAACAATTTCTTTTACGTACTCTTTCATTTTCATTTTTTATTCTTTATGCAGGTTTGTTCTTTCGTTGTTCACGAGCATCAATTTATAATGGTAATGCATGCTAATCTTTGACATGCGTTTAACACTTTCACGTGTATTACGTACAGTAACCATTATAAATATTGCATGGAGGGTGCATGTATAGTACAAACATGTTATAGTGGCTCTGAGACTATATTTTCTTCCATTTTTGTGACTCCTCGTATGAACAAATTATCATGTTTAATTCATAGTTTTCGAAGAGTAAAGTATTGGTTTTGAATATCAAATTGTTTGCTCCTTAGTATGAATGTTTTATTTCAATTTGCATTATCGATCGATTATAATCTTTTTTCTTCCTGTGCTTTTCATCATCATACTCATTTATTAAGGGTTTTTTAATCGAAGTTTCTTATTTGATTTCTTGAACCAAGAATATATTGGATGGTTAGGAAAGTAGGAGATGCAATTCAAAGGCAGGTTTCTTCAACTCTATATCCTTGATTACTCTTCTAGAATCACTTTATAATACTTTAATAATGTTTTTGGTATGTGTTTTTAGAGTGTGGTAATTAACATCCAAATTGAAAGAAGTTTTTGCTATACTTTAATGATCAAAATTTAAATTTGTTCCAAATCTTGCACAAGAAGTATTTTGACATAATCGATCTATTCCTCATATATTATTGGTATGTTACTTTGTGATTTCGGTTAGAAGATTTTTTTTTTTATTATATTTTTTTTTCTAATCATGCTCTTTTCAATATGTATGCAAAGCTTCTTAATACTTTCTACACCTTTTAATATGCTTTCAATCGACTATAGTTATGTTTATAACTTTTGTGAGTTAATGGTTCAACTTTATAATCTTTTTTAATATAATTCAAAAAGAGTTGAAGAGCATTTAAGCAAACACTGTTCATTTAGTCAACTAATTATACAAATATTCAAAATAAAAACAAAGTCCACCCGAAAATTATAGAAATCATTTAGTTGTTTCATAATTTGTTCCTTAGTTAGTCAATTCCTATTATTAAACCATCTTAAATCTTAAACATATCACGACACACTTTATTGAGTTGCTAATTTGTTCACATTTTATTCACTTGCTAATATGTTATTTTGTTTTCTTCACCTTTATCTTTTGGCTCACAACTTTGTGTATACACTGGCTTTTTAGATGGAAATTAACGCATATATATCGGTATCAGGTTCTCATTGGTTCTTTTAACATGTATGAAAAAATCAATCTATATTTAGTTTTTACTGTGGCTATTTTCTTCATGCAACTAATATTATTTTTTCATTCTTTTGGTTTCTTTAAAATGAGTATAGCATTTCATGAGTTGCCATAGAATACATGTGGAAAATAGCTCATCATTCAATTTGATTTTTAAGGTATGCCATATATTTGGTTCACATGTACCATGGCTTGGATTTTCTTATATATCTAACTTAGATGCATAGCAAGACCATCACGTAATACTATTAAACATTTTTTTATTAGATTAAATTAGCAAAATTTATTTTTCTTTAATTTTTATTGGTATTATCCCTCATTCCTAATTTTTATTGTTTTCTTAGGTTAATTGTTAACAACCTTAGATTAAATCTCAAGCTCTCTAATAAGAACGTACTTCACATTGAAGCTTGGTGGGTTTAAAGCGCTTCTGATAGCATTGTACTTACACGTTTTTGTAAAAGAGCGTTAAACAAATTAGTGGAAATGATTGATATAAAGATTAAAAAAAGTTTTAGAAATCAAACAAGAAATAAATAACTCCTTCATTATGAATGATTTGCATATAATCAATGCAATCAATTTTAAGTTCCATAAGAGCATGTGCAATGTTAACGCCACAACGGCGTTGAAGACCAAATTAACGGCGTTAAGCCGTTATTCCCATTGGACCTCCGGCGTTATAACGGCGTTAGTCCCTGCCCGTTAGTGGCATAACGCCCGTTTTTTTTTTTTTTTTTTTTTTTTTTTTATGCCCCTAAATGAGGGGTTGTTTTTGTAAATTGTTGAGAATGTTATTGATGTTATTGGGATGTTATTGTTGTGGGTGTTTTTTGGGGATGTTAAGGTTAAATGTTAAAGCTGATGTGGCGCTGACGTAGACGGTGTTATTGGTGTTATGATTGAGAATGCTCTAATGATATTCCTCTTAAATAATATTTTACTTTTTAAATAATGTATGTCCCGAATGTAGACAGGTTGTTATCTATATGACACTCACTCAAAATCATTTGTTAGTTGTATTTTAGCCATCATTAATCATTGTTAGTTATTATGTTGTTTTATGTTGTAAGTAAATTGAAAGAGGCTCATTTTCAATGTTTGTTCGGATGTATTGTATTGATCGTTGCTGTTAAAAAAATGTGTGCTTTTTTTAATCTTTTTGGTATATGTGACTTGATTTTTGTTTAAAGGAGCTGAAATAATAAGTGATATAGAGAGATTCACACATCATTTTATGGTTTTGTTGGGATTTGATTTCATATGTAAAGGAACACGGAAGTGAACATAATAATGTATGACGTTGTTGTCTTTTCATTCGTATAGTGTTACTTTATTATCTATTACAAAACTTAAGTCAAATACCATGTAATTTGTTGTGCAATAGTCTCATAAATATATTCTACACTATCAACATGAAACACGATCGATGATGATGATTGGCATTATCGATACGTATAGAACAGTCTATAACTTTCAGAAGATAGCAACTTAATTAAGGAAGAAATGATTACAAGAGACTAAAATAAATGACCAACGAAGTTACGTCCAATACATATAAATATAGTATACTACAAAGTATCGATATCGATTGGTCTCTTGAATATGGAATCATGTACATGAAATACCTTTGGACTTCATGAGGATTTTAGGCGTTTATAAGGACGTACATCTTCAATGGGAGGTAGAGCGATGACTTTTTTTGCTTAAAAAAATTGCAGAAAAGCTTTTACTCATTGCAGGAATCGCTTTTTTTCCTCAGATTTGAGAATCTTCAGGTCATTTGAGGAGTGACTTGAACAAAAGTCTCTCTCTCACAACTTAGTCATTAAAGGTAGATGGTAGTGAGATGGTGATTTGGGAAGAAAAACGTCATTAATAGTAAATTTGCATTGCCAACACTCTAAACATGGGCTGAATTTTGTTTATTTATTTTTAGACATGATAAAGGGCTTATTTTCTAATGCTTTGCATTTGACGCATATATACTTTCATGAATAACACGAATAAGAAAGTTGTCATTAAACTCAAGTAAATTATAAGTCAACAAATCCAATGTTTGTATATATTTTCTTTCTGTTACCCATGCTTAACAAAACTATTTATGTCATTCTAGATGCACCATCTACTCTACCAAATTTTTTTTGGAAGTAAGTTTGTATTTGTCACATCATATTTTTAGACATGGCCAAGTATCGGTTTTCGTGTCATGTGTTAGAGAGGCTTAGAGATGGTCATTTGCGAATTGTGATGAACATGGTCATACCACTAATCGTACAAAAAATGTTTTCTGTAAAAAAAGTCAAAAAATCTGTTATCAAAGGTAATCATTTTTTATTTTTTATTTTTTTATTTTTTTATTATTTTTTTTAGTCTATCATTTGATCAGTCTAATTTAATATATGATTAATCAAATTATATTTACATATGTCACATTCGTTGCAACATGTTGAAGTCGAAATGCATAAAATATAACCCGCAAAAAAATTATTAACCAGTCGTGATTTGCCAAAAAAAAATTATATTATCTTAGATGTTCCATTATTACAATCTATCATGAGTACCTTTTTACAAACATGTTTTTCAGAATTTTATGGATGATTATAACATGTTATGTGATAATGTATTATCTAACTAATCTTTTTTTATTCTTACTTTCCTTTGTTATGATTAGAAGTAATTATGGTGGTTGATACTCTTACGGTAATAACTTGAGAATATTGATTTCTTTAGAGATCAGTAGTTGATAGATCCGGAAATCAATGTTGCGATTTGAGGATGCAATTAGGTATTTTCTAAATGTGCTATATTTATGATCTTTGTTTTCTTTTTAAGGTTGAAATTTGAGGATGCAATTAAGATATTTCTAACATCGGTTTGTTTGTTTAAGATATTGTCACTAAGATACAAGTTCAACAACACCAAACATTAAGTGTATATTATTATTTGACTATGTGTTTGATTATATACATGTTTCATTAGTATGAAGTTCCTCTTATTAACTGGTATACCTAAGCGGCCTTATTGCATAATAATATACAAGGTATTATCTATTTTTTTCCTCTCTTTATAATACCCGTCAATTTGACGGGTCATTTAGCTAGTTATCATATATACTATAGAGCAAGACATGCTCTCTTCACAAGCCATTTGTCCAAAGCTGATTTGCCAAACATTAATTGCTAACTTTCGCAAGTTGGCAAAAACAGTCCATGAGGTTCAAGTGGCGTTGCAAAATAAGTCCTGCATCATTAATTGCTATCTATAGCAATCTGGCAAAAATAGTCCCTAAGGTGTAAGCGACGTTGCAAGGTAAGTCCTGTAGATTAAATGCTAAGTTTCACAAGTTGGCAAAAACAGTCCCTGAGGTTCAAGTGGCGCTGCAAAATAAGTCCTGCATCATTAATTGCTATCTATAGCAATCTGGCAAAAATAGTCCCTAAGGTGTAAGCCACGTTGCAAGGTAAGTCCTGTAGAATTAATTGCTAACTATAGCAACCTGGCAAAATTAGTCCCTAAAGTTTAAGTGTCGCTACAAAGTAAGTCTTTTGAATCCAATCCCGCTGCATCGCGCGAGTTTCCACACTCGTGGTATGTGTAGGAACATTCAAAAATAGATAACAATAAGTTACAGTATATATTAACAGCCAATTTTAAATCATCCAATCAAACGGCAAATAGACTGAATGGCTCTAGACCTATGAACGATCCTAAAAGGTGTCACTTCAGAAGTTCAAAACAATACTTTTTTAACGGCTTTTTCATTAAAACAATACTAGCAGTGTGCTAGTTAGAAAAACAAGTTAAACACAGTTCATACAAGAGTATACTGAATCTATTATCCAATCATTCCAATTTAGTTTGAATGTCTTGTTTCCATGTAGAATCCAATTATTCCAAGTTACACACAGCTAAAGTACGTGTCTTTACTTGGAGGCGCGCTTCAAGTCAAGACAAGCACAGTTAGGATATATACCTCCAAATAACCCAAGGCGTTTTTGGATAACCACGCCAAAGCATGTCTTGATCTTATTATTAAGGTTAACCGAGTCACCTCAAACAATAAGATATATTAACAAGCTGTTTCGGATAATCTGTTAGACCCCACCAAATCATTATCAAATCCAAAAGATGAGAAGCAATGGGACATTCAACAAATAATTAGTGTTGGCAGGTTTCAGTGGCTCCATCGCAAACAGGGCATCTAGTTATGTCAAGTGAAGGTCGAGACTATCTAAGTTGAAACAATACTTGTTCCAATTGCGCCAGAAAATATTTCATGTCTAGATTTCGAGATACATTATATATGTATACAAACAAGTCCCTAAATTTACAAAACATTCAAACGCGTTCTTTTCTCGAAACTAAGAAGATAAAGACTAGACATTCTGTTGGTTAATGCTATAGGTCTCTCACAATTATACCATAAAATGGAATAAGGATAATAGTTATTCGTGTGCTAATGTGAGGGAATAATGGACAGTCCATCCACCATAACTATTATAAAGCTGCTTAGTGAACTACACAACAAGATTGGTTTAATCTTGAGGTCATGTATGGTGCTTTGATGGAGTGAAAGTCGATCTTATTGCACTACAAAAGAAATTAGAATCTCCATTTGGCTATTAGTCTAATATTTCACACAAATTAAACAAAAGTTGCATACATGCTTAGGCATCCCTTTTAAAGGGTAAAATGGTCATAATATGGTCATAATACTTAAAGAAAGACAAAAATGTCAACTTTAATGTCTAAAAGAGTTATTTTTTTAGTTCGCTAAGCAGAACTGGCATTCTTGACAAGTATAGTGCTTTAAAAGGTTATTAACCCTTTTTATTATTTATGATTCGTTGTGTACTTATAAATAAATTAATCTTATCATCGTTCATTGTTAGTGAAAACTGGAACAACCCATGCACGCGTTTATTACTTGTTTGTCAAGATAATACAATTGAGTAAAAATAAAAATATATAAGGGAATAATAAATAATTAAAAAAAAAATGTTACAAATCAACAAAAATAGCCACATTTGTTGAAAAAAACAAAGTGTTCTTGTAAAAGGTTGTTAGTTCTGTATATGCATGCATGGCCATCTTTTTCGAGAATCAATTATCAGTCGAAGTGGGAGTAAAAGGTGGTGGTGGAGCTGCGCCACTGCCCTGACCACGAGCAACCTTCTTGGAACCGATACAAGGATTACCACATCCTCCAGTGTTACAACATCCATTTCCCGGTGGTGGAACAGGACCTCGCTGTAGAGATGATAACAAAAGGTTTCCTCTCTTCATCCAAGGTTCTTCAAACTCATCACCAAGAAGTCTACATGCTCCATTAGGTTCAATATTTATGAAAAGTAGTACGAACAATATCATTACAGCTAACGTTTTGGAGTCGGTTCTCATGTTTCTTGTGTTGCTTCAAATGCAAATAACGATAAAGAGTAAAGAATGAAGAAAAATTATTGATTTGGTTTTGAGTGAATAATATGGATGGTAGAGTAGAATTGAAGGTTATTTATAGGTTAATTGGGTAAAGCTAAGCATTCAAAACAAGGTTTTGACTTTGACTTGATTTTAAATATTTCTAATGTTTTACTAGGGTTTGGAATTGAATCGGTCGTATTAGGAGAATAATATGTTAATAGTGAAGACTTAAATATACAAATTTGAATTCATGAAGATATAATATCATAGAAAAATCCATACAAATCCATGTAAGTGCTTACTAAATCAATTGCACTTTAGAGAAAAATGAACATAAAAAAATACCCGTTTTTTTTCTTTTTTTCTTTCAACATTTTTGTTGAAATGATTAATTAAATCCGCATTAAACGGAAAAGAAATATATACATGTAAAGATAGTATGTACAACAACTATAACACAATCAAAATCATAAGGAAACTAACTCAGCTACTTCACTTTCGGTTGCTCAAATTGCCATTTTGGCCTCTATGTCTCTGACAGACTTTTTTTTTTTAATCATTTTACATTTTGTGACTTAATTTTCAATAAAAAGTTTTGTGGCTCATTTGAATATCTTTAAATGGAGTACATTTTATGAGTCACAGTGTTTAGATTGCTTTGGGATATAATGATGAATATGAATGCGTTTACTATGAACAAACGCTTGTTTTAGAATTCCTTGCTTTATGTTATTTCAGATTAAAATAGAATAACGTGTTGCTACCAAGGATTTGAGATGAGCTTTGGCTTTGGGCTTTCTTTATTTCTTAAAAGCTTTATATTTTCATTGATTCTACCTGTTTTAATAACTAATGAGAACTCATACTCAATCTTTTACCCACTACTTTATTGGTTGGTGAACCATAAATTGAGATGATACTAATTAAGTATCGTCTAAAACTTTCGGTCTCAGTAAATAAACAAATATGCACTTGTTTTCATGAGACACGGATGAAGCTCGCAATTCATTTGGTACATTCATATGGTACGGAAAGGGCGGATCTTTGACTTAAATATGTGCTTCGTAACCCTTGTGATTGTTTCTCTAGCCACCCTAGCAATTTTACCTCTTAAGATTCGAACCTAAGATCTTTTATGGGGAGGACGTCTAACAACTTAGTCACCTGGTATTGGCTAAATGTAAAAAATATTTGTTTTAATCTATATTACTTTATAAAGAATTTAAGTCTTTTGTTAATTAAAAAAGTTTAAAAATTTAGCCTCAACACTTGCTTATTATAAAAAGATTGATCAAATACTAATATTAGTAACTGGCATATTTTTTAAGATAAAATTATTTTTTGTAATTAATAATAAAAAGAGTTAATTACATAAATCGTCCTTGTGGTTTGGTAAAAGTTACAGATCTTGTCCCTGTGGTTTTTTTTAGCAGGTTTCGTCCATGTGGTTTACAAATCTTACGGATCTTGTCCCTGATCTGACCCGGTCCCAAAAAAAAGGACCTCCCTTGCAAATACTCTCTAACGTGAGGGCTAACATCATATTTTGGTTTTAACGATCGGAGTTAATTACATAAATCGTCCTTGTGGTTTGGTAAAAGTTACGGATCTTGTCCCTGTGGTTTATTATAATATTTTTTTTTAAAAAACTGTTTTTCCTTTTAAAAAAAATAATTTTATTAAAAAAATTAAAATAAAATTAAAAAAAAACAAAAAAAAAACTTTTTTTAATTTTATTATAAAACGGATGAAGGCGTATAAAAAAACATTTTTATACGGTTTTCTCTATTTTTACGTTTCATTTGTTTTTATACGGTTTCGTTCGTTTTTGTATGAAAATGTATGAAAACATTTTTGTACAAAAATGTACGTTTTTGTATGAAAATGTATGAAAACATTTTTTCATACAAAAATGAACGAAACCGTACATTTTCATACAGTACGGTTTTTGTTTAAAATGTACGTTTTTGTATGAAAATGTATGTTTTTGTATGAAAATGTACGTTTTTTCATACAAAAACGTACGAATGAAAACGTTTTTGTATGAAAATGTACGTTTTTGTATGAAAATGTACGTTTTTGTTTAAAATGTACGTTTTTGTATGAAAACGAACGAAACCGTACATGAAAATGTACATTTTTTTCATACAAAAACGAACGAAACCGTACATTTTCATACAAAAACGTACGGTTTTTGTTTAAAATGTACGTTTTTGTATGAAAATGTACGTTTAAACAAAAACCGTACTGTATGAAAATGTACGGTTTCGTTCGTTTTTGTATGAAAAAATATTTTCATACATTTTCATACAAAAACGTACATTTTTGTACAAAAATGTTTTCATACCATTTTCATACAAAAACGAACGAAACCGTATAAAAACAAATGAAACGTAAAAATAGAGAAAACCGTATAAAAACGTTTTTTTATACGCCTTCATCCGTTTTATAATAAAATTAAAAAAAAAAAAAAAAAAAAATTGTTTTTTTTAATTTTATTTTAATTTTTTTAATAAAATTAATTTTTTTAAAAGAAAAAACAGTTTTTTTAAAAAAAATATATTATAATAAACCACAGGGACAAGATCCGTAACTTTTACCAAACCACAAGGACGATTTATGTAATTAACTCCGATCGTTAAAACCAAAATATGATGTTAGCCCTCACGTTAGAGAGTATTTGCAAGGGAGGTCCTTTTTTTGGGACCGGGTCAGATCAGGGACAAGATCCGTAAGATTTGTAAACCACAGGGACGAAACCCGCTAAAAAAAACCACAGGGACAAGATCCGTAACTTTTACCAAACCACAAGGACGATTTATGTAATTAACTCTAATATAAATGATTGTAACTGAAAACATTTAAAATACAACCAAGTAAATAACCATTATTAACTTTGGTTACATGATTTTAAATTCACGTTAAATTATAAGTTACTACCTCCGTCCCAAAATATAAGTTCGCTTTTGACTTTTCAAAGTCTTTCTTTTCATATTTTCACCGTAATTATTTTTTTTCGTGTTATATAATAATTTATGCAAAGTATATAAATGGTTTCGTGTTTCAAATGTATTTTCATTGGTATACTTTTCATCAAGTATCATATAGCACGAAAAAATAATAATTACGGTCAAAGTCAGAAAAAAAAGACTTTGAAAAGTCAAATATGAACTTATACTTTTGGACGGAGGGAGTATTTGTTTTAGTATAAAAAGGACCGTGAAGAGATAATGGATTTACTTTATAGAGTGATTGTGTACAATTTGTTAACGTAGTGAAAGAAGAGATGTTGACTTGAGATGATGAAGTCAACCATGATGTTTTTGCAATACTAAGAATTGACATTTTTTTTTGTCTTCACATTCTCACCAACTACGACGTGTCATCACTCTTACTGTGTACCAAAACAACACCATTGTTGCTTTCACCTTTTTTTGGGGTTCGATGCATTGGGCATGTACTACTACGATGTATAAAGATGATTGTGACACTTTAATTGTATAATATTATGGGTTATTTAGTTACACGGGTATTCGTTGTCGCAACGCGTAAATACCCAGCCATTATACTTTATGTATTTAAAACTGGTCTAGAAAGAACTAAAATTTGATCAGGTAACATGTACAATCTAAACGTAGATAATCATCTGTGACTAATTTGTCTATTTTTTTTAGTTGTAATTCATCTTTTATTTTATTTTTGTATATTGATATTTTTGAATTTTGACTTTTGTGTGTATTATGTGACTATTTTACTTTTAGATTTACAACACTCTTATTAGCATGATAGCGGGTAAAATGGTCACGCTTTTATTTTTATTTTTTTATACCAGTATTTTTGAATTTTGAATTTCATGTGTATTTTGTGACCATGTAGGGGTAAAATGGTCACATAAGACACACCAAAATCAAAATTAAAAGTTCGGATATATAACAACAAAAATAAAATATGGCTAACTTAAGAAAAAGGGCAAATGATAAAAAAAAAAAAAAAAAAATATCATACTTGTCATCATTTGCTGTTGTGGGTAGCGAACAAAAATTTTTGCTTTTGTGGGTACTATACTTTCAAATTCATCCTATTTAGGGTACTATGTGATATTTTTGCCCTTCGGGAAAAAAAAATTCTATTAGCTAAGAGGGGCAAAAATGTTCAAAATTTTCGCAAAATACCCTAATGAGGATGAATTTGAAAGTATAGTACCCACAAAAGCAAAAATAATTTGTTCGCTACCCACAAAAGCAAATGGTATCAAGTATAATATTTTTTTTTTATCATTTGGCCTAAGAAAAAATGACAACTTAATTATATTTTTAGATAATTATCCTCCAAAAAAACAATGTTGATTTTGACATACTTGCAAGTTTTTAAGCAATCCGTTCATAACAAATAATTAAAAGCTTTTAATGCATGTACTCTTTAATTTATTTTAGTTCATTTAATTTGTTCATCATATTACAGTTTGTTTAAATATAAGTTAATACAAATTTGTTGTATATAACTACGTGTTAGTTAATAAAAAAATTAAAAGTACCTTTCAAGGAGCTTGTTCACCAAACATAAAGCCAGAATTGAAGTTACAACTAATAGCTTGTACAAGTGTCAAAAAAGGTGATTATTCTAAACAAGTTAACATTGTTAAGTGTGTTGAATTGAACACTCTTTTTTCTTGACGAGAAGGCAACGGAATATATCAAATGTGATATTGAAGAAAAAGTTGGAATTGAGTTTAATAATTAATTAGAAACTTAGAACAACAAAGTCTTAAGTATGACTTACTGAATAGGTCTCTCAAAAATAATGAGTAATAAGGGTGTATTTGGTATGTTGTCATAAGTCAAAATGAGTATAGATATAAGTATAATATGGGTTTTGAGGAATGAAAGATTTATACCTTACCTTTTTGAGTGATATGGAGTATGGAACATATCCATATTTCATTCTCATATTTAAGGCTAGTCCCAGTCGCAACCTGGGACGACCTGGGACAACCTGCGCCACGTCAGCTTTCTCTCTCCAGCGACCTGGGACAACCCGGATGCCCCAGTCGACGACCCAAGGATTTTTTTTTTTTTTTTTTTTTTTAAAAAAAAAAACAAAAATCATTTTTAACATATCAAGTTTATTGATTTAAAAAAATGTGACCAAAATAAAATTTGTGAACCAAAATAAAATTTTTAACATATCAAGTTTATTGATTGATCATGCATAAAATTTGTGAACCAAAATAAAATGTGACCACCATATGTAAAAAGGTATTGAATTTTTTTGACCCACGTGTCACTACCAAAAGTTGATTTTGGACCATTTCATTCGAATATTCTTGGCCAGCTATTATAATTTAATACAAACGAAGAAAACCACATCGGTTGAATATGCGCTCGATATGGCAATTTTACCACATACGACCGATCTTGCAACCTTTCCCCACATTCGACGAAACCGATTTGAACATCGGTTGTGGATGGTTTTTTTTGGTGACCAACCGATGTCGACTCCACCACTGCGACTAGCCTAAAATAGAGTTAATTGCATTTTTGGTCCCTGAGGTTTGGCCAAATTGCATGTTTGGTCCCCATTTTTTGAAAGTGCAGTGGACGTCCCCAAAATGAAGTTT
This sequence comes from Chrysanthemum seticuspe, assembly GCA_019973895.1. Taxonomy (NCBI): domain Eukaryota; kingdom Viridiplantae; phylum Streptophyta; class Magnoliopsida; order Asterales; family Asteraceae; genus Chrysanthemum; species Chrysanthemum seticuspe. Next base: position 93,237,834 of record BPTQ01000005.1, on the reverse strand, counting down.
CAGTTGCACTTTTGGTCCCCGGGTCTAAACGCTGTTAATGCTCCTCCGTTAGTCACCCCATGTGCTATGCACACGAGGGTTTTTTGGTCTTTTTCCACCCACTAAAATCCAAATAAACACCCAAACTCCACATAATCTCTCTTTTATATTTTACCCCGCGTTGACTTCTGCTACATAACCTTTTTACTCCCAATTTTTTAACTAAAAACCTTAATTCTCACTCCAAAACCCCACAAAATACCAATCCTCTTTCAATTATATGACTGCAAAAACAATCCTTGAAGTTTGACAATATAAAATGGCGAATGAAATTGAGGAGTGGTATTTTCGAACTCGTGAAGATTTTGATCCTTATACCCGTTATGGTAACAACTTGAATTCATTTTACTTTTTTTTGTTGACATTTGATGATTTTAGTAAGTTAAATACTGAGAATGTTTTTTTTATATAGCCAATCATCCCCACGTTTTCTCTATGAAGGTTCATCATGGTGGAAGGTTTACAAAGAAATATAATAGGAAGTATGTTGATGGTAAGGTTCAATATGTGGATATGGTAGATAGTGAACACCTTACAGTTGAGGTGATTAATTCCATTGTTATGATGCTAAAATATGATCCTAGGCAAACCATGTTTTATCATTTCAAGATACCTAGGAAAACCTTAGACTTGGGACTTAGAGCATTGGCTTCTGATGATGATATTGTCAACTTGATTAAATATGTTGCAAACCATAAGGTTATAGAAGTTTGCATTGAACATCATGAAACCACAGTTGAGTCATTTTACAAGCCTGTATTTAGGGAAGGAGTAGTAATTAAGGAGATAGGTGATGATGCTGATATAATTGATTTGGATAAAGTTAAGAAAAAAACAGTGCCTTGTTCTAAAAATCAGTTGGCTATTGAGTGGATTAATAAGGTAAATGATGAGCATGTTACAGATGCAGTAGGGTTAAATGAACAGGGTAGTGATGAAGTAGGGTTACATATGGAATAGTTGAGTCTGAATCTTTCCATTCTTGGTTATGGTTCTTGACACAACTTGGAGGTGACTTGGAGTTAGACTGTGAATCCAACTTCACATTCATAACTGATAGGCAGAAGGTACAATTCACTCATTCTTTATTAATTGCATTACAATAACCACAGTCTCATTTAGTGTTGTAATATCTTTTACTGGCAGGGATTGTTACCAGCAATCAAGAAGTTGTTTCCAGCTTCTGAGCATAGGTATTGTGTCAGACACATCAATGAAAACATGAACTTGATAATGAGAGGTGGAATATTTAAAGACATTTTGTGGAAAGCTGCAACTGCAACAAAAACAACAGTGGAGTTCAACAATGCAATGAATCAACTAAAGGGGCTCAATATCAAGGCCATCCAAAAAAGAAAGAAGTGTGCTGGTGAGATTCTAAGTGTGGTCAGGGATGGGAAGATGACTAGGAAAGGGCTACAAATCACTTGTAATATCTGCAAAGGGAAATGACACAACAAAAGGGGATGCAAGCTTGCATCTGCAAGACAGTCTCACCATGCTTCAAGTGAACCTCAAGGTCAACCATCTGCAAGCCAACCATAGTCAAGGGAACAAGCTGCAACTCAAGGTCAAGCCTCTGCAACTCAAGGTCAACCATCTGCAAGCCAAGGTCAAGCAACTGCAAGCCAAGGTCAAGCATCTGCAACCCAATTTCAAGCATCTGCAAATCAAGTTCAAGGATCTGCAGGGCAAGTAGCATCTGGGAGTGGTGGTCAAAGAATAACAAAAAGAAGTGCCAACAGATGTTTGACTCCCACTAGGCAAGCTACACCTTCTGCAACACAACCAAATGCATCTGGGAGGGGTGGGCAGAGAATAACTAAAAAGAGTGCCAACAGATGCTTGACTCCAACAAAGAAGCCTTGATGTGTTAACTTCCCATTATCTTTTGTTTTAAACACTCTAGTATTTGCACATGAACTTTCATGTTTCTGTATGATTGTATTTGCACTATGTTTCTGTATGACTTTATGTTTCTGTACTCTAGTATTTGCACTATGCAGTTACTTTATGACTTGTGGTTGTTATGTTTAACTATCTTTACCACTATCTTTTGGCTGTTATGTTTATGAGTTATGGTTGTTATGTTTATGACTTTTGGCAGTGACAACAAACACAGGTTTTATTTCAAGTAAAACTAACTCTACATTCAAACACAAAATTTAGTCTAGTTAACACAACATTCATCATTGATAAACAAAAGATAATACAAAACAAAATTAACCATTACATCCTTTGGTCAATTCTTTCAAGTCAAACTAACTCTACATAAACAAATACACTAAGAAGATGATCCAACTGCTAATCAACCATTTCTTCAACCTTCCATTTTGAGCAACCAATGAATTGTTTGCTTCTTCAAGCTGATTGCGTGCCCTTAGCAACCCAGGTATGATGTTCACTGCTCGAGCACACATTGGTGGATCCAACCAATCAAAAAACCCACAATCATCCTACCATCAATCATAATTTGAATTATTGACTGTTCCAAACGATGATCAATCAAGTAAATTCACAACTTACAATTTTGGGGCAAGAGTAAAAACGACGCCCAAGGTTGAATCTAGTCCGTGAGGTGCGAATTACTGCAAGCTGATTACAGTTACAATATACCATCTTTGGTATTGAACTTGTTAGGGTTAGGGTTTATTAGTATTGAAATTGTTAGGTTTAGGGTTTATTGGGATTGATTTGGGGATTTAAAAATGAAACGTTAGGTTGGGTGGGGTAAAATATAAAAGAGAGATTATGTGGGGTTTGGGTGTTTATTTGGATTTTAGTGGGTGGAAAAAGACCAAAAAACCCTCGTGTGCATAGCACATGGGGTGACTAACGGAGGAGCATTAACAGCGTTTGGACCCGGGGACCAAAAGTGCAACTGAAACTTCATTTTGGGGACGCCCACTGCACTTTAAAAAGGATGGGGACCAAACATGCAATTTGGCCAAACCTCAGGGACAAAAATGCAATTAACTCTTTAAAATATTTACATCTTAAACAAACGCATTATTATAATGAAAATTCATTCCTTGATTTTCATTCCGGGATACCAAACGTACTTTAAAGGTATATGTTATCGCATAAAACACATATATAATAACTCACTAAAAAAATAATAAAAATAAATAAAAATAAACAAATCATATGAATAGGATTTTCATCTACATAAGTTTCAAGAGTTGTGGCATTTCTTAAGTGATCTTAGTTTACATGTGTGCTCATTATCAAAGAAAATTTTAAAGATTCAATAATACTATAGTTTTACTAAATTATAATTGGATAAAATAGATGTCAATTTAGCTTGCTCACCGAACTTGAAAAAGCTAATACTTGTCTCTATTTATGAATCATCCAACGCGTCAGTCAAATTCACATGTACTCAGTATCGATCAAATCCAAGAAACTGTCAAAGTCAATCAGTTAATTGACTTTATATATATATGAATAGAATATATAACAATCGTTGGCCACGCCATGGTGGAATTGAAATGGCCGTCCATGCATCATTTGTATGTTAAAAGCTCACTTTTTGTATATCATTAGTATGATATTATTCAACCGTTTTATGTGTAAAATACACATGTTATGCACACACAAACACAAGCACACAATCCATAAATATATATACGTGCGTATGTGCATTAGCTACCTTTAGCCTTTTGAACAAGTGCTATTCTTTCATCATATACTTGTAATTAAGTGCGATAAAAGCCTAAGTGCGTAATATCCAACTAATCCGTTTTATAAAAAATTTGCATCATATGTTCATTAATATTTGTGAAGTTAATTGTCAAACCTTAAACTTTTCGTATCTTAGCTTTGAAGCTTGTGTATTATCCCGTGATATTTTTTATACGTATAAATGAAATAGTTGATAGAGATAACATGTTGGTAACTTAATTAGGTGGATGTTCTCAGTCATGTAAACATGACTTATGTCCATATATCTAGGGGAGAGCAACAAAACCGAAAAACCGAACCAAAACCCAAAAAACCAAAAAAACGCCCCCAAAAAACCGAACCAATTCTAAATCTAATGGCGCGGTTTTGGTTTTTTAAAAAACCGAAAGTTCTAATTCGGCTTTTGGTCTTATATGAAAACCCAAACCGAAAAAACTGAACCGCCACATGCTATTCATAAAACTAATAAAAAAATGTATACATTAGTTTTGATACAAGTAACCACCAAAGTCCAAAAATTAAGAGATTAGATATTCGTGTTAGGTGTTTATTTAGCTAACACTATAAATTCGTAAAGTTAGTTTTATTTATTTCATATATGTTCACGCATCTCATCTTTATATACATGTTATGTAATCTTATTATAATACGACAAAATATTCGACTTACATTCTACGATTTCTTGATTTAGGCTTTGGATGTTCAGAAAATATTCGTATTCGGATATCCGAAAAATTGATGAAAATTTAATAAAATATTGGGTTTTGTGAAATGTCATTTTTGGAAATCATATAAAAGTTTACTGAAAAATATAGATATTTGGATATTCGGATATATAAAAATGTTGTCCGAAATTTCGGATAATCCGAATTTAAAGAACTTAGCTAAATTAATAGGTATAACATAAAACCATCAACTCAAATTTTGAATATCCGAAAACCGAAAAAACAAAAAAAAACCAAAAACCGAACAGCAAAAAACCAAAAATCAAACCGAACTTTTGGTGCGGGGTTCGGTTTTCAAAAACTTAAAACCGAATTTTCGGTTCGGGGTTTGGTTTTAGCCAAAAACCGCCCCAAACCGCCCCATGCTCACCCCTACATATATCTCAGTTGGATTGTATGGGTTCATCAATGTTAAATATAAGAGCATTGATTGAGATGCCTAACTCGTATGCCTAATAATATGCCTCAACATATGTGTCAGAATCCTATTGGGGACGGTATGGGGACCCGCTTCTTCACAAACCAATAATTTATTGCCACATCTATTAGGCACACAATTAGTCACATATTTTAGGCCTCCCAATCATTTTCCTAAATATAAATTACAAATTCTCTAAATATTAAAAGTGCAATTTCTTTTATTAAATAAATATTTATATACTAGTTATAATACCCGTGCATGCACGGGGTATTGAGAAAAGAAATTATTCTGTATTAAAACTGAATATTGTGTCTTTAAAGGTAACTGCATATAATTATAGTTATAAGTTTCATGCATGCACGAAGTTTACACATAAATCAAATTTATTTTAACATTTTAGTTCAATATATACACATATAAGAATTTGCCCATGAAAATTGTGATATAAGTACAACTAATACTTATGCACGAGTTTTTCATTATGCATTAATATCCATTAAAATTTGGTAAAATATTTGTAAAAATTTCTGTTAGGTAACTCAAGATTTAATTTTATTTATCTGACAAAGATGTTGATGTTGTAATTTAAATTTCACTACTGATATTATGTTGTACACATGATGCAAGTTTAATAGCACATAATAAGCATCGATAACGTTAAAGTATACTCCTTAAAGTTTTTTAATTTTTTTTTTTCTAGATATCCTTATATAAATAAATAAGAATTACATGAGTCATTGTTATAAATACAATCGCGTATATTTATTTTTATATTAAAGTAACCGGTGCTTACAATTTGATAATTATATTCCCGTTTTCAGTAATTTAGCCGTATTTAAAATGTAAAAATCGTGTCCACATAGGTTAAACATTTAAAAATAAAATAAATTAGACTTTATTGAGCGTATATGGTAAAAAAATTTGATATTTATAATCTTATGCAAATTTATATGTTGTTATTTTAAAACAACATATACATTGTATTTTTTAAGGGGAAAATTGCATAAAAAGTCATCATACTTGACACTCTTTGTCATTGTATGTAGCGAACTATTTTTTTTATCATTGTGACACAAACCTTTTTAAATCGTGCTATTGTGTGTATCGGTGACTTGTTTTACCTGTTGGAGCCGGTCATGTTAACGACCGTTAATTTTTTTATTGCACCGTTAGTCCTTTTTGTCTGTTTTTAACGACCGTTATTATATTATTGCACCGTTACTCATTTTCGCCCGTTTTTTACACGTTTTCGTCCGTTTTTACACTTTTTCATCTGTTTTTGCATGGTTTCGTCCGTTTTTACACGTTTTTGTTCATTTTTGCACGTTTTTTTACACGTTTTCGTCCGTTTTACACGTTTTTTCGTTTTTTTTTTTGCACGGTTTCGTCCGTTTTTACACGTTTTCGTCCGTTTTTGCACGTTTTTTACACGTTTTCGTCCGTTTTACACGTTTTTTTCGTTTTTACTTGTTTTTGCACGGTTTTGTCCGTTTTTACACGTTTTCGTCCGTTTTTACACGTTTTTGTTCGTTTTTGCACGTTTTTTAACACGTTTTCGTCCGTTTTACACGTTTTTTTTTTTTCGTTTTTACACGTTTTTGCACGGTTTCGTCCGTTTTTACACATTTTCGTCCGTTTTTACACTTTTTTGTTCGTTTTTACACGTTGTCGTCCGGTTTACACGTTTTTTTTGGTTTTACACGTTTTTGCACTGTTTCGTCCGTTTTTACACGTTTTTGATCGTTTTTGCACGTTTTCGTCCGTTTTACACGTTCTTTTTCGTTTTTACATGTTTTTGCACGGTTTCGTCCGTTTTTACACGTTTTTTTTTTGTTTTTGCACGGTTTCGTCCGTTTTACACGTTTTCGTCCGTTTTTACACGTTTTCGTCGGATTTTTCACGATTTTTTTTTACATGTTTTCGTCCGTTTTTACACGTTTTTTTTTCGTTTTTGCACGGACAAAAACGTGCAAAACGTGTAAAAACGGACAAAAACGTGCAAAATGTGCATAAATAAACAAAAACGTGTAAAAACGGACGAAAACGTGTAAAAACGGACAAAACCGTGCAAAAACAAAAAAAACGTGTAAAAATGTGCAAAAACGAACGAAAACGTGTAAAAACGGACGAAACCGTGCAAAAACGAACAAAAACGTGTAAAAACGAAAAAAAAACGTGTTAAACGGACGAAAACGTGTAAAAACGGACGAAACCGTGTAAAAACCGACGAAAACGTGTGAAAACGGACGAAACGTGTAAAAACATACGAAAACGTGTAAAAACGGACGAAACCGTGCAAAAACGTGTAAAAACGAACAAAAACGTGTAAAAACGGACGAAAAAGTGTAAAAACGGACGAAACCGTGCAAAAACAAAAAAAAACGAAAAAAGAACGTGTAAAACGGACGAAAACGTGTAAAAAAACGTGCAAAAACGTGTAAAAACGGATGAAAACGTGTAAAAACGGACGAAACCGTGCAAAAAAAACGAAAAAACGTGTAAAACTGACGAAAACGTGTAAAAAAAACGTGCAAAAACAAACAAAAACGTGTAAAAACGGACGAAACCGTGCAAAAACGTGTAAAAACGAACAAAAACGTGTAAAAACGGACGAAAAAGTGTAAAAACGGACGAAACCGTGCAAAAACAAAAAAAAAAAAAAACGAAAAAAACGTGTAAAACGGACGAAAACGTGTAAAAACGAACAAAAACGTGTAAAAACAGACGAAAACGTGTAAAAACGGACGAAACCATGCAAAAACAAAAAAAACGAAAAAAAACGTGTAAAACGGACGAAAACGTGTAAAAAAACGTGCAAAAACGAACAAAAACGTGTAAAAACGGACGAAAATGTGTAAAAACGGACGAAACCGTGCAAAAACGTGTAAAAACGAACAAAAACGTCTAAAAACGGACGAAAACGTGTAAAAACGGACGAAACCGTGCAAAAACGGACGAAAAAGTGTAAAAACGGACGAAAACGTGTAAAAAACGGGCGAAAATGACTAACGGTGCAATAATATAATAACGGTCGTTACAAACAGACGAAAAGGGCTAACGGTGCATTAAAAAAAATAACGGTCGTTAACATTACCGGCTCCAACAGGTAAAACAAGTCACCGATACACACAATAGCACGATCTAAAAAGGTTTGTGTCACAATGATAAAAAAAATAGTTCGCTACATGCAATGACAAAGAGTGTCAAGTATGATGACTTTTTATGCAATTTTCCCTTTTTTAAGATATAAAGTATAAATGGTATAAAGTATAAGAGGGTATTTGTTTGTAATCTAAAGTTATTAAAAATATGGAGGCTTATAATATTACATTTAACTCTATATAATTTTGAAAAATTCAACCACTAAAGTTTTATTAATTATCTCATCTTTTTTTAAGTTTTTGTTTTCACAAATTTGACACCTATATTTTTATGTGTTTTTTTTTATCAACCAAATTTCTCCACCAAATTTATTAAAGTTTCACCGAAATCAATTTAATTTTGACTTTTATTAATCAATCAAATCATACGATTTTGCTTACGTAGCGAAATCGAGCTCTTCTATTGACCCAATTGTTTTTCAATAAGAATGAATTGACAAAATCACTCTAAAATGATGTAATTCATTTATTATATAAAAGATTTTAATTCAAAATATTATTAATTACACGAAACGAATCATACCATCACTTCTATATATACTTTCGAGAAAAACTTTTTTTTCGAGTTTTCTTTTGTGAGTGCTGAAATTTCAATGCTGAAAAGTCACATGTGATTTGTAAAATCACAGTTGGTTTGTTATCTTAAAAATCAAATGAGACCTATAAAATCAAATATAATTTGTGAAATCACGCATGATTTTTAAAATAACAAATGACACGTGATTTGTGAAATTACACATGATTTTTAAAGATGGAAATTTCAACACTAAAAAAACTCGACAAAAAAATCATCGAAAGTACATTGAAGTGCCATTTACCGAAAGATATAAATGTTTCTCGTCGTAATAGTGTATTTTTTGTCGTTTGACGATTTGGTGTTTACAAGATATTTGATTAAAAGAAATGTTGAAGAATAAGATTTTTTTTATGAAAAAACAAATAGCTAAGATTTATCCATTTAATTATATAATATATAATTTAACGGCTAAAACGGTGACGTATCACCACACCATTTTCCCGCCATATTTACCAGGCTATTTTAGCCAACCACTTTGGGCCCCCATTTGGTTTTATTGGCTGACTTTAGTAGCTACACGTATACCATGTACATTAGCCGTATTTTAATAGGATATATTATATATACATACATTAGATCCAGCCATAGATTTCTCGAGATGAATCTTTTGTATTATATGTAAACCATAACACCTTTAAACTTTGCAAAATGACGGAGCCTATGCAGTATTACTTCTAATATATATACTTTAGTTACAATATACAATCTTCGACGCCCCGCCGCAACGCGGCGGACCGATGCTCGACTCGTTGTTATAAAATGACACAAAATTTACACGTACATAAGCTTATATCTTGTTTTAACATATACACGTACATAAGCTTATATCTTGTTTTTTTAAAATTTATGATCTACAGTGATCTCACCTTCACGGCTTCACTATCAATAATATTTGTGCAAAGAATATATTGGGCCATACGAGGCATGTGATATGTTTGGGCTCATTGTGAAGGAAAAGAACTTGGACATGGCATATCTTGGGCCTGTATTATAGGAAACGCTAGGGGTGAGAAAAAATCGAAAAGGACGGATAAATCAAAAATCGAAATCGAATCGAATCGAAAATAATGAAACCAAAACAAACTACTAATTCGATTCTTAGGTTGAATATATGTTTGGCAGTCTGAAATGAAAACCGAATTCATATATGTTAGGAATTAGAAAATTACATGTTAAAGTGTCGGTCACCCCAATTATGATCTAGCATAAGTTAGCTCGTAGACGTGTCGTGACTTGTCGTTATTTACGTTACTTAGCAGTTTATTAGTTATTTAGTAGCGTAGTTTAGTTTAGTGCAACACCGTGGAGGAAGGACGGGTCTTTACCCACTGTATCCCTGATCCACAGGCCGATAGGAGGTCGTGTCTTATGTAACTATAAATACCCCTTCCATCCATGGAAGGGGTGGTGCTTCATAATCTAATACTCTACAATTTGTGTAACTCTCTAGCAAGAACACCCTCTCTCTCTACTTTCTCTCTCTAAAATGGAAAACATGTATTTTGATCTCCCAAGACCACCCGAATCATCAAACACATAAAAAATAATGATCCTACAATTGGTATCAAAGCCAGGTTGTTGTGTTTTGATGTTTTCTTGTGGTTTTGATTCGTGTTTGTAACATGGGTATATCCGTAAACTGCTTTTGATAAATGGTTGGATGATATTGATATTTTTGTGGTTTTATTACATGGTTACATGTTTTAGAATAGTCTACGTATTTTTGTGTTGGGTTACATTTTCTGGTAAAATAAATGGTCATATGGTTCAACTGTCATGTTTGTCTTGTCCCTTTTTTTGTCCAAGTCAATATATTTATTCACACCTTTGTACCAAATCTGAAGTCTCTTGGGGTCATCTTTAAGGTCAAAACTGATGCAGTTTTCTAGTTTTTCTGGGTTACAATGAATATGGTCGGAAAACTGAGTCGGAAAACTCATCGGAAAACTGTAATATCTTGCTAGCGATTTGATGAACCCAATAACAGACCTGGCGACTTGTCTTTACAGGTCGTCTAGATTCAGTGTACTTGAGTAGCGATTTATGCTAGCGACTTAAGGACAAAATTAGCGACTTGTTACTGAACAAGTCGTAGCGACTTAGTGCTAGCGACTAAGTGCTAGCGACTAAGTGCTAGCGACTAAGTGCTAGCGACTAAGTGCTAGCGACTTAGTGCTAGCGACTAAGTGCTAGCGACTTAGTGCTAGCGACTTGACCTTGAACAGAAAGGAAGAAGAAGAGTTTTGCCATTCACTACGACCACTATATCAAAGACATATTTGGACGTCAGGTTGTTAAACCATCACAGATCCAAATAGCCTCAACAAATTTCAAATCACAATCCAAACATATCAAATTCTACCCATGACTGCTATCATATTATCTCAACAATAACACAATCTGCCTCGTTTCAAAACCAAACAATTAAACAAACTCATCAAATAGATCTCAGACTCTTTGTCAATTATCAAAGATTAATCTCGACTCAAAAGGACCAAATCCCTAGACAAATATCATCATAGATCATGCTTAATATCCGAATCTTAAAAATTGAGTGATAACATATTGGTTATACTCCGTTATCATTGATTCGTTAATAAAAGAAAATCCCTAAACCAGGAAAACTCAGCTCTAATTAGAAACTATTAACTGTTTCTCAGACTCTAGATAAACTACTCAAACAAATTAACAAACCAAAACTTTGCTCCGTCTAACACAATAACAACTCTATTATACTATCGTCAGTACCCATCTTAAACTATACAAACCTAAC